>MU005769.1:128786-143035 GCA_010093715.1 Pleomassaria siparia CBS 279.74 | reverse complement strand
CACATTTTTTTTTTTAGAAAATTCCAAGCCAATACAATTAAACAAAGACATCAAACACATTAGCGGGCCACGCACGCATGAGCAACGCGTGTTTCTGGGCCAAGAGCCAAGAGCCAAGAGAAAAAAAAAGAGAGAGAGAGAGAGAAAGAGAGAGAGAGAGAGAGAGAGCCAAGGGCAGCGGCCGACCCACGTGGCGTATGCTTGTCCAAGTGTGCCACGTAGATGTATATATATATGTGTCCACATGTGCACACTTCGTAATGCTGTTATTATTATTATCATTATTATTATTATTATTATTATAATTATTATTATCTATTCGAGTCGACGTTTCGTTTTGAGTAGGATCACATCGAAGGATGGGGTGGAGAGGCAAGGACGGAGAAAGCTTGTCTTTCCGTGTGGGTGCTTGGTGGTGCTTGGTGGTGCTTGTCATGGTCAGCTATGAATAGACGTCGACGACATATGTACATGAGTAAATGGTTCCAAAGCACACACTTGCAGAGCCGAGCTTTGTGGGTTGCATCATGGGATCCTCTTTGGTGCAACGTCTTGCATAGTCATATTGGTTTCGCGATATGGCCATCTATCTACATGTGCATATCCCAGCCAAAGCTGGTGCTCTTGTCCCACCCCCCTATCGGAAGAGGAGGGGCGTAAATTTCCTTCTTTTCCTCAAAGACCAAAAGTGTAGTAAAAGTGTAGTAGTGCTCCTCCCATCAACGCAGACTCGCTGTCGTGGTATCAAATATACGCCTTATTCCAAAAAAAAATCCCCAAAAACCCCCCCGGAGGCAGACATTCCATCCCGAACAAACTCCATATATAATGCTGAAAAAGGTGCATGTCAATCGTAACAATATACAAGCTCAAAGGCTACAAATCTCGCCCAGGCTTCAAGCATCTCCCCTGTCTGCCCACCTGCTCTTGCAACATTTCTAGGCGCTCTACGTCGTCTAGTTCAAAGGCAAAGGAGCCGTCCCAGAAGCCGCAGCCAATGTTGGTCGTCTCGTTGCGCTCCGAAACTTGCGTCTGTCCCGCGAGGTCGACGGGAGGGATGCCCGCCTTCTCGCCTATTGCCTGTCCGATTTCAGCAATCTGGCTGGCACCAGGCATGTGGTGGAAGAGCTCCGAATTCACGGTCCAGCAGCGGAGACCTGGGCTGGCGTACTTGTGTCGCAGTTTGGGGTCCGGGTGCGGTTTGGGGTTTCGGTAGGGCGTGGGAGAGGGCGTCTTGGAACCCTTTGAACAGGCGTGTAGAAGGGCGACGTCGAAGGCTCGGGCGCCTTTGGGCTTCAGTTTTGGAGGGGCGAGATCGGAGAGTAGGCGTTCGGCGGCGGGGCGTGTCACCGCATAACCAAAGGAACAGAGAGGAAATTTGGAGCGGTGTATGGCACGGTGGTGTTCGGGTATCTTGAGGGCTTCGAAGAGCTCCTGGGTGAAGGGGTGCAGTTCGTCTCGGATGGGCAGGGTGGGGTCTGTATACACGACGTGTGGCAAGTCTGTCAGATTGAATGGCCTGTCTTGCGGTACCAGTCCTTCATACGTGACTTCATTGAAGTAGTCGCCGCAATGACCTAGATAGAGAAGATCCCAAGATTTTGGATTGCCCCAGTATTGAACGTGTTTTTCGTCGGACTTTGCGAAGCGGGCGGATCGTTTAGACGGGGGAAGTAGCGAACGGGCGGCGTTGGCAGCAAGAGGGATTTGAATACTGCGCAGGCGGATATCCCAATCGACGTCGTCCTCGAGAATGAGAGCTGTTTCAAGCCCAGAGTCAAGAAATCTGTCCAATAACGCGTTAGCGAGACGAGGTAAATTGAAATCATGGGGCGGAAGCGCGACATGAAAAGATTCAACGTACGCTTGCAGAGCATGATGATGTCCCATCCACGCCAGAATGGAACCCTTTTGCACGCCCTTTTCCTGACCGTTACGGAAGCGGCGCACGTCGCCCTCGGTCCATTCGGGCTGCTGTGGGACTGTGAGGACAATGTCGGTGACGGCGGCTTGCTGGCGCAGCGAGTATAGGCGGGGAGATTCAGGGGCGGAGACGACGATGACGGCACCGAAGCCCAGTGTCTTGTTGGCAGGTTGGGTCCACTGTGGGGTTGGCGAGTCTACTGTAGAGAGCCATTGCAGGTAGATGCGGTCGGCGTGGCGAGGGTAGAAGAGGATGACAACAAGGAAGGTGAAGGCTGCCAGCAGCGGCAGCGGCCGTTTTCGGGGAGCGAGCATGGCGGCGAAGAGACAAGACGACCGACGAGAGATGGAGGGAGGGGGAGAGTGAGAGTGAGAAGGAGAAGAAGAAAAAAAAAGAATTAAAGGCAGACAGACAGACAGACGAGAGAGAAAGAAAGAAAGAGAGAGAGAGAGAGAGAGAGAGAGAGAGAGAGAGTGAGTGAATGTATACGGGCTATGTCATGGCCGGGATGGGTGTTGAGGGAGAGTATCACGACAAGGTGAATGGCAGCGGAACGACGAAGGAGGCGGTCTCGAAGGAAAGAGCAAGGGCAGAAACAGCGACCTGGGTTCTTTTTACATATTAACAGATATTACCTCTAGTCCACCCGCACGCAAATCTCAACCAGGAACTTAACTCGATAGGAAGCATCTCAGGCAAGCACGGTTACAGGTTTGCAGGGGTCAGGGCCGTCGCAAAGTGAGTCCCCGCGGCCAATTAATTATAGCCTTGCGTGAGTGTATACGAGTCGCTCGAAGGGAGGGGTTCCGGTGGATGACTATACAAAGCTAATAGCTATCAAAAACGCGCGTTGCCGACCCGTACTGTATGTATGTTCATGGTACATAAGCCAGAGGAGGGCTGTACAGAGTATGTATTCTGTATATAATAACGGGGTATCTCCCAGCGACACATGGTCACATGGTTGGGATGCATAATGTACTGTACAGGATGTGATATGGGGGAAAAGAAGAAAAAGGACCCTTTTGTTGTGAGTTTGCGTGGGCGACGCGAGGCGAAGCAGCAAACGAGTACGAAACACTTGCTGTACAGTAAGTGGGGGGGAGGGGGCTGACAGGCGTCCAAATAGAAGCATCCACCCTCCCCCCTGGCCATCTGTTCCAAATCAAGACCAAATCAAGACCAAATCAACCAAATCCAAATCAGTCTGACATGGGAGAGTGCAGATCAATAGCCATGGGCGATATACTGTACTGTACTTGTATAACTTGTACAGTAATTAACATGCTCGTGTTGTGCTTTCGTGCTTTCGTGCTTTCGTGCTTTCGCAGTCTTTTGGTGGGTGTGTGTCGACGCAACTAATTAAATCAACGAATATTTAATATTGCAAGTGGCACACGTACAGTAGGTTAATTAAACAGTCCATGTGTCTATCTTGTGCCACATGCATTGACCGGCATCCGGATATATACCTATCACCCGTAACAGATTAATCAATCACCAAACACTAACTTCTCAATTTTATGGTACCCTTTAATAGGCACCTAATTTTCATCGCAAATTGATCAGAACAAGCAGCTAAAGCACATTATTCCCCTGCCCCCCCTAGTGCACGCACTAAGGAAGGCAGGATAGCTAATGTTACACCTGCTTAGCCTCCTCTAGGCCTAAATCTAGCCTAGATAAGGCTAGATAAGCTAGAATCCCTAAACTAGCAGAACCTTCGCACCTTAAAGAGACTGCTGTAATAGGCAAGGCTATAGTAGCCCTTAGACTCTGCCCTTAGAAGCATAACTTAGATTTATATCTTAGATAGATTATAGGCCCTTAGAAGCTTAGGACAGAGATATAATTATCTAGACTTAGGTAGAAGCTTACTTAGCATATATATATATATATTCTGTAGCTTAGAGCGTTACTCTACTCTTTATTAAATCTTAAGTATTCTTTTTAGACTTTAAGCTCCTTAAGCTTAGCCCCTTATATAAATTTAATTAACTAACACCCTATACTATTAATAAAGGTTACTTAGTATAATTCCTACTAATAATAGCGCAGAACGTAAATAATTAGGAGCTCCTTAGTAAGGCCTTATAACTAAGAAGAGAAGGAACCTTACAGAAGGACATTAGTTTATAACTAAGGGCTTACCTTACTTAAAGAGAAATTCTAGCAGATAAAGTAATAATTAAACTTACCTTACTTAATAAAATCCTTTAACTTAACAAGGAATAGAGAACCCTTAATAGAGAAGGACCTGCTAATACTAATACTAAAGCTAGAATAGAGAGAATTAAAGAACTAGTCGCAGCTATATTAGCAGCTCTTAGGACCTTTACCTAGTCCCTACTAACTCCTACAGTAATACCTCTAACAGCAACCCTACTCTTATCTGCAGATCTAACTACTAGAGCAGTATTTAGGAAGCTTAAGATACTAGACCTAGCGTCCTTTAGTAGGGATTAATTAGACTACCTTAGATAGAAAATCTAGATAAAGAATAAGCTTTAGAGTAATGCTAAGCTAATTAGGTACCTAGCAGACTATATATTTAGCTAATTAGAGAGAACTGTAGCATAGATTATAATCTCCTAGGTTAACTATAATAAGAATAGCACTATAGAAGAATTTTAGAAATTTCTAGATAGATAATTTACTAACTTATTAGCTAAGGAAAAGGCCCGCAATAAACTTATACAGCTCTGCTAGCAGAGTAAGGTTTCCCTAGCATAATTTAACTTAGAGTTTATATAGCTAGCGTTTAAAGCTAAGGAAGAAGAAAACTACGTATTACTAAAGAGCTGTTACCTCTTAGTAATATAACTAGACCTTACTAATAGGATAGTTACTATAGAACTACTAGACAGCTGCATAATTTAGGAAATGCAGGCCTAAGTTCTTAGGATTAAAGAGAATATGTATTAGAATAAGGTAAATTATAAGGGCTTAGTCTAACCTGTAAAGGAAGGATATGCCTAGAATATAGATTAGAAACCTATAAAGGCTTATAGCTCTTAACCTAAAAAAACTAGGAAGTAATAAGTAGAGTAGGTATTAAAAGAAGAACGCGCAAAGCGTAGAAAGGATAGCAACTACCTCTATTATAGTAAGAAAGGACACTTCTAGTCTAGATGTAAGTTAACTCTAGCTAAGAGGCCTACTAGAGCAAGATCTAGACGAAGTAATAATGCTAAGAATAAGGCTAAAAGTTTAGCTAAGGAGTTTTCTAATAACTATTTAGAAAACTAGTTTCTCCTAGTAATAGTCGCTGTTAGGAGAGGAATAAGAAGGCCTAGACAGAATTAACTTAGAAGGAGTTTAAGAGGTTTTAATAGAGTTAGCTAGATAGTAGCCTAATTATAGTATACTTACTTGTTAATAGAGAAAGTTTTGCTTTAACACTAATTAATACTAGTTACTTATGCTATAGCTCTATCTCTAATTAATTTGTCTAGGATAATAATATACAGCGCACTAAATTAAGGAGAGAAAAGTTAATTATAGGCTTTAGAGGAGAGGTCTTAAAGCTCTTAGAAATAGCTAAGGTAGAAGTAGACATTAACAGCTACTTAGAGACTATATTCCTGTACATCTGTTAGGATAAGGAATATAATATAATTCTAGGAAAACTATAAATAGAGAGGAATAAAGTTACGCTAGCACTAGCTAAGAAATTAATATTCTTATACTGCGCTAACCTTAGAATCTAAAGCTAGGAGGGTTGCTAGCTAAAGGAAAGTGTAAGATAGGTAAGAGCCTTAGTATTTATAGCCCTTTCTTAGAGAATCTGCAAAACTACTAGATTTATAAGGGTTTTTACTGCGTTAATAGCTAATATCTAGAGGGCCCTTACCCTAAAGAAGAGGTTAACTCTAAAAGAACTTAAGGCTTTGCTCCTAGATTTACTAAAGGACCTGTTCTAATACTTCTCCTAGGAAGAGTCTAATAAGCTCCTACCCTATAGGGGCCTAGTAGTAGATATAAAGATTAACCTAACCTAAAAAGGTAGAAAGAATGCTAAGATACTATAGGGACTGTTGTACAGCATGTCTAAGGAAGAACTTTTAGTCCTTAAATAACAGCTTACTACGTACCTAGATAAAGGCTTTATCTAAGTAAGCCGTTTAAGCACAGCTGCTCTAGTACTGTTTATCTATAAACCTAGGAGTAGACTTTACTTCTGCGTAGACTACTAGGCTCTTAATGTAATTACAAAGCAAGATTAGTACCTACTTCTATTACTAAAAGAAACCCTAAATTAGATTAGAAAAGTAAAGTAGTTTACTAAAGTAGACGTAATTTAGGCGTTCTATAGGATTTGCATCTTAGAAGGTGTCGCGTACAGTGCTCACCTGATCTCATCGTATCGCCTCTGCCGTGATCGCAAGGATCAGCGGACAGACATTCTTCCGCTCCGATGGAGCAGTATATAATCTCCTTTGTCACATAGTATTAGATAGTCACTGATCAAATACTCTTTTCACTCGATCATATGAACGTCTCATCCTAGCTCGATTCTACCTCCATAGTTATGAGCCCGGCGCTTACTCCTACCTCAGCAGGATACCTGCGGGCTGCTAGTAGGGTGGGGGACCGCAAGCGAAGGTTTTTCTGCTCCCTGCCTAAGCCGCCTTAAGCCGTGGTGCCGGGCTGCCAAGTCGCGTTGCCAAGCTGCCGAGCCGCCGCCAGCTGATCGAGCCGTTGGCATGCTGTTTCTGAGCCGTTAAGGGGAAAGGAGGAGCAATTAATTGCAAAGTTCGATTAATTAAAAGAAAGCCTTAATAAACAGCAAATCTGCTCTTTACACCTCTGCCCTTGCTGCCAGAGCTGGGGGGTGTGTCGCAGCAGGATATCTATGGTCTTATCTAAGAAATAGACATCGAGTTCTCTTTTGCTGTTTGATAGAAGGTAATAAGTAGAAGACAGCATTCTATATAAGGTTTAGGCTATATAAATAGCTAGTAACTCTATTTAGATTAGCTAACGCACCTAGCACCTTCTAGAGATATATTAACTAGACGCTTAGGGAATACCTAGATAATTAGTGCTTAGCCTATGTAGATAATATTCTAATCTACTTATCTAGTTTAAAGGCTAACTATAAAAAGAAAGTTAGGACTATAATAAAAAAGCTTAGAGCAGCTAGTCTCTAAATAGATATTAAGAAATGCGAGTTTAGCGTTAAATAGGTAAAGTACCTAGGGTTTATTATTAAGGCGGAAAAAGGAATCGCGATAGACGATAAGAAGCTTAGGGTAATCTATAAGTAGCAAGCTCTAACCTTAGTAAAAGCAGTCTATAGCTTTTTAGGATTTACAAACTTCTACTAAATATTTATCTAGAACTTCTTAGAGTTAGCTGCCCCGCTTACTAAACTAACGGGCAAGGGAGTTAAGTTTACCTAGGGAAAGGAGTAATAAGAAGCATTCTAGAACCTAAAGGATATCTTCTGCTTAGAGCTAGTACTAGCATACTTTAACCCTAAGTTAGAAACTATTTTAGAAGCAGACGCATTAGGATAGGCAACTAAGAGCACTCTCTCTTAGAGAGATAAAGATAGGAAACTTTAGACTATAGCGTATTTCTTAGCTAAAAATAACCCTGCTAAGGTAAACTACTCTATCTATAATAAGGAACTTCTAGTAGTAATTAAGTATATAGAAGAATAGCATAGTAAGCTTAGAGCTATTAAGCACGTGTTAGTAATTATAGATTATAAGAACCTCCTCTACTTTATAACCTTATAGAAGCTTAGTAAGCAGCATATCTAATAGTCTAATATCCTAAGTAGTATTAACCTAACCTTTAAATATTAACCTAGTGCAGAGAATAGTAGAGCTAATGCTCTTTCTTAAAGAGAATAAGACCTTCTAAAAGACTTAGAAGATAAGAGAGTAAAATTAAGGCACTTCTAGCTACTAACACTAGTAGGTCTAGATAGAGATAGCTAGGGGATAAGGGACCTAAGGGCGTCCTTAGCCCTAGCAATTAGAATACTTAGTGCTAGAGGGTTCTTAGAGAATAAGGGACTACTAGTCTAACTAGCTAAAGAACTTACCCTAGAGGAAATATAGTTAGGTATAGAAGAAACAGATAAAGTCTATTAATAAGCTATAAAAGCTATTAAGAGTAGGGCTTACAAATTCCTACCTAAGCTAAAACTTAGTACCTCTCTTACAGAATGTAAGCTAGATTACTAAGGAAGACTATTATTTAGAGACTAGAGATAGGTCCCTAACCTCCTAGAGCTACAGATAAAACTAATAGATAAGGCGCACAGCTCTCTTAGTATAGGGCACCTAGGTAGAAAAGAGACGTATAAGATTCTTACTAGAGACTTCTTCTAGCTAGCTATATTAAATGCTATAAGGATGTATATCTAGAACTGCAACGTCTGCAGAAGAATAAAGCTATAGAGAAAACTAAAATAAAGACTACTAAAACTACTGCCCCTCTCTAAGAGGATATAGAAAGAGATATCTATAGACTTTATTATTAGCCTTCCTCTAAGTAAAGAGAACTATAATCTTATAGTTATTATAGACTAGCTAAGTAAGGGCGTTATACTAATCCCTTTGCTAGACCTTAGGATTAAGACAGTAATAAAAGCCTTTCTAGAGAGAGTAGTAGCCTACTACTAGATTCTAGACGTAATAGTATTAGACTAAAGATTATAGTTTATTAGTAACTTCTAGTTAGAGCTGTGCTAACTGCTTTAGATCTAACGTTAACTTTTAACGGCATTCTATTAGCAAATAGACGGGTTAATAGAGAGAATAAACTTAGTAATTAAAGCATACCTAAGAGCGTTTATAAACTAGAGCTAATTAGACTAGGCACTAAATTGCCTAATAGCCTAGATTGCAATATGCAGACGGAATGCAACGTCTACTAGAGTAAGCCCTTTCTTTCTATAATATAGTTATTATAAAGGGATTTATAGTAGCGAGCTAATTTAAGGAAATAATAAGACTAAATTCTAAGGAACTAGAGAGTTACTAGTTCTAAGCTATCTATATAGCCTCTAATTATATAATTCCTAGTTACGTAGCTAACGTAACCCTAGCGCTGCGCTAGGTATTTGCTAGCCCCTCTTATAATTACCTCCCCTTTTAAGGCAACTGTCCTTAGTTACTATAGAGGTTATTCTGCTATTTTCTTTTAGCTCTAGGTAGCTATAGGACGTTCCTATTAGCTCGCTTAGCTAGCGCGGTTTTTTATAGAATGCGAGAATATTAATAATATTAAAACAATTGCATAATATTATTTTGCTAAACTACTTTTCTTATAATTTGCAATCTACCTACTCTTATAACTCTACCTAAACGCTAGCGTCTTAACTCTATATCTCTTACTTCTAAGTTTATTTTAACTTTAACTCTAAACTCTAAATTTTTAGATCTAATTTCTAAGGATGTTAGTAGCTGTATATATCCTTAAAGGTTTTATTTTACTTACGCTAACCCTATAGGTAGGGTTCTCCTCTTGCGCGTTACGCCTTACCTATAGTTTAACTTAACTATATAATATGCTTACGCTGCTCTAAGTAGATTTAAGAAGGTATTACCTATAATAAGACTGCATAAGTAAAGTGCGCATACTATACCTACTAGTATAAGTACTATAATAATATTCTAGATGCGTTTATTCCCTATATTAATTAACTTATGCGCTATAAAGGCAGACTCCCTGCTATTACCTCTGCTAGGTACGCCCTAGCTTACGCTGCCTTAGCGCTAGAGGTTTGCAGCTATATAAAGTTAGTAAAGGCCTATATTACTAAGGCTAAGTAACACAGTAGCACCTAACGCCCTACTAGAGGTAATACTAGGCTCTTAGTTATAGAAGCTATTAATAACTTAACTACGGCTATAAATAGTCTTCTTAATATTAAGCGTTATAAGGTATATTTTCTCCTTTTTCTTCTTCCTGCTCTACCCTAGCGTTCTAACGTTGCATAGGCTAGTCTTCCCCTGCTTAGTCCTACTAATACGCCTCTTAACATTCCTTTAACTAATAATTCTAACTCTAGTAGTAGTAATAACAGTAATAATAATAATAATAATAACATTCTAGTTAATAAAGAGGAGGGTTAGGAGGATAAGGGTAGTAAAGCTCTAGTAGATAAAGAGGAGGATGTTAACTATACTATTACTAGTAGTACTACCCTAGGTCCTAACGCTGCTATAGACGTTGCTAACGCCCTTAACGCTATTACTTTAAACGCTTCTTACCTAAAGAAGAATAAGGGTAAGAGTAAGGCCCTAATTAAAGATACTACTATAGTTAACTGTAACCTAGTTCTTAACACTAATGCAGCTAACGCTGTTACGCGTAATAATATTAATAAGACAGCTAAGTAACTAGCGTAGAACCCTATCTTAGTCCCTTTATATATTATAACTTCTGTCTATTTAAGCAACACAGATAGTAACTACGTTAAGACGCTAACTTACCCTTATTCTCCTATTACCTCTTATAACCTCTTAGACTAATTACAGAAGTCTGCTAAAGGGTTAGAAGTAGATAAAACCCTTCTTTCCCCCTTTATAGCTTCTAAGGCTCTTATAGCCTATCTAAAATCTAGCCTTATTTCTAATTAGGGTAGTTCTTATGCAGGTAGCAGTTATTACAGTAGCTCTTTGCCAGCAGCTAGACTATTCCCCGTCTCCTACTTAGGTAATTAGGGCTCTAGTTCTAAGTAATAATTCCCTAAGAAACGCTATTTTAGTACTAAAGGCTCCCCTACTCCCTCTAAGAGGGTTAAGAAGGACTTATTAGCCTTAGATAAAGGTAAAGGCCCCTAGAAGGATGCTTTCTATTCTGCTAAGACTATTATTAAGCGTAGTAAGGCCTTAGGTACTACTAGCGCTACTGCTACTCCTTGCTATTATAGCGCTGCTTAGGATGCTAAAACTAAGGTTACGCCTAAGTCCGCTTAGAAGACCCCTATAAAGAAGTCTTCTAGTAAGAAGGCTTCTAGCAAGAAGCCCTTTAAGTCTACTAAGATTATAGACTCTTATAATAAGTCTTAGGAGCTTTAATTTATGTTTTTCTAGATTTTCTTTTCCTGTTTTTTTATATATTAGATATTTGTAATAATGCTTAAAATTTAACTCTTTATTTCTTAATTTTTATTTTCTTTTTACTTATAATACTTCTTAATTGCGCCTAAATTAATATTCTTCTTAGTAACCTATTTATTATATTTATGTAGGTATCCTTCCTACTTAATAAGATATTTTACTAGCCTCTTCCCCTTGCTATTAAGGAGGGCTTTAACTTCCTAGCGTTCCTCTTACTCTTTGCTGTTATCTACCTTAATTAGCCCTAGGAGGGGTATAGGTTCCCTAGGTTTTTTAATATATTTCTTAAGGAGACTAACGTTAAATACTAGGTGTATTCTTAACCTAGGTAGCAGGAGCAATTAATACGCCTGTTTTCTAACTAGCTTAATAATTTAATATAGTCCTGCGAACAAAGGTAAAAGCTTCTTACTTAGCAGTTTTAAATTTAAATTCTTAGTTAATAACTAAACTAGATTATCTAGCAGGAATGCATGTAGCGTATAACGCTTATTATAGTATTTAGCCTATAACTTAACAGCCTTACGCTAGTATTCTGCTATTACTTCCCTTTTTTAACGTATGCGTTCTACCTGTTCTGTAATACTAGGAACATTAATAGCTAGTATAGGTTTATAATCTAGACTTAGGTAGAATCTATAGCATACGTAGAATAGACTAATACCTATAGTTGCATTCTTTAAATTATTATAGGCAAATTCTGCTAAAGGCAATTAACCTGCCTATTTATCCTGCCTTTTATTAGCATAAGATCTAAGATAGTGTTTAAGTGCTTAATTTTGTCTTTCTGTCTGCCTGTTAGTCTGCGGGTAGAAGGCGGTGCTTAACTAGCGCGTTACCTGCGTAGCGTAGCAGAAGTCTGACTAGTATTAGCTTGTAAAGAGACTGCCTTAATCTGTAACTATGCCCTCTAGCAAGCTAAAAGGTTAAACTATCTCTTAAATAAAAAGGTCTGTAAGTTCTATAGCTTTTAGTAATTTTATTATAGGGATATACCTTACTATCTTAGTATAATAATCTATAATAACTAGTATTGCGTTATATACGTAAGATCCTTGCCTGCTTAGCAGTAATCTAGTAATAAAGTCTATTATAATTTCTTACTATAGGCGAGTTAGCTATAGAAGCAACTGTAACTCGCCGTATAGTTACTATTAAAGTACCTTTGTCTTCTAGCAAATATTGCAGGAATTAATATATTCCTTAATGTCATGCTCTATGTTAAGCTAGTAGTACTTTTAGGACATTAATTTAAGTGTTTTATCCCTGCTAAAGTGTCTAGCTAATAGATTATTATAATGTATTCTTAGGAGTTTAGCTCTAAGCGTTACCTCCCTTAGAATATATAATTAATTGCTATATCTAAGCAATCCTTGCTTATTAAACTTCTATTTTTAATTTTTTACGCTTACTTTACGCTAGTTTGTCGCTTGCTCTGTAACAGCGTCTTGCTTTTATTTTACTTAGTTATCCCCTTTTTAGAACTCCTAGATTCGCGCTATAAGAGGTTCTAATAGTTCTTTATATAGTGCCTCCTGTTACAGTACTACTTTAGCTGCTACCTAGGTAACCTGTGTATTAAAGACTATTCCCCCCTTAGGCGTCTTTTCTACTTATACTAGGCATAAGCTTATATCTGTTGCCTTAATAGCGCATATCTAGACATTCGCCTTTACAGAGACATCTATTTTAGAATAGGATAGGCCTACTCCCTGTTAAGCTGTTATTTAGCTATCTATTAGCACTTCTCCTATAGCTAATAGTAAGGAAGTCTAACTCTGCTTATCTAGTTGCAACTTCTTGCAAAGACTAGATACTAGATTAAGCTTCTTATTACTTGTTATTTTAAGGGCGCCTTATAGTTGCCTTAATAGTCTATTAGCAGGGTTACTCTTCCCTTCCTAATGTTTAATTTTAAAATTATATAGTGCAAGTTTTATTACCTATCTTGCTTATCTCCCTTTAAGAACCTTTATATTTATAAAGCCTCGCAGGTTATTATAATTAGTTAAGACCTTAAGTTTGTTTTTTAAACTATTAACATAGTAATGCTAATGCTTAATTAAGTAGATAATTGCCCCTAGCTCTAAATTATAGGTTTCCTAGCGTTCTTCTACTAGTGTTAACTTTCTTAACTAGAAGGCAATTAGGTGCTAATTTCTATCCTTACAAAGCTATAAAAAGATAGCAGCAAAGCCTAGGATAAAGGCATCTGTCTCTAATCTTAAAGGAAGTATATAATTATAGTGCCTTAGTAGAGGCGCTGTTAAGAAGATTTTGCTTAGTTAGCGTTTTGCTGTCTTAGCTTCCGGCGTCTAGTAGAAGGGTCCTTCCTTCTTCCCCTTAACAGAGCCTTTTAGCATGCTTATTAATAGTCTTATAATGTTAGAGAAATGTATAATAAATCTTCTATAGAAATTTGCAAATCTAAGATAGACTTAAACATCTCTAAAGGATTTTAGTATTAGCTATTTAGTAACTATTTAGACCTGTTTAGGATCTATCTTAACGCCGTTGTAGCGCACGATAAACCCTAGGTAGGTAACTTTACTAACATAGAAGTAACACTTCTTAATATTAATAAATAACCTATGCTCCTAGAGCTGTTATAGCACTTAGCGAACATAGTCCTAATAGTCCTTACCCTTTTAGGAGAAAATTAAGATATTATCTAGATAGATAATACAGAACTTATTAACTAATCCTGCTAATACAAGATTAATGTATCCCTAAAAGGTAGCAGGAGCGTTAGTAAGGCTAAATAGCATAATAAGGTACTTAAAGTGTCTGTAATAAGTGCAGAACGCTGTCTTCTACTTATCGCCTTACTACATTATTACGCAGTAATAGGCGTCCTTTAGATTAAAAAGAGTAAAGACTACTACGCCTGCTAATTAATCTAGGAGTTCTATAATTAATAGCAGTACTAGTCTATTCTTCTTTATAACCTTATTTAAACCCTAGTAGTTAACATATAGTTGCAAGGTTCTATCCTTCTTTAGCGTAAAAAGAATAGGTGCACCTACAGGACTAGTACTTTCCCTAATCTAGCTATTCTTTAAGGCCTTTTCTAGGTACTCGCAAAGTGTCTCTAATTCTTATAGAGAAAGATTATAAATTAGCCTAAATAGCACACTAGTACCTACCTCTAGTTTAATAGCGTGTTTATAGGCCCTTACCGTTATTACAGCGTTATCTGTACTAGCTACATCCTTAAATTTAGCTAGTTCTAGCAGAAG
>MU005769.1:92452-106400 GCA_010093715.1 Pleomassaria siparia CBS 279.74 | reverse complement strand
GAGAGGAAGTAATTTCTATTACTAAGCAGATAGTTACTCTTATAGAGTAGGGCAGCGTTATTAGTTATCTACTGCTTAATGTTAGACAGCTTAGCAAGCATGTTAGTCTAAATAGTAGGGTTAAAGGTATTAGAGACTATAGTAGAGCGCAGTAAGCGTCCCCTAGTAGAGGAACCCTTAACTAGTTTCCTGCCTACGTTTTTTATAACCTACTTCTAAGCGTTATAGATAATATTATAATAAGTATTAAGAGAGGTAAAGTTAGGCTAGATGCCCCTATTATACTTAATGCACTAAAGAACGTAGGCCTAGCAGGCTATAATCTTATCTAGGGAAAACTTAGATATAACTTAAACGCACTAGATATACTAAGTAGTATAGTAGACGTAAGTAATAGCCTAAACCTTAGAGGCTTCCTAGAGTATATAGCAGCTAACACCCTTAAGTAATATCTAGAGGGCATAGGCTGCGTAAAGTATCTCTATTACCTTATTTATATAACTCTTATTATTAATAGTTAATTAGTAGGTCTACTAGACAGACTACTAGGAGGTAAGGAGGCGGCTAGCAGTAGAGGAAGAATAAGTAGCGTAGGCAGAGCAGACACGACCCTAAACATATTAGTAAAGAACCTTAGTAGAGGTTACCTTAGAATTAATTATAATAGTAATAGCATTAAGGCTATTATTAAACTTATCTTTAGGAGCTCTATAGCTACAGTCTTTACTAGTAGTATTACTCTAAGGTATAATAGATAGAGAAGCCTAAGAGGGTAAAGGGGCAGTAAGTAACTAGGCTAACTTAGACTTGCAGCTAGGGGTAAGAGTAAGAGGCTTTATTAGAGAAGGGTAGATAGGCTTAGCTAGGAACAGAGCGTTATACTTCTTAAGGGTCCTAAAAAGACTAGACTTCTTCTTTTTCTTAGTAGACTTTAGAGTAGCTTTTACTACGTAAACTAGAGTCTAAGGGCTAGACTATACAGCATGCTTAGCTGCGTAGAATTAAGTAGAGTAAGGGGTTATTACAGGGGCCTTTCCCTTAGATAAGAAAGGATAGCTAAAACTAGGAGCTTAAGCTATTGCAAGCAAGTTAGACAACCTTAGAGATAGTAAAGTTAAGGGAATAAAGAATTAGATTAGGGACAAAGAATAGTAAGAAGGTAGATAGTTAGTAGATAAACGAGTTAAGTAAGTAAGAGGCAGAAGAGAAGGCAAAAAGGTTAATAACTAAGCAGCAGAAGTAGAAGAAAGTTAAAGTTAAGGAGGAAGAAGAGAAAAAAGTATAAGAAGTGCAAGATATAAATAAACTATTAGCGCTAGCAAAATTACGTAACTCTAGCTAAGGATAAGTAAGAGAGGCTTATAATAAAGGAATTAACTCTGTATACTATATATTATTTAGTTACGTTACCTAAGGTAATTATTTATAAGTTAGAAGTTAGAGGTTTAAGCCTTATTAAGTAAGAATAGAATTACTAGTATTAAATTAGAAGCTTAGAGAAGTTAGGATAGTTAGATAAGGTTGTTAAGAAAAGCCGCACTAGGGTAACGACTTAGATAGACAGAAACACCTAGAAGAGACCCTCTTAGTTAAAGAAATGCAGCTCTAAACTAGAGAACTAAAGGGACTATTCTTAGAGACTCCTAACTGCTGCTTAATATAGAGATAGATTACTAAGGCTGTATAATAATTTACAGCTATTAGTAAGTTTAGAAGTTATATAAAAGGTTTAGAATAACTAGGAACCTACTCTAAGTAAGATAATTCTACGTATATAAGAATAAGGTTATAGATAGAGTATCTAAGAAGGATATTATATTAAGTTTTAAAGGAATAAACTATGTTAAACTTCTCTAGAGAGAGTTTGCCTAAGGGACCCTATACTAGGGGTCTTAGAGACTTAGAAACTAGGTAAGGGGGAGAGGTAATATAATAGGTAAGGCTATAGTAGCCCTTAGACTCTATCCTTAGAAGTATAACTTAGATTTACATCTTAGATAAATTATAGGCCCTTAGAAGCTTAGGATAGAGATATAATTATCTAGACTTAGGTAAAAGCTTACTTAGCATATATATATATATATTCTGTAGCTTAGAGCGTTACTCTACTCTTTATTAAATCTTAAGTATTCTTTTTAGACTTTAAGCTCCTTAAGCTCAGCCCCTTATAATATAAGCTTATTAGATAGCATAAGCTCTTACCTAGTTAGCAGGACACTCTGCTTTAGGTAGACGGCCTGCTTATTACAGAACTACTGCAGAAGGCGGAGGCCCTTTATTAGGAGATCCTAGACTAGTTTAGCGCAGATAATAACCTCCCTAGCCTGCTAACCTAGGCTGCCTTAGAAAGAGGGGGCCTTTAGCTTCTATAGAGTTACTACATCTTTATAAAAGAAACTAAACGCAGTACTATAGGAGTATTAAGCACCTCTTTAGAAACTAATAGGATTACTATTAGGCTGCTTACTACATGCTAGGCTTACGTTAGGGAGTATATCTGCTTAGTATACTAATAATACCTTAGACTCTCCTACTTTCTAACTACGTAGAAGACGGCAGAGGTAGCTATAATTCCTAAGGTTAGAAAGAAGGATAAGTCTTCCCTCTATTCCTAGCAACCTATTACTCTCCTCTCCTGCCTAGGCAAGGGACTTAAGCAAATAGTAGCTAGGAGGCTAGCATAGACAGCTATAATAAATAACATCTTAAGCCCTTAATATAGGGGGGCCCTTTCTAAACGTTCTGCTATAGACCTAGTTACCTCCTTTACTAATAATATAGAGCAGGCCTAGTCTAAAGGTAAATACGTTACTATAGTAATAATAGACGTATAAGGCGCCTTTAACGCGCTCCTAAGGAACTAACTCCTCTACTAAATAGCTAAATAGGGCTAGCTAGCTCTAGCCCTCTCCTTTATTAAATCCTTCCTTACAGGCTAATTAGTCTAAGTCTGACTAGGGAAGGACACTACTCCTAGTTACCTAGTAGCCTATAGTATACTATAAGGATTGCCCCTTTTACTAGTCCTATATATATTATACCTAGCTAAACTACTTAATTAGGACTACACCTGCTGCTTTAGGTATATAGATAACATCTACCTCTATAGGGTATCTTACTCCCTAGATAAAAATATTAACCTCCTTACCTTAGATATCTAGTTAATTAATAAATAGGGCGCTAATAATAAAATAGCCTTTATACCTAAAAAGCTTAAGATAATATACCTTACTAAGCAGAGGGGAAATTACTCCCTAGAATACTAGATTAATAATAACCTTACTATTACCCTAATCTCCCCCTAAGGGGACGGAAGCTAGTCCGCCCTCTAGTAGCTAGGAGTATAGTTTAACTAGAAGCTTACGTTTAAAAAGCACGTAGCTACTAGGGTAGCTGCTGCTTATAAAGTTACCTACTATCTCTAAGGCCTTATAAATACAGCGTATAGCCTACCTACAGCAGTATTAAGAAAGGCTGTAACTACCTACGTTATGCCCTCCCTTTTCTATAGAGCAGAGGCCTAGTATAAAGGATAAACTAAGAATCCTAAGATTATTAGGAGCTCCTAGAAACCTATAGTTAGTACTAGGATTAGATAGTATATTACTGCTATTAACTAGATACTAGCACTTTCTACTAGAGTAGTCCTCCCTATATAGAGGACTACCCTAAGTACTATCTTACTTAGGAAGGCAGGACTCCCCTTAGCTATAGTAGCCCTAGAAGAGGTAAAACTTAGGTTTACCCTTTACCTATAGACTACTAATAATAGGCACCCGCTTACTAGACGCATCTAACCTAAGATAATTAGCAGAGGGAGAAGAGTAAGAGGGTAGCAGATGCCTAGATCTAAAGTTTAGAGGATTAGGCTTCTCCTACTAGCTACCCCCTGCCCTTTTTTAGTAGAACCTTACTACTTACAAGGCTGCCGCACAAATCCTACTCTAGACTAGAATAAGGCTAAAGCGTTAAGACTCTTTAAGGTATAGTAGGTAACCCTGCCTAATAATACTATTATAGTCTTCTCTAATAGATCTAAATAAAGCTACTAGGGCTAGAGATTAGTTACTTATAGATATACTATGTATTAAGGCTAGGTTAAGATAGCCTCTAGGAGTAGCTTACTTTACTCCTAGTTACATGTGTTTAATACTAAGGTAGTAGGCGCCTAGAGAGGACTCTAATACGCTATCTAGATTATAGGACATATACTATATCTACCTATCTAGATATGTATTAATAGCACCTTAGTTATATAGTGCCTTAGGGGCAACACTCCTATCTCCTCTTAATAGGCCTTCCTAGAGTGCTAAAACGCTATAGAAATCTTTAATATATAAATCTAGTAGGCCCCTAGGCACACTAGGATTATAGGTAATAAGGAGGCTAATAACCTTACTAATACTAAAGCTAAGAACCCTTTACAGCCTATAGGAATAGCAGGCTAGCCTACTACTTCTAGAGTATGCTTAATTATAAGGGGCCTACTTAACTATGCAAAGCAAGGCTAGTAGACTCTTAAAAAAGCAAAGCTCTTAATATAGTATAACTAATAGGGCTTACTATATAACACGTCTAAGGCTCCTCTAAAGCTTAAAATAACGCAACTAAGCCTTACCTATCTACTAGTAATCTAGTTAAAACATAGGGATTTTATATAGTATTACTGCAAGTTTAACTATACTAAGGCTAGACTTAAATGCTCCTATAGGCGCGTAAAGACCCTAGAACACATTATCTACTACTATAGGACTAGGGCTACCTTTAATAAGTAGCTGCTCTGTCTAATCTAGCCTTTAAGCACTACTAAGGAAGGCATGTAGTATCTAGCAGAGCTTCTTTAGAACCTTAGTAAGTTTAAAGCCTTACTTTAACTTATAAGCTTCTACACCTCTATCTGTCTGCGCTAATATCTTAGTAAATAATAGTATAAGGATAGGCAGCTATAGGCTGCTACTTACTCTTTTACCTCTTCTATTTTTTATTCTTATTTATTTATCCCCTATATTATATTACATCTTATACCTTATAATATAAATGCTAGCTTTATAAGCCTTCCTCTCTCTCTTTAAGTCTATGTACTCCCTAAAACACACTAGGCCTCTTAGGCTCTAGAAATGTACATAGATCCTCTTTACCTAGCAGAAGTTGTCTATAAGACTACAGCTGCAACTGCTAACCTACACAAGAACAGACTACCTCTAGTAGGTAAGCTACTACTATAAACCTAGAACGTAGTCCGTCTATATACCCCCTAGGAGGTTTTGTAAGGACGTTAAATAATTCAATTAATTAATTAATTAATCAGATTAATCAATTCATACCTATGTACGCATGTACAATAAGGATACTACATAGTACACAGTATATATAAATGTACATGTACATATAGTATTATAACTATTGTCAGCTTTTAAGATTATACAGAGTTTTACATACAAAAAAGTACACATGTGATACCTATTACTATTTGCCAGCACATGACCCGCCGTGACGTGATAATGGTCACGTGTGCCCAGCCTCCACATATGTAGTCTGGCTCCATTGTTCCACGGACCAGAACCATCATGGCTGTGAGCGCGCAGAAGAATTCTTGCCATTTCTGTCTCTTTCACTGCATTCCTTCACTATCATTCTTTCTCCCCCATCTTCCCACTCGACCCCATCCCACCCCATCCTCTCCTCTCTCCTCCCCTCTCTCCCTAATTACTTTAATTACTCTAATTACTCTACATACATACTGCCAGTTTCGTGCACCGCTACACCACCCACTGCACCACTGCACCATTGCACCACTGCACGCTACACGCTACACGCTACACGCTACACGCTGAAACACGCTGCGGTCCCGGGTCTCACGCCCCTTCGCCCTGAACCATCAACACCTTCAAATGGCCCGACGTCAAGCCCGATCCGCTCTCTAGACACTCGTCTTAATTACCATATCGGATTTGCTCTCCACCACATGCCTGGCATCCCACCTCGCCGCCAACAATGGCCTTTGAACCCACTCTAGCTTCACCCTCTCCGCCCTCGTCACCCTCGAGAACCACCATGCGACGCCGCAGCTGGGCCCGCAAGGTCGAACGATACTGCTGCAACACAATCACATACTTCCCGCTCGTCTTCGTCTACGGCCTGACATCATGGGCCGTCTGGGTGGAGGCGGGCATCGGCTTCGGCCCAACCAAGAGCGCCTGGATCGGTACGCACATGGACATTGGCAGCCACGTCTGATCGCCTGCTAATAACTTGCCCAGGCAAATTCTCCTCTGCCATAGGCATCTTCTTCTACCTCATGCTCAACTGGAGTTACACGACCGCCGTCTTTACCGATCCAGGCTCGCCCCTCAACCAGCATAAGAATTCGAATGGATATAGCCATCTCCCAACCCAGGAGGGCGGGGGCATGCAATATACTTCCTTCACTGTCAAGGCATCGGATGGAGGATTGAGATTCTGTAAAAAGTGCCAAACACACAAGCCCGACCGCTCCCACCACTGCTCCACATGCAAGCGCTGTGTGTTGAAGATGGACCACCACTGCCCCTGGCTCGCCACCTGCGTCGGTCTGCGCAACTACAAGGCTTTCGTTTTGTTCCTCGTCTATCTGGTTCTGTTCTGTTGGACATGTTTCGCGACTTCGGCAACCTGGGTCTGGAGCGAGGTGTTGAACGAGAAGCAATATACCGAGTCCTTCATGCCCGTAAACTACGTACTGCTAGCCGTGCTTTCTGGCATAATTGGCATCGTCATCACTGGCTTCACCGGATGGCATTTGTGGTTGACTGTCCGGGGTCAGACAACGATTGAGAGTCTGGAGAAGACGCGATACCTGTCGCCTCTCCGCGCTTCCATGAAGAATGCCCTCAACAATCGCAACTACGTGGATGCGCAGGCCAACGAACGACCGAGCATCGGTGACCAATTGCGCCAAATCCACGCCAACGCGCTTCCCGGTGTTACCAGACCTGAAGAGGGCGAGGCATCCCCTTCCCGGCCCGTCTCCCGGTCGCCTGCACCACCCATGAGCAACGGCTATCCTGCCCCAGGATTACCCTCCTATCAACAGCGCGAACGTCAGCAGAATCACGAGCGATATGAAAACTACCTCGACGAACGAGACAATGAGCTTCTCCCCAATGCCTTCGATTTGGGCTGGATGAGTAATCTTCTACACGTTTTCGGGCATTCTCCAGCACTGTGGTTCATACCAGTCGTCACCACTACCGGCGATGGATGGTCCTGGGAAGCAAGCCCCAAGTGGATAGACGCACGTGATCGCATAAGGAGAGAACGCGAGAAGGAGGACCGGCTTCAGAAAGAGCGTGAGCGGGCTGCTGGGTGGGGCGTGGACTCGCCGACCGAAGCAGAGTTCAGGCGGTCGGGAAGAGTACCTGACGGCTGGCAAACGAATCGATACTCGCCCCCTACCCCCAGACTACCACGCCGACCAGAGTGGCAACCGCCTCGTCGGCACGGAGAAGAAGCGCGTTACTTCACGGCATCTAGCCGAGACAACTCGGTCCCAATGGAAGGCCGTCGAAGCCCCAGCAAAGCAGACATTATTCTCGGCCGCGAGAGTGACATGTATGCGGATGGGGACATGCAGCTGCAGCCCATTGACCGGCGGAAATTCGACCAGTACAATTATGTATCCGAAGACGAAGACGGCGACGACTACGAAGTCTCGAGCGACGAAGGGCGCGCCGATCAACGAATAGCCCAGCAGCAGCAGCAGCAGCAGACGAGGCCCCCACCCCCCAAAGCCACCGAAAACTGGAACGACATACCCGATGATTTTCTCAACGCACTGCCCAAGAAGTCGAACAAGAAGAGCCAGGAATGGGATGATTGGGGCCAAGAGAACTGAAAAGTAACACATGTCGTTGTGTAAGAAACCAAGCTCTCCGCTGGAGTATGATTTGAATGCGTTGCTGTAATGTATTTGACGAAGTGAGGGCATGGATGTATTCCATGGTCCCTGACCAGTATATGAAGAAAAAAAAGCATCTGTCGGCGTTGTTCAGCGGCTTTGAAACATTTATGAATCTGTCTGTTCGTGGTTATTATGGAGGGAGCATAGCATGGCTTTTGAGCATTGTGCGAGACTTTTGGGCGGGACTAAGTGTATATCTAGGGGTGGGGGTTGATGTGTGGCAATGACACAATGACAACCAGTTCCTAACACTCCACTCAACGCTCGACTATCATAGCTTTGGGGGACTCGGACATTTAACGCCATCATGTCGTGCTACGGGCACAAAGTAAAGGTAAATTGTAAATTCCGCTTTTCTGGTTTCTTCCTACAGAGGGCTCCGCTTCCAATTCGCTTTACTTGCTCGACTATGGACTACAGATCAAGACATAGATCAAGACATAGATCAAGACATAGATCAAGACATAGTTAATAGCCCATGTCCGTGAATAATCATGTCTTGGTTCGACACGATTCGCTTCGGTCTGATGGTCGCGTTACTAGTCGTCCAATCAGTGTCATCGTGGCTCCAATTACAGTTAGCCGCCGGAACTTGGCAGCGGCATGTAAGGATCACCTCACGCCTCACTTTCGTTATCACACGCACTTTCACGTACCTTGACTCTCGCTTGGAATTATTTGGCCTTGTATGACTGCCTAGTTTATGTGCAGGTTGTATCGACTGACTGACAGAGTCACACGATACCAACCACCCACCGAGCCGTTTGTTCACGATTATCTGGAGCTGGTATGTGGTTCGTGTTGCTTTTATCCAGGATGGATGACTATTACATATCATAAGCGTTCCTTGTTCCGTTTCTTTTCAATATTTAAGCCGTTCGCTCCTGTCACTATTTTCATATCTTTCACTTCTGTGTATACGGCCATTTCATCACTCTACAATCCCCCAAACAAAACCGACAACCAACAACTACAGTCATCATGGAGCACCGAGCTCACACTCCAAACAATAGACCCGATCCGGATGCCATGACGCGCATGAAACAAGATCTTTCTAGTTCACCACATCAGGAAAGCTATCTCGAGACCAACGGCGGCCCACAGATGATTCGGCAGAGCGTTGGGCGGATACCGCATGTCTGCGTTGTCGGAGCAGGAGTTGCGGGCCTTCGTTGTGCAGACGTATTGCTTCAACATGGCGTGAAAGTGACTATCCTCGAAGGACGAGATCGGATTGGGGGCAGGGTAAGTCACACATGAGCTTCATTCACGTCCACGTGATTAACACTGTCACAGCTCTGCCAAAGTGAAGCGCTCGGACACATGGTCGACCTGTAGGTTCGCGGATTATCCAGCTTGTGTATTCGCACTGTTTTGAATGGTTAGACTAAACCAACTGTGAGAGGTCCAAACTGGATACACGGAACAGACTCGAATCCCATCCTCGACCTCGCCAGGCAGACCAAGACGATAACGACGACATGGGAAGAGCAGCAAGCCGTCTTTGCGCGCTCTGGGGATCTTATGCCAGACGCGCGATCCACGGAGAATAACGAGCTCGTCTGGAAAATCATCGCTCAGGCTATGAAGTACTCAAACGAGCACTCGGCGAGCATCCCAGCAGAGAAGAGTCTGTACAATTTCTTCGAAGAAAAGGTCAAGGAAGAGTTTCCCGAGACAGTGAAGAATGATGTCGAAGCAAGAGGAAGACAGGAGACAATACTGCAGATGGCCGAGATGTGGGGTGCATTTGTCGGTAGCCCGATTCAAACGCAGAGTTTGCGCTTCTTTTGGTTGGAAGAGTGTATCGATGGGGAGAACCTATTTGTGGCCGAGACGTATCATAAGGTGCTGAAGAAGATTGCGGAGCCAGCGCTGAAAGGGGCGGATGTCAAGTTTGGATGTAAGGTCAAGAAGATAATTTCGGATGAAAAGGAAGAGGGTCCGAGGGTCACTGTGGGAATTGATGGGGGGGAAGAACTGACGTTTGATGAGGTTGTCATGACTGCACCGCTGGGATGGCTCAAGAGGAACGAAGATGCTTTTGTTCCTGCACTGCCAGCCAGACTCAAACAGGCCATTTCCTCGATCGGCTACGGAAACTTGGACAAAGTAAGTCTTCATTCCCATTTGCTTCAGCAGCCACCGTTCATACTCAAATCTGTAGGTCTACATTACGTTCCCGACCCCATTCTGGAATACATCTCCTATAACCACCAACGGCACAACTACGACTCCTCATCAGCAAACCCTCCCCAACGTAACTGCCACAACCGCACCTCTCCACCAGTCCTCTCCACCAACCTCAACCTCACAACAATACCCCGGCTTCACGCATTGGACATCACCACACTACGCCCCCTCCACCAACCCCTCGCACTGGAACCAAGAATGCGTCAACCTCGCAGCCCTCCCCTCCCCTACCGCACACCCAACCCTTCTCTTCTACACCTTCGGGCCCACCTCCTTACACCTCGCCTCTCTCCTCTCCACGCACCCTTCTCCAACATCACCCTCCGCCCTCGCCCTCCTGACAGCATTCTTCCACCCCTACTATTCCCGTCTACCAAATTACTCTCCCACCAACCCGTCCCACCAACCCTCGCGCATCCTGGCCACTGTCTGGGCAAACGACGAGTTGGCCGGATATGGCAGTTATGCGAATTTCCAAACTGGATTGGAGTGTGGCGATCAGGATGTGGAAATCATGAGGACGGGGTGCCCCGAACGAGGGCTTTGGCTCGCGGGCGAACACACGGCGCCTTTTGTGGCCTTGGGAACCGTCACGGGGGCTTGGTGGGCCGGGGAGGGTGTTGCGAAGAGGATCGTCAGGGCGTTTGGGTTGGGCGTGGATGGAAATGGTGATGGAGTCGCGACTGCGAATGTGTCCAACTATTAATAACTCAAGACCCGACCGATCGATCTATATTACGGCCTTTTTGACGGCATACTATTTTAGAAGGGGGGGGGGGGATAAACGCATAGCAACGAGGTTTTTCATGTCAGCCCATTTAGTAAGCAATCCATCATATATATATGTACGACGTAGACACGAACGTAACCATGTAATGAATCTCCTCATCTTTAAACACCTTTTCAATATACATACCTCCGATGCGCGCAATCATGTCGGTCGCAGATTACATTCGAGGATTCCATGCATATTTCGTTGTACACGATACTTGAATAGCTTGGTTTTATGTGGTGGTTGAGATGCTAGAAGTATATATACGGTACTTTTATAGGATTAGATCATTTGATGGTGATCTTGACTTGTTGTAATAGTTCTGGGTAGTATCTGTGCCTGGACGTGCCTGGACAATTCTCCAACATCCATGTCAACGACACCTTACCACTCCCAGCCTAGCCCATATGCCTCCCATCTGGTCCTAGCTCACGTTCCACCTGGCATCGCCGAACCACCGGGAGAGGGGGGGGGGGAACCACTCTGACAGCTCCAAATACCATCACACAACTCGAATACCGCCCATCCCCCCCCCCCCCCCCCCCCCCCCCCCCCCCCGGCAAACATGGCCGACGAAGACAAGGAGAAAGCCGAAAAGGTCGCCGCAGCCAAGAAGCGGGTAGGTGGCCCGCTCCAACGCCTCCGAAGCCTACGGGAACGCGCAAATGGTTTCAACAGCTCCAACGCCGCCGTTCTTGAAGTTGTAATTCCTGCAGCGGTAGTAGAGCTGAAAGACGCGTCGTCCTCGGTTGTCTGACCAATGCTAATCTTATTACGCGTGCGTCTAGTATGAGCTCTTGAAGAAGCAGAAGGCGAAGAAGGCTGGTGGGGCCAAGAAGAAGGACGACAAAACCGAGGCCCCCGATGCAGAGTCTGCGACTGCTGCTGAGAAGGCAGAAGACGCCCCCGGGGTCAGCGAACCAGCGATAGTCTCCCCCAATCCTGCCGACGCCGCCGACGACGACGACGACGAGCCATCCGAGCTCCCCAAAGCCGCAGCCGCAGCCACGCCATCGCACGGTCGCAAGCCCTCCGTTGCCGTGGAGTCGCGCTTGCGGTCGGCATCCTTTTATCGTGGAGGAGATGGTCCGACTTCACCGGCGGGAATTACTCCCGGAGGTGGTGTGGCGGGCGATGTGTACAGAGAGCAGGCGCAGCGCATTGAAGAGCTCGAGAGGGAGAACAAGAGGTTGGCTGGCGATGTAGAGGAGGGGGAGCGGAGGTGGAAGAAGGGCGAGGAAGAGTTGGAAGATCTCCGAGAAGGGAGGGGCGACGTCGCACTCGCGGTGGAGAGGGGCAAGGAGGCGGACAAGCTGGTACGTGGCTTCGACTTGCTGAAAAGCAGCATGAGATCCGTGGCTTACACTTGCGCAGAGGACAGAAGTCGAATCGCTGAAGCGCCAACTATCCCACTTGCAAACGCAGTCTTCCAAGTCCAATCGCAAAGTATCCAATGCATCTCCCAATCACGGCTCATCCGTGGACGACCTCAACGCGCAGCTGGCCTCGAAATCCGGCACCATTGAGTCTCTTGAACTCGAAATCTCGAATCTCAACAAACAGCTCACAGACCAGACGCGGAACAGCAACGAACTGCAGACGCGAATCTCGACGCTTGAGAGTGCTCTTCAGAAGGCAGAGCAGGAGTCGAGCTCCACCAAGACCGAGCTCTCGGATCTCAAGGCCAACTTGGACAAGGCTAGTGAGCGAGCTGTGCAGGAAGGTTCCGATCGCAGTTCTGCAGAGACGCGCATTGCGCAAATTGAAGCGGAACTCGGAGCCGCAAACCGCAAGGCTTCAGATTCAATATCCCGCGCTGAGCTGTTGGAGAAGAAGATCGAGACCTTGACCCAATTACACCGCGACAACGACGCAAGAAACCAAGTACGCGTGCAAGAACACAAGAAGATTGAACGCGAAGCAGCCGAACTGCGAACCCGCGTCACGGGCCTCAGCAACGAGAACGCCCGACTTCGAGAAGCAGAGCAGCGCCGCCGCAAGGCCGATCTCGGCAACATCGAGGACTCCAGCGTGCAAGAACTCGTCGATGAAGAGCGCGACCGCCTCCTGATCAAGGTACGAGAGCTCGAGGAAGAGAATTTCGAGCTGCGAAGAGGCGTATGGCGCGACCGCCGACGCGACATGCAGCCCGGACTGGATGAAGATCCCGATTTCGACGACGTCGATCTCTCGGGCGCGACACCTTCGCGCTATCAACCCCCACGCCAAGGCTCCTCCTTGCAAGATGTCATCAATTCCGGCATTTCAGCATTCACAGGCCAGCCACTACTCCATCGCAGGAGCGACGCAGCGTCTGCAGGGAAGCCGACTGGGAATCTGGGAGGCAGGGCGAGAGAGCAGAGTCTGGGAAGTTTGGATGACGACTTTGAGTTTGACGAGGAGGCCTTTAGGAAGGCGCACGAGGAGGAGCAAAAGGCGCGGATCGAGAGAGTCCGGGAGATCAAGAGGGGGCTGAAGGCTTTCGAAGGGTGGAGGGCGGATTTCGTGGATGTCAGGGCTGGGTGGGGAGGTGTTTTTGAAGTATAGATAGATATTAGATCAAGAAGACGGGAAAAAAACAGTCCATGGATATTAGAAATACGCCCCATGGCACGTCTCGCTACTATCCTGCTCTTCGACCACGCTGACTGACACCCTACCTATACGTCCATACACCCACTTCCTTACTCCCTCCCTTCCCGCTCCTCAATCCCCTTTCCCCCATGTCCACTGTCACCCTCCTGCGGCTGCGGTTGCGGTTGCGGCTCCCAACACTCGATGCACGTCACTCCACCGCCAGGCCCGCGATCCCCAACCACGACTAGCTTGGACATGCAGTTCCAGCACTTCCCGGCCTTCACATCAGTGAGGGTTTCGGTGTTGGTGCTAGAGGAAGACGATGAGGACGATGCAGAGGATGGTGATGAGTGGATAGAAGGTTGCGGCGACGGATACGGCGACGGCGAGCGCCTAGCTCGGGGAGGAAACGCAGGACGGCATTGGGAACCCATGCCGGAATACAATGGGGGAGGAAAAAAAAAGGG
>MU005769.1:78490-92321 GCA_010093715.1 Pleomassaria siparia CBS 279.74 | reverse complement strand
TATATATATATATATATATATATAAATAAATAAAGGTACATAGGTACGTACGTGTCAAGTGTGATTGATTGATAGTTGGTTGGTGATGCTTGCTTGCTTGCTTGCTTGCTCACTCATCACATTCTATCTATCCATCTATCTATCCGTCTATCTATCTATCTATCCAGTCCTACCTTCCTTCCTTCATTCCAAGTTCCCTCCTTTGTATTCACACGGCCGTTGTTCACGGTATTCGGCATGCGTTGGGCGATTGTCACATGGGCTGCGTCATGCAGTTCATGGCGGGCGTGTACGTCGTCGTGTCGTGATAGTTGTCTATCAATCGATCAATCAATCAATCAATCAATCAATCAATCAATCAATCTCCATATTTTGTTTGTTTCCAAAAGAGGTTCGTTGCCGGACGGACGGACGGTGATACCCTATTAGCCTTCTTCTCCCTCGCTCGCTCGTCGACCAGCGAGACTGCAGTGCTGATCTCCTCTCCTCTCCTCTCCTCTCCTCTCCCCAGTGTACTGTACCCATGCTCATTTCATTTGGGGGCTCCGCAGTCGGCGCAAACGACCAGACGTACGCCCAAGCCCTCGGGAGCCCTCACGAGCTTTCCAGTTGGGCACTTGACGCACCTCTGACCCGGAAGCTTTCCCATTGCCGCTACCTCGCCCGTCTTCTTCTCGCCCGTCTTCTTCTCGCCTTTCTTCTTGCCCTCCTTCGCCACCACCCCAATCACATGTCCATCTTCATCCCTCTCCCCCATAGTCCCCGTCCTCACCCATCTGGTGATTTCCTCGCGTCCTACGTTCGACCTAGGCGCTGTGCGGAACGACGACGACGACGACGACGACATTATCTTCATACCAGGGGCCTCGGTCAGGGCGCCGGCGCTGGAGGGATTCGCGACGTTGGACACGCCCGAGTCCGAGGCCGGGCCCGGGGCCGGAGCCGGAAGAGGATGATGGGCGTCGAAGTGCTTCTGGAGTGAATACCGGCTGGGGCCCATGGGGCGGTGGGCGGCGTAATATTCCGTGGGCTGGCAGGCGGATGGGGAGGGGGTACGTTTGGGGCGGCGGGAGGGCGGCGGGGCGGTGGGGTCGAAGAAAGGAATCATGGTTGCGGTTGCGGTTGCGGTTGCGCTCGTGGTTGTGGTTGTGGTTGTGCTTGTGTAGCTGTGTGGTGAAGTTGGTGAAGTTGGTAGTGAAGTGTTTTGCGGTAATGGCTGTTTGCGATGTGTATGTAGTATATGTATATTGTATACACACACACACACGTTGAGAAGAGTAGGAGATGTACGTCCTTGACGAAGGGGGCGTGCTCGCGACGCCGCGCGTGATGGGGGGTGAAGTGGATGAGTGCAGGCAGCAGTAGATGCTCCGACGTGTGGGAAATCCTCTTCTCATGATGCTCTCTTTCTCACACACACACACACAATAAGACATGGTTCGGTGAGACAAACCTCCATTCACCTCCCCAATATAGCGCCCATCCATGTCACTCTTACACATCGGTAGCGTGCTGATGATGACGATAAGAAGATGAAGATGAAGATGAAGATGAAGAAGAAGAAGAAGGAAGAAGGTAGAAGGTAGAAGTGAATAGTAAGTAAATGGAAGAGATTCGTTGCCTGGATATGTGTACGCAGACGCCATGTTGTGCGGAAACGACACGTTGATCGAGGTCACACGCCCCGTTTATTCTACGGTGGGAAGATCAATAGAGGCAGAAGTGTTCTGTCAGAGTCCCGGAATCGGAGCATTGCACTCGGGTAGGTGGGAGCCTTGTAACACACACACACGTTTGAAGCAGGCAAGTAGAGCCTGTCCGACAGTGAGAGTCGGATTGTTGTAATCAAGCTTGTTTGGATAGGAAGTGAGTGACTCAAGGTTTGGAGAGAGAAAGAAGCGTCGCCTTCGCTTGCCACCGGCACACGAGCACACATTTCTGCCATCCAAGCTCCAGGATACAGCGCGTCTCTACAGACTGGCATTGGTACTAACTATAGCTCCGCATCACGTAAGAAATCAGTATGTGCGATACAGAGGCCCCGATATATCGGTCTGAAACCGAGTATTTAGCATGGGATAGTCAAAATGGCCGAGGTGGGTTTCCCAGTCGACATTGATTCGGTGCCTCGTATCGTGAGGCACGTTACAAAAGACGTGGTCGTAGCCCGCCCGGGCTTTGACCTGAAGGCTCAGGAAAAGGGGTACACAAGGTATGCCGAAAGGAGAATGAATACATAACGGGTCGCAAACAGCGAGTGCTCAAGGTTGTGTTGAATAGAGAACGTGCTTGAAACATGATGGATTCCACGAGGCAAATATCAGCGTGAAATGTTCAACTTGCAGCAGTTAGGTCTACATGTTCAACCAAACGTGCTCAACGCAACGTCATCCCAGCTTGTGCCCCCCCTGACGACCAGTGTCGATAACGCACAGGAATAAGCTTTGAAGCTTGTCTAGACATTTACACATGTACAGAGATACATAGGGTCGACTAACGAGCGGCTGGAATCCTTTAGTATGCCAAGCACAAAGACTAGTAAGAAATGGACATGATGATTGATTAATAGATCTAGAATTGGCGGGGGCCGAGTTGGATGCGTTCTAGAATCTTGGCTGCGATTCCGCTTTACATAAACATCCCATCTGCTCGCGTAAACCGAGAAACGGAAATTACGCGCAGTGAAAAGAATGTCCTGTCGCCTTTCTATTCGTTTTGGTCCATGTCTGATAGTGGCGAACGACCTCGGGGTAAGGGGAAACAACCTACCGCCTTCATCGTAAAACGAACAAGTGCGACAAAGCCTGCTCCTTCGGTGTGACATGTAAACCTTTGACGTTGACCTATTGACTGTCAGCTTCAAGGTTCCGTGCACAATTGCTTCCGTTCCGTCTCTTCGTGCATCCAATCGCCAAGCCCCAAAGGTAGTCTTGAAGTCAAGCAACTTGCGTCTAACTCCACTCAGCACATCCAAGCCAAATCCAACAAAAGATTGAAGAAAAAAAATCCATTCTGAATTGTCCCTTTGTATTGTAGGATCCAAATGTTCGCTAAGAACAGTCAGTCAGACAGGCAAACAGGCTTAACTAAACTAGACCAAACTAAACCGGCCAAACCCCAAGAACAATGAAAATTCCCCAACCTGAAAGTGCCTCCCAGATTTCGGATATCAACGGGATAAGAAATGACTAATTGGACGATACCATGCCAGGCAACTGTAGTAGTAGGATAGTACAGAGATGAAAAAAGTGACAGAGAGGTAGGAATTAAATAACGACGCTGAACGCAAAGTAAAAAGGTCAAGCTAAATAGATAGGAAAGTTGCGACACAGGTCATTAAAAAGATGTAAGTCGTACAAAACACATACAAGATTCCGAGTTTGAAGCATGCTAGAAGATACTAGCACCAAAAGGTACCAGCACCAGCAACCTAGTCTTCGACCACGCAATCGTTCTTCTCCTCTGCCTTCCCAGTTTGCAAGGGAGGAATATCAGGATTGCGATTCTTCAGCGCGGCAATCTGAGTCTGCTTAAAGTACCAGAACTCTTCTGGGTTCTCCTTCTCAAGCTTCTCCAGCTGCTCCGCGTTGTCCACGATGTGGTCGAAAGCTGCCTCCCAACCCACACCCTCGGTCATGGTACGCAACTCATCTCCAGAGTAACGAGCAAACTGAGCACGGAGAGCGGTGAGATGTTCGGGAAGATTTTGGTCGTCCATGATGCCTGAGACATTGGCTTCGGAGTGCGAAGATGTGGGACGAGATGGGTTTAGTAGCTCGGTGCGGACGCGGTGGCCGAGGCGGTGCAGACGACCTTCTTCTAGTGACAAAGCGCGAGAAGCGAGAGAGACATCGGAATTGTGACGAGACCGGACCATTCTATTAGGTTCGTCGTCGTTGTCATCTGACTCATGGCTACCGTGCTCAGTGATGGTTGTGGAGAGCGTGGGCACACTTGAGCCGGGTGGCGAGGTGCTCGCGGCGGAGCTATGGGTGGAAGCGTCGTCAGTAGGCTGGAGTCGAGTTTCGGGATACTCGTCTTCAAAGCGTTGAATCATACCCTGAAGGGTCTGGTCCAAGAAGAGAAGTCGACCTGAGTCAAATTAGCAACCCAGTCATCTATCTAACCGCAAAAGACTTACGATAGCCCATCTCGTTACCCGCCCGAGCTTCTCTGGTCAACGCTGGCTGAAGTCGAGATTGGATATTGCGTGCACTGGTCAACAAATTCTTCGACATGGTCTTCGCTTTGCCAGACTCCTCCAGTGTGTCTGCACGACCTCGGGGAGTAACTGCACCGCTAGCAGGAAGAGACTCTCGGCCAAGATCGGTAGCCTTTTGTAATAGACAGTAACTAAGTGCCTTCACGACACCCGTTCCTCCGACGATGTAGTCGTCTTCTGGTGCAGGTGGGTCATTGTCATTACCCTCACTATAGCCCTCTGAATGCCCAACAAGATGTATGAGTACATCTGGTATCTCAATCTCCTTTTGCTCAGGTTTTAGCTCTGGAATTTCGCTGAAGCTTTCCATGTTTCTGAGACAATAGGCCACAACCTGCCGTGCGAGTGCTTTGACAACCTCGTTTTGGTCCGGGCCGGGAACGTCGACATCAATACAGATGAGCGTGTGCGAAAATCTTGCTGCGACCATGAGCGATGCATAAAGTGCGGCGGCTTCTTCCTGAGTCGCTTCGTCTGTTGCTGTCGTAAGGGCCGAAATTTGAGGATTCTCTAGAATGTTGACATGAGCAATATGAGAACATTCAGGTAAAATCTCCGCAAGACCGATTGCCTCGGCGGGTGACAGAGACACGTCCATGAGGTGGATCCTCTTCAGTTCCTTCATCAGAGGAACATATTTTCGAAGGAGGCAAAGCGATGTCTGCTGAGAGAAGAGGTCTTTGTTATGCGAGAGATCTAAGAAGCGGAATACTGGCAACGTGACCAGTGCGGGAAAGAGATTTCTGAGAGACTCGGGTGTAAGATCGCAATCTGCTAGACTCAAAGCCCAAAGAGGGCAGTCTTTGGTCAGACATCCAACAATGCGTTGCAGCCCTTCTCGAAGGTCGTTGCCTCCCAGATCAAGACCTTGACAAACACCAGACCTAATGTAGTGAATGACGTGATCAAGTCCCTCGTCGTCGAGATTGTTATCAGCGAGGCCAAGCCTTTGAACACCGCTGATTACGGCTCCATCGATGATTCTTCGAACGCTCGAAGAGGTGAGAGAGCACTCAGCCATTACCAGCTCCTCGAGACATGCCCCACCCAATCTTTCCGAGATCGCCTTTGACATGATCTGCGCAATGTCCTTTGATGTTGGGGTCCTGCATGCATTTAACTGTTGCGTGGTATTCGTAGCCTGGGGAGACAGTTGGTCTCTCGGCTCCGGAAACGGTATCATCGATAGGTCCAAGGCTACGATGGATTTGCACATGTAGATGAAAAGACTGATATGTCTCCATCCGTCGATCGTGATCTTCGGGTTGTTCTTGAGGACGAGCTTTTTAATAATTCCAGACCGATCGGAAGCTTTGCCATCGTCCTGTTTAGACGGCTTATTATGTGATAGAGGATAGTTACGTGTTTCTGGTGCCCTAGCAGCAAGTAGCCCTGCCAAAATGACCCTCAACTTCTCATTATTCAGGTCGGCATCCTCGAGGAACAGCTTCTTCACAGGCACCACAGCCAGCCAATCTGAAAGGGTGACAACATCGGCAAGCTGTAATCTAGAGCCTGCAAGATCGAGACATGTGACTACGCCTGGGGAAGCTAGTGCGCAGGTGGAAGGAGCAGAGAGTTGATCGCTGATGCGTTTCAGAATGGGCGTTTCCCGTAACTGACAACATCTCCTATATATCCGTAAGGGATCCGTAGTAGGGCGATCTTGGGGCCTGGGACTCGCGGTTCCAATTATGGCGGGAACGACAGCGGGAGTCTCTCCGTCGTCGTCTCGTATCAGCTCTAGCGGAACAGAACCATTCTCTTCAGCCTTTTTCCGTTTCTTTTCCTTTCTCTCTTTTCGTTCGGCTTCGGATCTCTTCTTCTTCTCTTTCTTCTTGTTTAGCTCCTTCTTGTCATCGTCCAGTACGGTGCCTTCTGGGTTTGGTTCGGCATCCGTCCCGACCACTTCCCGAACGTTGTTGACGGTGACAGTGCCGTTGTGGTCTTTCTCGTCCGCGACCACGTCCGGGCGTTTGAGAGCTTCGCCCTCTCCGCGCTCTTTCAGCCTCTTCTCCTTGCGCTTCTTTGCCCTTTCTTCTGTATCCGCGTCATCCTTGTACTTTGGACCACCAGCTATCTCCACATCGACACAGAAGGCGACTCTGCGTAATTTGCTCTGGTCCAATTCCGGCACAAGACATCTGTCACGTTTTCGGTCTACGTTCATCACCCGCCTTGGGCACACGCCACTTTGCGGGGAAACCCTGCCCAGCGTCCCGACCTGGGTACCCGAAGATAGGCGCCGCAGCGCGTTTGATATGAAGGATCCTTTTGGTTGCTGCGGAACATATGGATCCAATCCAGCCTGTCCATTCCCAGAGGCAGCTTGCAAACCGTTCAGGGCAACATTAGCCGATACGGTTGGATTGTGCACGCCATGTACTGTCGCAGGAGACCCTTGAGCCTGCGTATGTGTAGTCTGCGCCGGCGAGGTCTGCGAAGAGAACTTGGAGCTGATACTCGATATCCAGGAATTCCGCCGCGAATTGAGTTTGGAGTCTGGTGGCGTGATGCCCCCAACCTTCTCCGAGCTTCCTCGGCTCAGCACCGCTGGTCGTTTGACGGGTATTTTCTGACCTGGGATTGTGGCGGATGAGGGTGTAGAAGGTGTAGACGGCGGGGAGGGTTGCTGGACAGCCGGAGCGGACTCGGTGGTGTTGCGCTCATCGTGAGCGCGTTCGCGTGAGGGATGGCGTCCATGGGCTGAGGTGCGGGGTGGCGCGTCTCTCGAGAGACCAGGCGACGACGGAGCTTGCTGGCGATGATGATGGTCTGTAGATGTGAGTTAATCGGAAAATCGCTCCTGAGATGTTTTTTTTTCTTTCTTTCTTCCGAGGAGACCTCAAAGTGTGGGTGTGTGTGTGGGGGGGGGGGGGGGGGGGGGCGGCCATTGCAAGTGCTCACCTCGATTGGTGTGATGGAGCCAAGACACATCGACGCCGTGAATGTCTTCCATACTGGGCGACGAAGGTTGCGAGAGAGTGTAGCAGTGTTATTGTGGTTGCGATGTAGCGAAAGCCATGCGCAGGAATGAAGAGAAAAGAAGATAATAGAGGAGGAGGTGACGACTGGTGTCGCGATATTGTCAGCGGGGCCGGGCGGTGGTGTGTTAATGTTAGCCGCGACGACTGAATAATCCGGCAATCGCGAAGGTCGCCCAAGCAGGATGACAGTGATCACGAAACCATAGAAACTCGGCGGTACATACTGTGTAGTACATACAGTAAGTACATACATAGAAGATGCGCGAATCCCTGACACTTGCTAGGTCTTTACCAACTGCTGCTCGTACGAGGGTGGGCGCGCTATTACTCCAAATGTTCGGTGTCCTGCGCCGATACAAAGGTAATTATTAGCAGCATTAATTAACTTCCTAACCCTCCGAGGTACTTTTGTATGATGTCAATCCCTGTGTCGTCTCCCCCTTTCCCGCTAATTTATTTGAATGGCCCACTTCTGCTTCGGACCTCCGAGTATTATCACAGCCGCAGCCGCAGTCAAGCCCTCGCCGCCACCAACCGCCAACCGTCAATCGTCAACCGTCAACCGTCAACCGTCAACCGTCAACCATCAACCGTCAACCATCAACCACGACAGCAAACTGACACGACCTTGCCGAGTATGTAAAATCCTTTGATAAGAGTCGGTGGCCGAGTAATATCGCAACCAACCTCCTCTCTTCCCTATCGGCATTGCTACGAGGGTTAATGTGCCGACGACCAGGCACTCGTGACTAGTAGAAAAAATAAGTTTCGCAAAACGAAACATGAGATCCGCCAAATTCTCCTCCGCCAAAACCCGGGCATGGCTACAATGGTACCCTTGTACCATAAATCTGTTCATCACACGGGCATGCAAGCATGCATACATTCACTCACACAAAATGCCAATCGAATGCTATCATCAGTTCATCAGTCGCAGTCCTTCGACCGCAGCAAGCCTGGTTTCATTCATGGGAAGGCTAAGTACAGTGTCCTGCACAAACAGATTTCCATTTCCCCCCCCAGACGCCGAATACCGTGCTTTTGCCATCATGAACAATGAGAGAGAGAGAGTGCATGGGGAACCATGTGACCCAGTTCAACCAGTGAGCTCCGCAATCTTGGCCTTGACACGCTCCTCCTTCTGTGCCTTGGTCAACTTCGTGGACTTGTACTTGAGAGACTCCTTCTTCCACTCTTCCTTGGTCTTCTTCTCGCCCTCATCGTCGTCGTCCTTCTTGAAGGGATCCTCGCGGATCAGCTTGTGGGCCTCCTGGTAGAGCTCCTCGAGTCCGTCGGCCTCGATGTCGTCATCGATGTAACCGCTGAACTGGGACTTGTATCGCTCCTCATCGTCGTCGGCAAGCGTCTCCATGTACTCAGCAACGTGGCCGGCGAAGATGTATTTGCGGAGCGTCTCGGCGTCGAGCTCCTTGGATTCGATGTCGTAACCGGGGAAGCGGTTCTCGGAGTGGGGAACGAGGAGACCACCGTCCGAGGCACCCTTCATGGCACCGAAGACACGGGCACCAGTGGAAGTGCGAGCAAGACCGACATCAAGGAAGACCTTGAAAGGGCGGCGGGACTCGCCATCGACCTCGACAGCCTCGGTGAGGTTGTACTCGCCGTCAGCCTCCTCGGTTCCGACGAAGTCCTCATCGAGCTCGAGCTTCTTCAGTGTGCGGCGGGCGAGCAGGAGACCAGTGGTGTAGGCAGCAGCCCAGTTGGTGAGACCGTGGGTGATTCCGTAGGCCTTGAGTTCGTGGGCATAGGCGGCGCTGAAGACCTTGTCACCACCGACCTCGGACGAGACAATCTGGGCAATGATGTCGCGGTTGGTGAATCGCACAACGAGCCTGTACTTGGGCGCATTGTACTTGTTCTTGGCCTGAGTGATCAAGCGCTTGCGCGCATAGTAGTCCGTCTTTCCTTGACGTCTACGCTTGTACTTGACTTGATACCGCCTGGGAAAAGTTAGGCGGGTGCGCTCCAGGCGGACAAAGGTGAGTACGAGAGACTTACGAGAAGTAGGCATCGTTCTTCTGGTTCTTGGACTGGAGAACGCAGAGTCAGCAATTGACGCTTCAAACCCGCATTCGAAGCAACTTGCAAGACTCCACTCGACTGGCCGTCGAAGCGGGGTTGCCCTCGCGAGGAGGGCTTCACAGGTGCATGTCTACATCGTCTGCGGCGGGAGTTAGGGAGTACTTACGGTAGGCATCGTGAAGGATGCTGTTTCCGAGTCCTGTGAAGTTGGCTTGGGAAAAGAAAGAGTTCGTGGTGTGGGCGGTTTTCAAATATGTCGCGCCGTGTGCTTGCCAAGCCGTAAGCGAAAAACTGAGGCGGACTGGTAGGCGGGTGGGGAACATGAAGGCGGGCGGGAGAGGCATTATTGAGGGGGAAAATGTTATATTCCTGATGTAGGTAACTTGCTCTAATATGGCTTGTTTAAGTTATAGCAGTCCAAGATCCGAGAACTCGACGTGCTTTCTGCTCTCAAGAAAGAAGAGAGGCAGGCACTACGAAGGTATTATTACCGACCTGGCTTGATGAACCCACTTGAAAAATATAAAGCAGGCTCTTCCCTTACATAAAGACCTGCCTGGAAACCTCTGCAAAAATGTTATTCCATCATGCTCATAACTATGACTTGGTCAAATCAGCGACCATTGCAATGCATTCAATGCACCTCATTTTGTGAGCTTCGAGCATTCAGATTGCCTCTTTGGGGCCCGCGATATCACACGGACCACCTGGCGAACGTCAACGTCCAAGCCCCTCCACCACCTCCAGGCACAGCTCCCCCGAATTGACCGGCCTGCGTCCTCGACACTCATTCAACCCTCTCTTGTTTATTGGAGTTCTACTGAATACAATGGCCGAAGTTCCCATCGGTATGGCCTCATCCTGCACCGCAAGCTTGTACCGTGCTGACGCTCCCCGCAGTCCTCGACGGCGGAACTGGTTTCCTCAAGGCTGGCTTCGCCGGACAGGTCAGTCCATTCAAACATATAGCTAACTGCATGCACACCTAGCTGACTGGTCATTGCTATACAGAACTTCCCCGACTTCCAGTACCCCTCAATAGTCGGCCGGCCGATCCTGCGTTCCGAAGAGCGAGATGGAGACATCGTGGTCAAGGACATAATGTGCGGAGACGAGGCGGCGGCAGCGCGCTCCATGCTTCAGATTACATACCCCGTACGTGACTTCCTCGGGAATTGTTGAGGGCATCGTCGTGGACAAACAACATGCGCTAACGCCGTCTCACGGCTGCAGATGGAGAATGGCATCGTGAAGCGCTGGGACGACATGCAACATCTCTGGGACTACACCTTTTTTGAAAAGATGAAGCTGGACCCCACGGGCCGGAAAATTCTCCTCACGGAACCGCCGATGAATCCACTCACGAATCGCCAGCAAATGTGCGAGGTCATGTTTGAGCGCTACAACTTTGGCGGTGTATACGTGGCAATCCAAGCTGTCTTAGCTCTGTACGCTCAGGGTCTATCTTCAGGTGTGGTGGTAGACTCTGGAGATGGTGTCACGCATATTGTCCCTGTGTACGAGAGCACCGTCCTCAACCACCTTACACGGCGTCTGGATGTTGCTGGTCGAGACGTCACCCGCAATCTCATCGCCTTGCTGCTACGGAGAGGATATGCGCTCAACCGAACCGCCGATTTTGAGACGGTTCGCCAAATCAAGGAAAAGCTGTGCTACGTCTCGTACGATCTCGAACTAGACCAACGTCTAAGTGAAGATACGACAGTGCTGGTGGAATCATACACGCTCCCCGATGGGCGCGTCATACGAGTGGGCAGCGAGCGATTCGAGGCCCCCGAGTGCCTGTTCCAACCACATCTTGTGGACGTTGAACAGCCCGGAATCGCCGAATTCCTCTTCAACACCATCCAAGCTGCTGATGTCGACGTGAGGAGTAGTTTATACAAGGCCATCGTGCTGAGTGGTGGCAGCAGCATGTACCCGGGCCTGCCCAGTCGACTAGAGAAGGAATTGAAGCAGCTATGGCTCACGAAAGTGCTTGGGGGGAACCCTGAGCGTCTGAACGTGCGTACGCAATTACATGTTTTCCGATTGAAGCTAACAAGAGGCGGCAGAAATTCAAGGTGCGCATCGAGGACCCGCCAAGACGCCGACATATGGTGTTCCTGGGTGGCGCCGTGCTTGCCAACATTGTAAGTGTTCTACCTTTGTCCATTGTTTCCACATGTACTAACGGCGTGCAGATGGCGGACAAGGAGAGCATGTGGATATCAAAGGCGGAATGGGAGGAGCAGGGAGTGCGTGCACTTGAGAAGCTGGGTGCGAGATGAGATGATGAAGGAGCAGGAAATTGGAATGGAGCGGGGTATGCCGACAGCCTTGTGGGGTTGTGCGTAGAATACTGTGTAGAAGCAAGTTATCGGTATTCTGGCGCGGTCTCGACTGCCACGCGCCGCTCGTAAAACATAATTGTCCCACCAAGGTGATGCCCGGATGATGCACTGTCGTGCGGCGGCGGGTAGGAAGCGGCGATTCCCACGAGTTTAATGAAGGTGAAACCAGACTAGACGAGACGGACGGGGAGAGATGCTTGGCTTGTACAATATGTATCGTGCCCAAAGCAGGCCATAAAACAACAGCGGCCATTATTATTACAGAGCATGTTGAAATGTGGCCAACCAAGGCTTGAAGTTTGCGGGGTGGCTTGATAGTCGCCAAAGCTACAAAGGGCAGAATCAGAAATCCTGCCCGTCACGTGATATAGTACGCTAGTGTCACCGCCCTGGCAGAACAGCCTTGGCACGTAATTATAATATTTGCCACCTAGATATTTTGTAGGTTATTAACTTTATGGCCTTATTACCTACTTTACGCTCCCGTAAGGGCTCTAAAAACACTACTACTGCGCAGAGAGCCTCTATTATTACATTACAATTAACTTTAGGCATCTCTTTTACAGAAATCTCCTTAAAAGTCTACGTTAAAACTAGCTAGTGCAGCAAAATCTATCGCAACGCGTTAGCTAACGCTAGGGCTACTAAAAATAATAAAAATTACTAGCTAAGCCTATCTAAGCTCCTTAAGGCTATTAATCCTACTCCTACTTAATTAGGTTATCCTGTAAAAGTATAAAACGGCTCTAAACTGTCTGCAAAACTCTGTAATAAGATTATTAAGTACGGCACTTACACTCTCTTACACGCAGTAGCAGATATCCTCTATAAGCACTTAATAAGCCTCTCTACTAATACTCTCTGTAATATTATAGCTAATTACTATAATAAGAAACATAATTACGCAATTATATAAGGCGTTAGGACTAAAAAGCCTGCTATAAATAATAAGTGTAAAGGCCTGCGTATAGATTACTTAAATTAGCTTATCTGCAAGTATAATTTACACTTTCTACAGCTAATTTTTATCTGCTATAATAAGATGTTAAAGGCTTTTAGAGGCTCTAATTATTAAGGTAGCAAATAATATATCTTAAGGCCTTAGGGCTGTAACGCTAATAAGTTTGCTATCTATAAGGACTCCCCTAAGTTTAGCCTTATAATTTGCGCTGCTACCTCTACAGACATATATTATATAGCAGATAGGCTATGTTTAGTCTAGAAACAGGATATAGATAACCTTAAGAAGGCCCTCTAAGGAAAGATTATAGTTACTAATAGTAGGGCTAAACAAAAGGTCTATAATAAATAAGCCTAAGCTAAGGTCCCTAGCACTGCTAAAGAAAGGGCCCTACGGAGTATTAATATTAATATCTAGAAGCAAAACTAGGAGGCCTTAGTGTAATAGGCAAGGCTATAGTAGCCCTTAGACTCTACCCTTAGAAGCACAACTTAGATTTATATATTAGATAGATTATAGACCCTTAGGAGCTTAGGACAGAGATATAATTATCTAGACTTAGGTAGAAGCTTACTTAGCATGTACATATATATTCTGTAGCTTAGAGCGTTACTCCGCTCTTTATTAAATCTTAAGTATTCTTTTTAGACCTTAAGCTCCTTAAGCTTAGCCCCTTATATAGATTTAATTAACTAACACCCTATACTAACAACAAAGGTTGCTTAGTATAATTCCTACTAATAATAGCGCAGAACGTAAATAATTAGAAGCTCCTTAGCAAGGCCTTATAACTAAGAAGAGAAGGAACCTTGCAGGAGGACATTAGTTTACAACTAAGGGCGTACCTTACTTAAAGAGAAATTCTAGCTAATAAAGTAATAATTAAACTTACCTTACTTAACAAAATCCTTTAACTTAACAAGGAATAGAGAACCCTTAATAGAGAAAGACCTGCTAACATTAACACTAAAGCTAAGATAGAGAGAATTAAAGAACTAGTCGCAGCTATGTTAGCAGCTCTTAGGACTCTTACTTAGTCCCTGCTAACTCCCTTAGTAACACCTCTAACAGCGGCCCTACTCTTATTTATAGACCTAACAACTAGAGTAATATTTAGGAAGCTTAAGACACTAGACCTAGCATCCTTTAGTAGGGATTAATTAGATTACCTTAGATAGAAAATCTAGATAAAGAATAAGCTCTAGAGCAATGCTAAGCTAATTAGGTACCTAGCAGACTATATATTTAGCTAATTAGAGGGAAC
>MU005769.1:20099-75349 GCA_010093715.1 Pleomassaria siparia CBS 279.74 | reverse complement strand
AGACTGCTAAAACTACTACCCCTCCCTAAGAGGATATAGAAAGAGATATCTATAGACTTTATTATTAGCCTGCCTCTAAGCAAAGGGAACTGCAACCTTATAGTTATTACAGACTAGCTAAGTAAGGGCGTTATACTAATCCCTTTGCTAGACCTTAGGATTAAGATAGTAATAAAAGCCTTCCTAGAAAGAGTAGTAGCCTACTACTAGATTCTAAACGTAATAGTGTTAGACTAAGGATTACAGTTTGTTAGTAACTTCTAGTTAGAGCTATGCTAACTGCTTTAGATCTAGTAACAACTTTTAACGGCATTCTATTAGTAAACAGACGGTTTAACAGAGAGAATAAACTTAGTAATTAAAGCATACCTAAGAGCGTTTGTAAACTAGAGCTAATTAGACTAGGCGCTAAATTACCTAATAGCCTAGATTGCAATATGCGGACAGAATGCAACGTCTACTAGAGTAAGCCCTTTCTTCCTGCAACATAGTTACAACGTTAAACTAATAAACCTAGATAAAGAAGAGTAGGCCTAAGACTACTACTAGAGCGCGTTTAACCTAAAGGCAGCAGCTAGAGCTATAGTAGAGAAATTTAAGGCTACCTTTAAGATAGTGCAGTTAAACATAGCGGTTGCTTAGCAAGAATAAGAGTAATAAGCAAACTAGCACTAATAAGAAGCTCTAGTGCTTAAGGAGGGAGATAAGGTATAGCTCTAATACAGAGAACAGTTATTAAATAGTTATCTAAGCAAGAAGCTAGATTAAAAGAATAGGAAGTTTACTATAAAGAGGCTGATTAGGAGTTATAATGTTAAGCTAGATATTCTGCCTAATATTTACCTAGTATTTTATATTAATTAAATTAGGTTAGCCCTAAACAACTACCTCCTAGGGCAAACCTTAGACAACTAGCAGCCTAAAGCTATAGTAATTAACAGCAAAGAAGAATAGGGAGTAGACAAGATCTAAACTAAGAGGCGCAGGAAGATTAGCTGCAGAAGCAGGCTTAAATACTAGGTAAAATAGGCAGGATATACAAACCCTACCTAGGAACCTAAGGCAAACGTTAGCAACTTAGAAGCATTAATAAATTAGCTTAACTTCTTAGCACTGCACTGCTTAGAAACAGGCACCTTACTAGATAGGTTCTAGCAGGAGCCTCTAGAGAAGTAGTCGCGCAATAGGTAATATCCCTGCTGTAAAATAAGGACAGGTAAAGTTAGAGAGAGAGAGAGATAACGCTAGCTATATAAAGATAAGAAGACTAAGCGTTAAAAGAAGAAGGAGAGGAAGGTAAGTTAAAGGAAGGAAGGAGAAGGAAGGGCAGAAGAGATATATATATATCTAAGGACGGGACGCTAATTACAGGGACTAGAACTAGTAACGCAGGTAAGCAGGGACAGACATAAGGTTAAAACAGATTAGGGCGCTAGGAGTTATAGTTAGTTTAAGTACTTAGTAAAATTTATAATAATAGACAAAGAGATACTAAGTAAGACCTATTACGCTAGGCCTAAAGGCTAGCTATCTACTTAGAAGATTTGTAGGTAAACTAGAGGAAGCCTTAACAACGCAGCACCTAAACAAGTACTAACCCTAGATAAAATAGAAAACCTTATAATAAGTTAGCTTAGCAAGAAGCACTGCTAGAACTATAAGAGAAAGCAACGCTAGAACTAGGGGCACTTACTCCTTAACCTCTCCCTTAGCGTTATTACTATTACTTATCTCCGCGTCCTAAGACTTGCTACCCTTAGCCTTATTATTAGTGTTACTAATAATAATAGCCTCCCTCTTAGTTATTAGATTCTTAGAAGCGGAACCCTTAGGCTTTAGGGTTAAGGTTAAAGGCCTAGCAGCGGAGGCTTAATTAGAGGCAGGGGCAGGAAGGTTGTCTAGGGTGTTAACTATGCTCTCCTGCTACATAGTTAGAAGAATTGCAGATTAGAAACTAAGGATAAACTTATAGTAAAAGCCTAGAAATTAACGCGCATTTTATAAAGATTCTCTAAGAGGTAGGAAAGGAAGTAATTTCTGTTACTAAGTAGTTAGTTGCTTTTGCAGAGCAGGGCAGCGTTATTAGTCGTCTACTGCTTAATATTAGACAGCTTAGCAAGGATGTTAGTCTAAACGGCGGGGTTAAAGGCATTAGAGACTATAGTAGAGCGCAGTAAGCGTCCCCTAGCAGAGGAACCCTTAACTAGCTTCCTGCCTGCGTCCTTTATAACCTGCTTCTAAGCGTTACAGATAATATTATAATAAGTATTAAGAAAGGTAAAGTTAGGCTAGATGCCCCTATTATACTTAATATACTAAAGAACGTAGGCCTAGCAGGCTGTAATCTTATCTAGGGAAAACTTAGACATAACTTAAACGCACTAGATACACTAAGCAGTATAGTAGACGCAAGTAACAGCCTAAACCTTAGAGGCTTCCTAGAGTATACAGCAGCTAACACCCTTAAGTAATATCTAGAGGGCATAGGCCGCGTAGAGCGTCTTTATTACCTTATCTGCATAGCTCTTATTATTAATAGTTAATTAGCAGGTCTGCTAGACAGACTGCTAGGAGGGGAGGGGGCAGCTGGCGGCAGAGCTAGAACGAGCGGCGTGGGCAGAACGGACACAACCCTAAACATATTAGCAAAGAACCTTAGTAGAAGTTACCTTAGAATTACTTATAATAGTAATAGTATTAAGGCTGTTATTAGACTTATTATTAGGAGCTCTATAGCTATAGTCCTTACTAGTAGTGTTGCTCTAAGGCATAATAGACAGAGAAGCCTAGGAGGGTAAGAGGGCAGCAAGCAACTAGGCGGACTTAGACTTACGGCTAGGAGTAAAAGTAAGAGGCTTTATTAGGGAAGGGTAGATAGGCTTAGCTAGGAACAGAGCGTCGTACTTCTTAAGGGTCCTAAAAAGACTAGACTTCTTCTTCTTCTTAGTAGACTTTAGAGTAGCTTTTACTACGTAAACTAGAGTCTAAGGGGAAGACTACACAGCATACTTAGCCGCGCAGGATTAAGTAGAGTAAGGGGTTATTACAGGGGCCTTTCCCTTAGATAAGGAAGGGTAACTAAAACTAGGAGCTTAAGCTATTATAAGCAAGTTAGATAACTTTAGGGATAGTAAAGTTAGGGGAACAAAGAATTAGATTAGGAACAAAGAATAGCAAGAAGGTAGATAGTTAGTAGACAAACAAGTTAAGTAAGCAAGAGGCGGAAGAGAAGGCAAAAAGGTTAACAACTAAGTAGCAGAAGTAGGAGAAAGTTAAGGTTAAGGAGGAAGAAGAGAAAAAGTGTAAGAAGTGTAAGATATAAATAAACTATTAGCGCTAGCAAAATTACGCAACTCTAGCTAAGGATAAGTAAGAGAGGCTTATAATAAAGGAATTAACTCTGCATACTGCATATTATTTAGTTACGTTACCTAAGGTAATTATTTATAAGTTAGAAGTTAGAGGTTTAAGCCTTATTAAGTAAGAATAGAATTGCTAGTATTAAATTAGAAGCTAAGAGAAGTTAGGATAGTTATATAAGGTTGTTAAGAAGAGCCGCGCTAGGGTAATAACTTAGATAGACAGAAATACCTAGAAAAGACTCTCTTAGTTAAAGAAATACAGTTCTAAGGCAGAGAGCTAAGAGGACTATTCTTAGAGACTCCTAACTGCTGTTTAATATAGGGATAGATTACTAAGGCTGCATAATAATTTACAGCTGTTAGTAAGTTTAGAAGTTATATAAAAGGTTTAGAACAGCTAGGAACCTACTCTAAGTAAGATAATTCTATACACATAAGAATAAGGCTACAGATAAAGTATCTAAGAAGGATGTTACATTAAGGCTTAGAGAAACAGACTTTATTAAACTTCTCTAGAGGAGAGTTTGCCTAGAGGACCCTACACTAGGGGGGTCTTAGAGACTTAGAAGCTAGGCGAGGGGGAGGGGCAATATAATAGGTAAGGCTATAGTAGCCCTTAGACTCTGCCCTTAGAAGCATAACTTAGATTTACATATTAGATAGATTATAGACCCTTAGGAGCTTAGGACGGAGATATAATTATCTAGACTTAGGTAGAAGCTTACTTAGCATGTACATATATATTCTGTAGCTTAGAGCGTTACTCCGCTCTTTATTAAATCTTAAGTATTCTTTTTAGACCTTAAGCTCCTTGAGCTCAGCCCCTTACACTTAGCACGTAATAAGGCAAATAGATTAAAGGGCGCGTCTATACGCAAAGGCACTAAGCACCTTAAGACCCCTAAATAATTCTTTAAAGAGGAGGAGTTTATATATAAATTAGGGAAGGGCATAAGTAGCCTATAGTACGCAGAGAATATCCTTAAGGACCTTATTTTCCTATACTATTACGTAATACGTAAGCATAATCCTAGCACCTGCGTATATCTTATATAAGATAACGTCTATTTATACAGCCTTAGATTACGCTATTACGCACTAGAGATAGAAGACTTAGATATTAAGATAGCTCTACATCTGCTAAATTTACCTAATCTACACCTAATTAAGCACTATTTTAGGCGTCTAGAAGGCTTTCTTAGTAACTATAAGGTTACTTCTAGCAGCAAGGAGGCTAAACAGATAGCTAAGGACTATATTAAGGAGATTTAGCAGCGTAATAAGGTAATGCGCTAATATATAGCTAATTACCTCTATCTAACGTATTTTATAAGGCTTGCAGAACTGTGTATATAATATAATAGCAATAATAACTTTACAGCATAAATACAGGCTAAATTAATATATCTAGGAAGTAAAGAAACTTAAAATTTAGAGTAATATTTGTAATTATTTAGCTATTTTACAATGCTGCTGATGATTTTAATAATGCAGCCCCACATTTCACGTGACGGGCAGGATTTCTGATTCTGCCCTTTGTACAAAGGTACAAAGCTACAAAGGTAACAAATACAAGGACAGTATTCCTACCGCACTGTTATTTGATAATAATAGCCTGTGCTGCCCTGGAATGAATAGGTAGTACATATGTACAGAGGTAATTATATGTAGTAGCTCTTTTTTTGCAAACATTTAGTGAAGGGGCCGAAGAAGGCAAGGAATAGATGTGGAGTTAATATGACATGTGCGCCCCCCCCCCCCCCCCACTAGTGTCCGCTGGCATCCATACATATACATATTATACTCACGACGATAGATGACAATGAAACATGCATTACATATGCTCAACCCTATTTATTTTTTTCCGGAGGGTTATCGGACTTGACGGCCGCCTATCTGAAGCGCTGGCATGCATTGTAATATGGTAATTATCTACAACTATACATATATATGTTGTACTTGTAGTGTAGTACATGTAGTGTACCTAGATAGCAGATAAAACATTGATCATGCTGGCTCATGCTCAATTTATTTTTATTTTTATTTTTTTGCCCCCCCCCCACCCCCGGAGGTCTCCCGGAGGTCTCCCGGAGGGTGGCGGACGGCCCCTATCTGAATTGAATGAAGAAGAAGAAGCACTGACAGCGACAGGAGATTGATTGACGGGCCAAAGGGTTACAAAGGTAAGGGGGGGGGGGGGGGAGGAGGACCCTTTGCTTAATACCTACCTACGTTATATGATGATGCCATTATGTATGTACATATGTAATTATATGAAGAATTACATGTAGTCTGGATGTATCTAGTCCGACGTACTGTACAAAGGTGACAATTACTGCATTAGGTATTCGGCATGGCTGCTGCTGCTGCTGCTGCTGCATGGTAGAGCATGTTGGTTTTCTCAAAATGCTGTTCTGTTAACGGACGGCATTGCGTTGTTAGTATGTATGTATGTAGAGAGGCGACGTCACGTCAGTCGTGCTTGGCGTGGGTAAAGATAAATCATCAGCCTTGGGTAGCATAATAGCATTGTTTCAGGCCACTATGGCGCAGTACATATGCGACTGATGTCCCCCAGGACTTGTTAACTGGGCCACTAATAAGCAATATTTGGGCCACCAATAAGCCCAATCGAGAAGTCTGCCGCGCACGCTATCAGTAGCGCATAAGTCATCTAAAACAGGCTCTTTTTAGCCTAAATATAAGGATTTGTAATGTCGTATCTGCTGTATTAATGTAGTTGTTTTAACAGAGGTGTTTACTTAGAGGGATATTAGGCCGTTGGAAAATAGTGGCCCTGGCTGAGTAATTAATGCAATTGATTACTACTCAATTAATCACTTAATTAATTACTCAATTAATCGCTTAATTACTCAATCACTCAATCACTTAATCGACAAATCAATCGACAAATTAATCGATCAAGGCGCAATTAATTGTAAGGCACTAAATCTAGCCTTATGTTTGTCTAATTATTAATTACTAGAAGCGCTAGTAATAGTTGCAACGGTTATGCGATATAATTACACGTACAAATACACTGCTAAAACAGAGGTAATTACATTTCTAATAACTAAGCTGACTTAAAACAAGGCTACTGATAGCGTGCGCGGCAGACTTCTCGATTGGGCTTATTAGTGGCCCAAATATTGCTTATTGGTGGCCCAGTTAACAAGTCCCATGTCCCCCCCCCCCCCCCCTTCTCCTTGCGACGAGGATCTGCTGGAGGGAGGGCCGTTTGCGTTTGCGGGTTTTTTTCTTTCTTTCTTCTTCTCTTTGTTTGCTTAGACTGTGTATACTACCTACATACCCCACCACCACTTTGCTCTGAAAAGTTCAAAAGTAGTAAAAAAAAATATGGGTCGGCTGTCGCCATGTGGTGCGTGGTACACGACATGCAATAGTATGTATGTATGTACTAATGTAGATAGCGAACAAGGTGCGATTTCTAAAGGCAATTACCATGCTCCCTTGGATGGATGATATAGGCAATGATTTTTCTTCCTTTTTTTTTTAAAAAAAATAATAATAATCAGCATTGCACAGCATATGTATGTATGTATGTAGCGCTGGGCAGATAAGAAGTGCCGAGGGGGTGAAGCGAGTAGTAGATGGGTACAATGTATAATTAATGTACAGTACCGACGGTGTTAAAAATAATGGAGCAGATGGGCAAGCCATCCCCACACTGTGGCTTTGCCGGGGGCCGAAAGGCAACCCACCCTCGTGTTGTGGAGGTACGGAGATTTGTCTGGGGACGTACATGCCATACATAGAGTACAGTATGTACATGATACTGGTCTGGTCGGGAAGAGGGCGCTGCAATCAACATGTCGGCGCTTATTACATGGAGCCTGTGCTGTATGTGAGTGTGTGTGTATTGTATGTATGTGTGTGCTGAAATGAGGTGAGGCGAGGCGAGGTGAAGGGCTACGGCGGCTAGAAAAAAGAAAAAAAGAAAAAAAACTGGCCGGCTTGTTTGAGTGCTAGGAGTGGTAATTATCGTAATTATCCTTTGTACATAGATGAGATCAGAGAAGAAATGATGATTGCAGATCGCTTTTTGGTGGTGCGACCACGTCCTATCATGTGTCGTGGTGTCGTGCAGGCGCCGGCTGCCAGGGCTGGAGACGGTTTGAATGCAGGCAGACAACAAGCCAACAAGTCAGCCAGCGCGTGTGATGCGCAGGACATGCAATGATATTTTGGTGAATATGTATGCCCAGTTACATTACAAAGGTAGCTACATATGTACTGTATACATGCATGTACAAGTACAGTGATGGGCGCGTGGGCGGCTGGCTTATTTTAGCGCCTCGAGTACGCCGCACACGTGAGCGAGGGGGAGGGACATGCGGATGTTCGGCTCACGACCGGACGATGCACGACGAGTTGAGGGATCAAATAATAATGGGTTATTTTGTGCTTTGCGTCATGGGCATGGAAGCCCGACGACGGACAATGACACAATGACACAATGACATAATGACATAATGACACAATGACACAATTATGTATGTATGTACATACTCACCGCGCCGCGCCGAAGACGCCGACTGATGAATGAACAATAGCAACAGGATCAATGAGTGGGGGGGGGGGAGGAAAAGGATGATACAATGAACGAAGAATGTGCATTGTCATCATCATGCCTCCGTGTTTGGTGCCGACTCCTTCTTTCAAGCATTTCTCTCAAAATAGGCTTTATTATTCCCGGTCATGGAGGTGGAGATCACAATAAACTACAGTAATTACTGTATGTACTGTATGTACAAACTATATACTACAATACAATACAATACAATACAATACCTCTCTCTAACATCCCACATCGGCCCGCAGCCGCACTCTTGTACAAAGTAAATTGCCTCTCAGCAGCAGAAGCAGCAAAAACAGGGTCTACGCCTCGTGTCTTCCCAGGGAACGGTGGAATTCCAACGGGCGGTGCGCAAGCGGAAGATCGTCACTTTCCTTTCCAATCAAATCAATCGCGCCCAACGCCCCCCGCCCCCCGTTCCTCTTCCCAGTCAATCTCAAAGGACCCAGTCGTGCCATTGTGCCATTGTGCCATTGTGCCATTTATAAAGACGTGGGCTGTTCCCGCTGCTGCATGGTGCCCGTTCAGCTCAGCTCAGCTCAGCTCAGCATTGCAGGATCCGAAACATTTGCATTTCTCTCGTATCAATTCCTCTTGAAGACCCTTTCTCTCTCTCTTTTTTATTATTTATTTTTAACCTCTCTCTCTCTCTCTCTCTCTCTCCCTCTCTCCCTCTCTCTCTGTGTGGGCCAGAAGCTTCGTTACTTTGGTTTGGCAAGGAATTGAACTCGAAACTTTGGGCCCACCCAGCACCACGTCATATCAACCAACTCAACTTGCCCAACAACTCACTCGACCGACCTCTTATCTTCTCTGCTCTCTCTTTTTTTTCTTCTTTTCTTGTATTCTCTCTCTCTCTCTCTCTTTCACTCACACACTCACACACACACACAGCCTTTTCTAAAACCTCTCTCCCAACAAACTCCATGTCCAAACGCAGCAACTACGACCACGCACATCACCACATGTCTTCTCGCTCCACCAACCTCAACATGCCAAGCTCACCCCTCTCACCCAGGATGGTTTCTCTGAACATGCCCTCACAATCCCGCCGTCAACCACTACCGCATCAACGGCAAACTTCGACGGGCACCGCTGCACAGCTCAGACTTCCATCGCTCCCTCGCTTCCATCCCGCAAACTTCCCTTCGTCTCAGTCGTCGAGTGTCTCAGGAACCCCGGTCACGGCACCAAACAGCCCCCAGCCTCCTCTCTCTCCCCGGACCTACCAGAAGCAGTACTCGGAAGCCCAGAGGCAAATGTTCACCTATCAGCGCGACCTGGTAGCCAACGCAGCACGTCAGGCCCGAGGCCCGACTGCTCAACCCACGAGTCCACGTCTCGCTCCCATGGGCAGTCCTGGCGCTGCCGTCACTCCCCTCGAGCTGGCAACCAGCGAAGGCTATCTCACTGCAGGCCTGAACAAGAACCACGACGCCAAGACACACGTCGACGACTTCATCCGCGAGGAAGCTCGTCGCCGCGGTGAGAGCTCCTCGGCCATGCCAACTTCCTGCGGTGGCCGATGACTAGCCGGCCAAAAGCACGGCCAAAACCGCCACTCGTCGCCGCCGCCGCCTCCCAAACTCAGGAAACTGCCGGCAAACGGGTAGACGGATCAAGCAGGTCTGATCACATGGATTGCGAGCAACACAAACGGGCGTTTTATCTTATCATTGGGACCGGGGGCATCATCATCATGGGCGTTTTATATCACCAAATCCCCCCCACATCATCATGGCCATTATCATCTACGGCAAACCTCACTAGGCGGCATTACACGCTAGGATACGTAAAAGCTGGCACCACTATTACGTTTCTCTGATTGCGGCGTGCTCGTCACCACTCGCTGGCGAAGATTGGCAAAGGGTGTTTGTTCACGATTCACGATTCATTGTTTTACTTGTTTGTTTCCTGCTTTGCCGCTTTCCTGCTTTCGTCGCCACTATACCCAAGTGCTGGACGGATCTCACGCTGTTTTTTTTTTTGCTGATTGTTACGACTTGCGATTTCATCTATGGCCATGCTCTCCCGCCTATGCCTCCTCTAGATACCCCCAGCGCTTCATAGTTTAGATGGTGCGCGTCGAGCAGTAGGACAGATGAAGGGTCTTGTTTTTTGGGGGTCGTCTCGGGGACCAGAATCATCAATCAATCAATCAATCACATCACATCACATCAAATCAAATCACATGGCACTGCGCATACATGTACATGTATGCACTTGACGTAGGGAATTTTATGAAATCAACTTGCACCTCAACAAATCATGTCGACCACATGCTACATGGCGAGGGTAATTATTTTCGCCTCCTGCTCGTCTATCCTTCCTTGTCCCACCAAGCCGCGGCCGCCACATACCATGCCACTCCACTGATCAACATGTTCGAGCCCAAGCCCCAACCGGTGACGGCGTTGGCGTAACCCTAGCATCTCACTCATTCCTTCATACGTCTATTGACAATCTCACAGTCTCAGTTTCATATTCTCACAGTCTCACTCTTATCACTCTCAGTCTCACTCCGCCCCTGCCCCCCAGTGATCAACCTCATATATTTCCGCCAAACGATCAGGCTTTGAGTGTGTGTGTGTGTGGTGTGTGTGTGTGTGTTGGACATGAGATCAGCATACGTATAGGTAGCATAAAACCGGGTTATCGACATGGACAAATATTGACCGCTGACCTGGCCGACCAACAGGAGAGAGAAGTCAAAAAAGAAGAATGATGCTAGCAAACCAAAATACATGCATAATACTTTATTAATTATCCCCCGACCGAACCGAGGCCTAGTACCGCATGTACATGTACATGTACTGTACATACGACGTATGTATGTATGTACAAGGATACTACTACATAGGTAGGTAGGTAGGTAGGTAGGTGTAACCAATCCCCCCAAAAAACCCCCCCTATGTGGTCGTGGTTGGCTTTGAACTTGCGGTTGTAGCCGGGGGGGGGGGGGGGGGCAATTTATTCATGTTTGGACGTCTGACGTCAGCCCGCAGCGCGCAGCGCCGTGGTTTCCAACCAACTATGTATGTATGTATGTATGTACATACTCCGTATGTGTAATCAGATTATGCTTTTTTTTTTTCTTTCTTTCTTTCTTTTTTTCTTTCTTTCTTCCTGTTTATTTCTGGCTCACCGATGCCTGCCCGCATCCGCATCCGCATCCGCATGTCAGATGTCTCTCTCCCTATTCTGACAAACCAAAGGGAAGAAGAAGAAGAAGAAGAAGAAGAAGAAGATGATGATGATGATGATGATGATGATGATGATGATGATGATGATGAATTATTACAAAGGAAACGGGGTATTGATAATATCTATAATTTATAATTACATGCAAGCAAGCAAGCAAGCAAGTATGTACAGTACTGTACATACTACATGGTCACTTACAAGTGAGAATCGAGTGCGAAAAAGAGCGAATGGGAGAAACAGAGAGAAACAGAGAGAAACAGAGAGAAACAGAATATCCTCGCCGTGTCATCATCGTGGTGCGCTTGTTTTGGTCGAGGGAGCTGGGAGCTGGGAGCTGGGCGCTGGGAGCTGGGCGCTGGGAGCTGGGAGGCGGGGGCTGCTTGCTTGCTGGGTATGTACATATACTTTGTAATTAAATATGCAAAGGCAAAAAAGGCAAAACGTATGCAGGGCAAATGCAGGGCCCCCTCTTGGTGGCTTGCTGTCATGTTATGTACTGTACTGTATGCTCATATGTACATACCACACGCAACGCAACGCAATGCAGTAAGGGAGGGAGGGAGAGTTTTCTTCTTTCCTTTTCCTTTCGCTTTCCCTTTCCCTTTCCCTTTCCCTCTCCTTGGACTTTATCATACAGTAATATACAACGAAATGAAACGAAATGAAATGAAATGAAATGAAATGAAATGAAATCGATCAGACAAAAGACACAATAATCATGTTAGTATTATTATGTACATACTTACTGTATGTGGGTATGTACTATACTGCATGTAATTTGTAGACTTTATCGAAACGGGTTGTCGGGTCTAATAACAATTAACAAACATGTTTACTTTGTACAAAGGTAGTACATATATACATGGATTTATAATTAGTTTACATACGGAGTACGGAGTAATATGTATGTACATACTTGCTCGGCCCTTTCTTACCAAACTATGTTTATAACAAACTATGTACGACGTATATATATAAATATAAATAAAATCCTAATAGATAGGACTGCTATATAATAATGTATGTAGGTAAAAAGGTAGGGAAAGACACACACACACACACACACACACACACACTTACATAACAGACGTAAGAGAGAGGTACATAATTAACACGTGAGATCGGCGGACCGACTATACCATCTAGGGTACCCGGTACATATGTATACGCTACATATGTATGTAGGTAGGTAGGGGGGTCGCGCTAGGCTGCATGGGGCTAAGAGGTGGAGTTTGTGCCCGGCAGATCATCAAGAAACCAAAACCAAAACCAAGAATCAGAGCATGCATCATGCATGGGTGGATGGATGGATGGATCATGGATGGATGGATGGAAGAATAAGAGAGAGAGAGAGAGAGAGAGAGAGAGAGAGAGATTGGTCTGGGTAATTAATAGGCTGGTGTTTTTTTTGGGGGGAAGGGGGGGGGGGTCAGGTTTGGAAGGCATGGTTGTACTGTACAGTAACATACATATGTATATATAGGAACTGTTTGATGTTTGTACATATTACAATATCTATCCTACCTAATCGGGACATATTATTATTCAATATCACATTTTCGTTGATGAATCAATTAACCAATCAACCAATTAATTAAATAGATATATGCACCTATGTATTGGTTATCCCTTCGCCCAAAAGGTATATCACGTATGTATACAGAGTACACTTTTCGGCATCGGAATCGGAATCGAATCGAGTCGGACTACTCGGAAGCGGGAAATTTATCAAAGACGTACAGTACATACAGTACAGTACAGTAATATCATGTACTGTACATACATGCCTCGGTCGAACCATGCCCATTCGAACCATGCATGCATGCATGCGTCGTCCGTCTTCTTCTTTGGGCTTCAAGATCGGTATCAATCCTGCTGTTTGTGACATGTGTAGTCGTCACCAACAAACTATGTACTTACTGTACATACTGTACAGAGTATGTATGTACTGTTGCATGTATATTATTTATTGATCGGTACGGTATAAAACAAGGGGTATGTATGTGTACTGTACTGTACGGTATGTGTGTATGTATGTATAGAGTCTGATAACACTGAACTACAGTACACTATGTAAATCGGTATTATGTACAAAGTATGCATGTATGTATGCAACTCGGTCCGATGCCACTGCCGCTCGTTTCGACTTGCCTCCCCCCCCCTCGCGCCCCTCTCTTCTCTTCTCTTCTCTTCTCTGACTGACTGACTGACTGACTGACTGACTGACTATACCGGTCACCCCGCCCACCAAATGTTGCCCGTCAGGAGCGTGCTACCTAGCAGGGTAGGGCAGGCAGGCAGGCAGGCAAAGTAGCAGTAGCCTGTCCACGTGGTGTTTGTCTGTCACCATACATACATACTAGCCAGCCCACATATATCGAGGTTTAGCCGGGCGGCCAAGGTTCGAGTCGTAGCGGGCGAGGATAGCTGACATGGAAGCCCGTGGGGTGCAAGGAAGCCGACGGGTGTCGCCGTCGATAGCTACATACATAGGTACTTTGAACAGACCTGCCCATAAATTATCCGATCCCCGCATCCGTGGGCGACCATTCCGCCCCTTTCAGTTGGGTTCGAGCTAGATTATGTGTGCCTACTAGCACCTACACCGCAACTGGACTCTGCCCGGCTGACGAGGAGAGGAGAACCCGTTCAAGGACGGCGCGTTGTCCGGTCCAGGACTGATGAGGCGGGGCACGTGGACTCGATAAGGCAATGCGGCATGCTGATCGTGGGTGCTCTTCCATGCGCTACCGGTGCGTACGTCATGGGCTTTTTGATGCTTGTCCACGAGGAGAGCACTACTGTACATACATAAGCTTGGGGAAATGCTACAGTAGTGCGTGCGTGGCTAGCTGGTGTGGAGTCGTGTGGAGTCGTGTGGGGTCTGGGGGGGAAGGATCGGGAAATATATGTACTTCGGGTACGGTATCCTACATGTGTTTTTTACATTTCTCTTTGTATACAGTATGCCCTTTGCTACACTTCCATCTTTGCAGATCGCGTTGATAGGGCGAGATCAATATATGGTCAGACTGGTAGGGTTGATGATCGTTTTTACTTGTTTGACACGACCGACCTGCGCACCTTTGAGCTCGAGTAACGCCCGCGGAAAAGATGGTTCCAAGTCTGATCCACACAACGGCCGCATGGGCCTGCTGCTGGTGATGGAAAGGCCAATGTTGGATATACGTTTGAAACATTCAGGCCATGGCTATACGCACAGTTCCCCCTTTTGCCCGACCCGATTGCGAGTGGTTGTTGTTCAAAGTGCGCAGACGTTCGAACGCGAAGACTGAAAAAGGAATCCCCTGCCGCGTTCATAACAACCTCGGAATATCGGCCCTTCAAACTGGCTACAGGTGTATATGTATGTCCAACCCCCCCCGCCCAGTGCAAATCCGAGAGCGGCAAAGGACTGTATATATGCGATATCATGGGCCGCAAAACGAAGAGAACCGGAACCGGTCTGTGAAGCCTTACCAATGTGAATCCCGGACAGCAAAGTGTGATTGGGAGTGCTAGGCAGGATGCTAGGTTTGCTGGAAGATCGAGCGGCGGAGATACTTTTGAGCGAGGTCGCAGAAGAAGAGGAGTTGAAGCGGACGAAAGAGCTGGGGAAGAATGAAGGGAAAGAAAAAGAAGGCACAGGAGAAGGCGCAGAGAGTGAAAAAGCAAAGAGGGCAGTGTAGGTAGATGGGTACGAAGGTAAAAGAGGTACAAGAGGAAGAAGTCGACCAAAGACCAGCCAAGGATACATGCTGCATGTCATGGAGCCTTTTTGTAGGTAAGAGCAATGAAAAAGACGGAAATGTTAGTCCCGCAGTATGCTCTTCTCATTCCCCTGTTTTGAGTGATTCTGACAGTAAAGTTCCCTTCGTTCGTCATGCTTCCTGAAAACGACCAACGCAAAGACCCTCATAGCTGGGGATGATAGCCAACAAAACCACTGCTTGATATCTAGCCAAAGCGAGTGAAATACAAGAAAACAAGAAACACATTTCAGAACGGCAACATACGGTTAGCAATACGTCTTCGCGATTTCCAGTACAGTTGATAAAATATCCGTGATAGAATCTCAACTTGAAGACCGCTTCGCCGGTACTGTGCAATTACTTCCAGCGGGGTATGGATAGGGATGCATAGTGTCAATTCCCTTGCAATACGTTAAAGACGTTCTTGAAAAACGGTTCCTCTGCCCGTCGCTAGACATGTGTATATGCGAAGTAGTTTCTCGAGCTGAATGTGTAGACTATCTGCTTTAAGCTTAGCATATCTCAGACCTACAGCTTGACAGATGCACAGAGAGTATTTGAATGACTCCCCACAGGACGAACGAAATGTCAGCCGATGCGTCTTTTGCTTTCGAAACAGGCGTGGCAGCTTTGTGGGCATATCTATTGTTGGAAATCTAATGGATAATGTTGGGTGACGAAGATAGACGTGAGTATATCCTCGCCCGCCTCGGAAATTTCGTGACCAAGAAGCGTCTTCCCTTTCTCATCGCGGAAGCTGACAAATTCGAATGACTGAAGGGACCAGACACCCCGAAACCAAAACTCATTGTCTCTGGTTGTCAGTCGAAATGGGTGAAAGATTGTAGGGGAAAGCTTGCGAAGCTATACGGACGCTCGCACATGCTCCCCGCGTATGATAGGTTGGCCTCGTTCGGCGGTACATGCGTAACAAGAACGGCAAAGTGAAGGTCTCATGTGCGGACATGTCCGGGTATATTTCGGTATTGCATAGACCCAAAATTTTGCACTCCAAAACGCCGTTCAGAAGCCACCCATATTGCCCTTGTATTGATCATCCTTGGCTCAAGCCTTCGCCTGCACCTTTGACTGCTGCCACTTCTTCGCCCTGCGTCTGATGTCGCCCTCACTCTGCTGAAATGGATTCAACTTCCGGTCTCTCGTCATCTTGCCATAGTCATCCCCGTACTTGTTCACCAACTTCTCAATCCACTCCTCTTCCCGCTCACTCTGTTTCCTCGGCGCTTTCTTCACGCCATTCCGGGCCGCCTCCTCCAATGCTCGTATAACCGGGTTGTCCGTCTGCCCCTCCGGCACCATGGCGAATGCGTTCCACTCCTCCTTCTCCTCGTCCATCACTTCATTTATCGGGTCGTTGAGCGGGTTGTCATTAAGCGCGAAAGGATCGTTGATTACGCGAAGGATAGCACCGGTTTCGGGGTCCCGTTCAACTTGGGCTTCATCTACGCCAGTGGATTCGATAGGAGCGTGGCCCACGATGTTGAGCTTGTCGACGGTGGTGTCGATTGTGGGGTCTGTGTTTGGGTTGTCGAGTCCGAGGAGCTTGATCGTCTTTTCGGTGCCGCCGGTGGCATGGTTAAGGCGCGCTGTGAGACCGAGACGGCGGTAATTCTGTGATAATGTCTCCTTCTGGTTCCTTTGATATGATTAGCATTAGGAGAGGTAGAAGACTCGAGGGAAGTACCAGTTCGCTGCGATGATCGGATTTGCAAGAATCTTCTTCTTGGACTTTGGGTTTTGCCGTCTCCTGGGCAATGAGGACTTGTTCTTCTTTTTCTGGAGTTCGCGACCCATGTTTTCAGATTTCCTTCCACGTAAAGGTGTTGGTGTTGATGAAGTTTGAGCGGGGAAGACGTTGGCCGAAAAGTTCCCATGGCCCAAAATTTCTTTAGTTTTTCCGGCTCCGACGGAATCTACCGCGTGCTAGTACTCAGCCCTACGGGTCCTGTACCCTCCTACTTTTTCTAGTCTGACACAAACCAGCAATTCGTCACTGTTCCCCCCTTCCGAAACGAAACTAGAGGAATAACTAATTATCCATCATGGTGTCTCGCCGGAACAGGACCCTCATTTGCATATCAGTCTTCCTTGCAGCGTGGGCAATCAATGTATCGGCGGCCGCAGTGAAGAGCGAGCATCGTTCCGGTGTCGGCCATCTGAGTGTAGCTGACATTGAGGAGCAATTGCAGGTACGTACAAAGTATGCTTCATCATGTGGGGACGGAGGAGTACCCCAAAGTCGAAAACATGGAAAGCTTATGCGTGGACCAATAGGAATGCCCCTTTGTCGAAGTTCTCAATGCCCACAAAGTCGCCAGCAGCCCCACCACCGCAAGCTGGACAGCTCAGATCTTCGCATTCCTCTTCCCTGGAACGCCTGCCGTGAATGCACTCCTCGCGACGTTATACATATCGGGCCCACCGAATTTTCTCCTCGCACTATGCCCGCCGAACATCGACCCTTCTTCCCTCTCGGTGATGGTGGCATTCGCCGTGGGTGGACTGCTGGGTGATACGTTGTTCCACCTCCTCCCAGAGATCTTCCTAGGGGAGGATGAGCACGATAAAGTCAAGTTCGTCATGGTCGAACCAAACAAGAACCTACTGCTTGGGGTGGCCATTATGGTTGGCTTCATCACCTTCGTGGCTATGGACAAGGGTCTCAGAATTGCTACTGGAGGCGGCGGACACGATCATTCGCACGAGCACTCACACCAACATGTGCCAGTAGACGCAAAGACATCCGGTGCCGAACTGACTGGTAGATTACCCCCTTCTACTTTATCTTCGTAAGCTAACAGTATCAGACTCATCCGACACACTCCGCGCACGCAAGCCCGCTGCGAGTGGTGGCATCACTCCCCCACCATCCCCGCTTCCCCCGTCCGACAAAGAGATCAACTCAAGCGTCAAGCTCGCCGGTTACCTGAACCTGATCGCCGACTTCACCCACAACATCACTGACGGCCTCGCCCTCAGCTCCTCCTTCTACGCTTCCCCAACCATTGGTGCCACCACCACCGTAGCCGTCTTCTTCCACGAAATCCCGCACGAGGTCGGTGACTTTGCACTGCTCATCCAATCTGGCTTCTCCAAAAAAGCAGCCATGGGCGCACAGTTCGTTACTGCTGCGGGAGCTTTCCTCGGCACATTCATTGGCATCGCGGTGCAGGAATTCGGAGGAAGCTCGGCGAATGCCAGTGTCCAGAGTCCCGGATTATGGGGAACCAGTCTGCAGTGGGGCGATATGCTTCTTCCCTTCACAGCTGGGACGTTCCTGTACGTGGGTACAGTGGCGGTTATTCCCGAATTATTGGAGACTGGACCCAACAAGGGCGAGGAACTGAGAAAAACGCTGACGCAATTCGCGGCCATGTTTACTGGTGCCGGAATAATGCTCGCCATCTCTTGGTCTTAGATGGAGTACGATTGAACATGGGGCTGATGAAGAGCACCAGACGCGAATTCGGTTGCATTTTCCAGTGTGGGTAGGTAGATCTGATGATTTCTGGTAGACGTAGATGTTCATGTGTGTATGATTGGTAGCCCCGTAATTGAATCCCCTTGAGGGTTGTGTGGATAGTCTTGCCTATATGAGGGTGTTTCTTGCATATACATTGTTGTTCTATTGCTCCAGGTGTCACCAATGTGCCCATTGTCCCTAGGCCAGCGTTTCCGATTCTGCGATAACTTATTGTGTACATATTTTGGTCTCCGCACATGATGGCCGCAGTAGAGATGCGTATAAAGCTTTCTCTTCGAATGGAAAGTCTTCAAACATGCCGCACAGGGAGGAGGATGGAATGTTTTTTCGCTGAAATGCTTGTTGAGTGTGTAAGATGTGTGCATGTCGGGCGTTGATGCTTCTCCTCTGGTTTTGGTGGGGTTGCCGTGATCGTTGGTGGATACAAAGCCCAGAGGCTGTGTGGGAATAGAGTCACGAGGGGACGGCAAGAGCGTATGGTGTGTAACAGGAGACACAGTTGGAAAAGTATCCTTGGTCTGATACGTCGTCGTCCAGACATCACCCGGGCAACGCTGAAAGTGTTCGCGGGCCTTGTCAAGAGAGAAGAAGACGCGATGGCAGGCATGGCATTCCGTAGCTGTCGGCGAAACGTTCCTGTGGATATGCGCCATGAGATACTCCTTCAACTCGGTCGCTGTAGGACGAGCCTCCCGGGTTGAGGACAACATGGCACTGACGATGATTAGTAAATCCTGCGAATAAGTATCTGATATCTCAGCAGGCTGCACGTCGTCGATCCAGGATGATGGAACGGAGAGCGTGATGAGTCGGTACAGAATGCAGCCTACAGCGTATATGTCTGATTTCTGGGAGAAGGCAGCGAAGGCGGCACGGATTTCCTGGTGGAAAAGATTAGTACATGGTTCCGCGGGAAGTGTGGGAAAAGGGTCTTCTTTACGGGTGCTTCGTAGCCCGGGGTCCCTCGACGACCGGTGAGTCGTGTTCCTATCGTTTGAACGTGACTTGCGATGCCAAAGTCTGCTAGGAAAAGATGGGGAACGGCTCCTTGGGTAGTTGGGTCCCAAGCTTCGCTCAGAAGAACTTGATTCAACGTTAGTAAGGTACTGCTCGACGATGCATGATTAGTATCGACACACTATTCATAGGCTTCATATCCTGATGGAGCAGGTTCCTGCCATGACAATGCTCCAAGGCCACCGCAATCTGATACGCGATATCAATTATCTGGAATTCCGTAAACCGTTCCCTGTCACACAATCAGAACGCAGAAACAATCAGGTTTTCAAAACAGCCCTTACCCAGTAGCTCGCAGCATCTCAACCTGCCTATTCAAATCCTTCCCCTTGTAATAATCCATAAAGAACGAGAGAGTCTTTGTCTTTGCATTCCACTCGATACCATCGTGCACGGCGGCAATGTGAGGCCCACCCCGGACCAAAGTCATGTGACGATGCTCATCAAGCGCAAAGTCCAGATTATCAGTCTCAATCTGCTTGCACGCCACGATCTGGAGATGAAATCAGCAAATCGGCCAAAAAAACAAAAAAACAAACAAGCGGGATTTGACGGGATAAATTGCTTACCTTGTCGTTCCGCAGTACTTTGAAGACGTTGCCGAAACCGCCGGCCCCTATCCATTTAAGGATCTTGAATGTCGGCCGGTCCGTCTTGTGGATTTGAGATTCTGTCGACATGGATTTTTTGGTTGATGGAAATCGAGGAAGAGTTGCTCGGGGAAAAGGGGGAAAAGATACTTTTGAGATGAATTGGAATAATGGTAATATTGGAAATAAAAGAGTTCCGATGGAAGAAAGATTTGCGGAGGAAATTGAGGGGACGATGTTGGGAGCGAGGGAGCGAGGTTGGGAACATGTCGGGGGCTAGTACAAGTCAAGAGTAGTCGAAACCTATTCGTTGCAGGCGTGAGACTCGGCCGTTTGTAGAGATATGTAGGATATTGCCATTATCATCGGTGCATATATAACCGTACTGCTGCGGTCATATTGCGATAGTTGGCCATCGGACGCGTTTCCAGTTTCCCGGCGGTGTATCCCGTATCCCGTATCCCGTATCCCGCATCCCGAACTAGACGTGCCCACAGAGAGATAGAATACACAGAGAGGACAAAGGTCACTGGTAATATGGCGAATATTGAATATTGTTGAGCTGTTGATCAAACACCTGGACATGAACTATAGAAATTAACCTTGAGTGATGCTACAAGTGATCAGGGTGACGGAAAGCATTATCCTTATTTTGTGGTAGGCGCTATCCCGAAGGGGAAGGCACTAGTCTGTGATCAGGAAGGCGTATCAATAGTGTACTGTACCTGGCGTAAGCGTGTGTCTTACCTACCACGTGGCTAGCCGCGTTACACAACGACCGCCTCGAAGAATATGCGTGCATACGTCGGGTTGGAATTCGGATATGTCCCTAATAGTACTCGGCCGTAACGGTAATAGCAGTCCTGTTTATTCATACGTATCGGCACAGCTAGCCTCTTGGATCGCAGAGGGGCTGATTGAGGTGAATCGGGTCGGAAATGTGCTCGGGATGCCCAAGCGTTGTCGAAGCGTTGTCGTATACTTACTCGCGTTCTGCGCTACCTTTGTAGCAACTGCTTGTTCAGAACGGGGACCAAAGTGTACCTGGAATATCCTTTATTCCATAACTTGATTGGAACGTCAGGAAGCTCACTCAGCCTCCCGTCCGTTCCCGAACCTTTTTTCCTCCACATCACAGCGTCCGGGGGGACAACAAGAGACCACTAGAAAGGTACGGCGGGCAGACGCAAGGAAGTTTTTCTTTCTTTCTTTTTTTCTTTCTTTCTTTTTTTCTTTCTTTCTTCACATTCAACCATCCTTTTGCCTTTATATTATAATCCTCTCTGGACGTGATAAGATGTTGAAGCACGGCTGCGACCTTGCATGTATAGATCAAGAATCTGCCTCGGCTTGAGGTAACCGATTCACCTTTCCAACGTCCCGACCCCCACAGACTGCCCCAGACCCCGCTTCTTAGATCCGGCTAGGGCTTTTTGACAGGGTATGGGGTAATTACTGTATGTACATACGAGTCCGACCCAGCTGTTGTTGAATAATGCAGGGCGCTTTTCTCCAAAGCCGCGGCTAATAAAAAGTTCAATTTCCATCTCAGTCTCACTTTCCTCACTTTCCTCACTCCTTTTCTTTTGACCGCGCATTCGTCCCTCTTTACCTGACCCTACCCCAGCTTGTCCACTTACCGTGGGAAAGCCTACTGTGGGAAACCTACGTATCCTGGCAGATGCAGCTCAAGTGTGATTTTAACTTCTCAAATACGCCGACCTACTCGATCCCCATCGCGCGTTGGTGAAAGTTGTGCCATCATCTCGCAGACCCATAACGCGACTTCCCCTGGCTCTCCACATACAAACCACTCGCAGGGCCAGCCGCATCTTCACATCCACATCCACATCCACATCCACATCCACATCCACATCCACAGGCACATCCACATCCACAGGCACAAAACCCACCCTCCAACATGGTCTACAAATCCCGCTATTCATTCCCAATCCCGGCCAAATCGCTTCCATCTTTCGTCTTCGATTCACCGACAGCAGACCTGCCCAAGACACCGGCCTTCATATCCGCACAGAACCCTGAGAAGCACAGTCTGTCTATCCACCAATGTCGGCTTTACGCGCAGCGCCTAGCTTCTGGCCTCCAGCGCTCTGGCCTTCAACCCGGTGATCGCGTGCTCGTATTTTCGGGCAACACGCTGTTCTTCCCGAGCGTCGTCTTTGGCGTGATAATGGCGGGTGGAGTTTTCACGGGCGCAAACCCCTCATACGTAGCGCGCGAGCTGGCATACCAACTGACCGACTCTGGGGCGAGATATTTGATCTGTGCCGAGGCGAGTCTGGAGACGGGATTGGCAGCCGCGAAGGAGGCTGGATTGGGTGCTGATAGCATCTTCATCTTCGACGACGGCATCGCAACTTTCCAAGGGCGAACAGTGGAGAAGGAGACGCCCAAAGGCAAAATTCGACACTGGACTTCGCTGCTGGAGTCGGAAGACAAGGGCCAGGCGTTCCGGTGGGCGGAATTGAAGACGGATGAAGAGCTCAGCCGGACTGTGACACTGAACTACTCTTCGGGGACAACGGGCGTAGCCAAGGGCGTCATGATATCGCACAGAAACTACGTCGCAAACGCCATGCAGATGATGCACATATCGACGCTGGAGCCCAATTACCACACCACTCTCCCTTCCAAGCGCTACCTCTGCTTCCTGCCAATGTATCACGCCATGGCCCAGTCCGTCTTCTGTGTCAACGCCATGGTTCTGCGCGTCCCCGTGTACATGATGCCCAAGTTTGATTTCCTGGAAATGCTGCAAAATATCCAAAAGCACCGCATTACGGATTTGACGCTTGTCCCGCCCGTCGTGGTAGCCATGGCCAAGCACCCCGCGACTAGAAAATTCGACCTCAGTTCTATCCAGAGGGTTGGTTCTGGTGCGGCGCCCTTGGGAGCCGAGGTGTGTCGGGCGTTCGAGAGCTTGTGGTCTGACGGCCGCGTTAATGTTAAGCAAGGCTGGGGCATGACAGAGCTGACTTGCGCCGCCACCGCGTTCCACCCCGCTGAGAGGTCGGACAGCTTTTCAGTCGGAGAGCTGGTCGCCAATTGCGAAGCTAAGCTGGTGCTGGATGATGAGGGGAAGATCGAGGCGCCCAAGGGAGAGCGGGGCGAGGTGTGGGTCAGAGGACCCAATGTCATGCAGGGATATTGGAAGAAGAAGGCGGCTACAGACGAGACGCTGACCAAGGACGGGTGGTTGAAGACGGGGGATATTGCGTATGTGGATGAGAAGAATAACTTCTTCATCGTCGACCGCAAGAAGGTATGGAATCACCAAACACAATTTGAGGATGGCAATACTGACAAATATGTAGGAGTTGATCAAGGTAAAGGGTCTGCAAGTTGCACCGGCTGAGCTCGAGGGTCTGCTTCTAGAGCATCCAGACGTGCAGGATGCTGCCGTCATCGGGGTGCCAACTAAGTCAGTCTCTCATCTGTCTTCGACTACGTCATTTACTGACCCTGAGTAGCGACGGAGAGGAGCTCCCGCGAGCATACATCGTCCCCCAGTCTGCTGACAAGGCCACAACCGAAGCCGCAGAAGCGATCAAGAAGTGGCTGGCGGAGCGAGTCTCGAGAGCAAAACGACTAGAAGGTGGCGTGCACTTCATCGAGGTCATACCCAAGAATCCAGTGAGTTCCCCTCTCGTATTACGTGAAGTAGAAATGCTAACTATTCGCAGTCGGGTAAGATCTTGCGGAAAGCGTTGAGAGAGAAGGCGGCACTTGAGAAGACCAAGGCGAAACTATAAGGGGGGTCTGATGGCGTGGAGTGTGAAACAATTGCAACTATACCTACCGCACGTCTTCATGTACGGTGGGACAGGTGTACCGCAACAAGGCAATGAAGGGCTAAAAGGTTTAGAAATAGTATACGTTACCCTGCTGTATCTGCCAGGGTAAGTGACCAGATGCGGTAAAAGCTGGGGGATTCAAACGGTGATGCACGTGTACACTTCCGATATAGCTCCTTTGGGAGGTAAATGGAATGGAACATGATGTGTGAATTCCTGGGGTCCGAAATTTGAACTGTGGTGTCATTGTGGGGCTGCGGATATATACATGCAGCCCTTTTGTCTTCAACCCATATCGTCTCCCGTGCTGTCCGATGCCTCAGTTGCTCCTCGCTCCTCCCTTGGCGGCCCGCAGCTCGTCCATCTTCTTCACCCGCTCCTTGAACTCGAGGTATTGGCACTTTTCGTAAGAATGTCGCTCGTCCTGGCTCCCGCGTCAGCGTCCGATCTCTTCCCGCCTCTCCTCGATTGTGGTTATCATGTACCTCACATTTCCACGGCAGGTAGAACTCCTCCTGCCGACACCGGTTCAGCGGGATGAGGAGATTGGCACACGAGTCTCGGTAGGCCAGAGGTAGGCGAGCGGCGCTCATTTCCTCTCGCGTAGCTTCTGTGAGTCGCAGTCAGTGTCGCAATTCCATTCATTTCACGGTTGAAGCAATTAGGCCTGCTGCAAGGCATTGCGCCGCACACTGACTTCTGGGCTCGCCTCCGGTCAGACCAACGGCCTCCTTGATGCTCTCCGTGACGGTCATGGTGGTGTGAGTTGGATTGCGGGCGCGGCGGGGCGGTGGTGGATGTGAATTGCGGGTGTCGATGAGAATGATGGATGATGGTGAGGTCGGCGTTTGGAGCTCTGAACGCCGGGCTTGGCTTGGCCGCCGCTCCACGTTCCTTTCTTTCTCGGAGGGCCACCCAGTCCTGCCGCAGGTGAACCCAGTGAACGACGCGAGCGCGTCTTCCCCATCGCGAAATCACACCGCATCTTGACTCCTTTGAATTCCCCCCTCCACCCCCCCCTCCCCCCACCGCGACCGCATCCCCCGTCCTCACCCCCCATCCACGATGCCACCACTCCCCGATGGGAAGATTTACGCGGCAACGTATAGTAATGTGAGCACATCCTCCCAAGACTGCACCCTGCGATGCGATGCGCCAGCATGCTCTCCATGTCCTGCATGTCCTGCCTCGGGTCGGTTTGCTACCTCGCAAGATCAAGAGCAGCGCTGAAGATCATTTGCAGGTCCCTGTCTACGAGTTCAATGTTGCCGGCAACCACGTCATGCGCCGCCGCGCCGACGACTGGATCAACGCAACCCACATCCTCAAGGTAGCCGACTTCGACAAGCCTGCCCGCACCCGCATTCTCGAGCGCGAGGTCCAGAAGGGCATCCACGAGAAGGTCCAGGGTGGCTATGGCAAGTACCAGGGCACCTGGGTACCGCTACACGATGGCCGCATGTTGGCCGAGCGCAACGGCGTACTCGAGAAGATGCTGCCCATCTTCGACTACATCCCCGGCGATAGGAGCCCGCCACCCGCCCCAAAGCATGCCACGGCAGCGTCGAATCGTGCAAAGGCCCCTCGCCAGACGGCCGCTGCCCGGAGAAACGGTAAAAACATATATTCGCTAGAGTCTATTCAGTGTAGGAGGCACTCTCCTTCCCCTCCATTACCAGTACAGAGCTAACACGCATGTTAATCAAGCTCGTGCAGCTTTGGTAGCTACAAACTCGCAGAGCCAGGTCAGCGAAGAGCCCCCGTACGAAGACTCGCAGGTCCAGTCGCACATACATCCACAGCGATTCCGCGAGGAAACACCCGACAACGAGACGGTCATTTCGGAATCTATGCTCGGCGACCAGGACATGTTGAATGCCTCGCAGTACTCGGCCAGCAGCCGGAAGCGCAAGAGGGGGGCGGATCACATGTCGATACAGGACCAGCAACACCAAATCTGGGCGGATGCGCTGCTCGACTACTTCATGCTCCTGGACTCCGACGATCACTTTGTTGCGCCGCCCGAACCGCCCGCGAACGTCAACTTGGACCGGTCCATCGACGACAAGGGGCATTCGGCCATGCACTGGGCGGCGGCCATGGGCGATGTTGAGGTGGTGAAGGAGCTGATACGGCGGAGCGCGCGCATCGATTGTTTATCGAACAATCTAGAAACGCCCTTGATGCGGGCGGTCATGTTCACAAACAACTTCGACAAGAACACGATGCCGAGCATGGTCAAGATATTGCAGCAAACAGTGCATAGGACCGATTGGTTTGGCAGCACTGTCTTTCACCACATTGCGGCGACGACGAGCAGCACGAACAAGTTTGTGTGTGCGCGGTATTACTTGGATTGTATCATTAATAAGCTGTCGGAAACGTGGATCCCCGACGAAGTCACGCGGCTGCTGAATGCGCAGGACCAGAATGGCGACACGGCGATCATGATTGCGGCGCGGAACGGAGCACGGAAATGCGTGCGGAGCTTGCTGGGACGCAATGTCTCTGTCGATATACCGAACAAGAAGGGCGAGAGTGCGGACGATCTGATTCGGATACTGAACCAAAGGCGGCGGTTGCATGGACGTCCCCGACAGGCTTCTTCATCACCGTTTGCACCTCCTCCGGATCAAAGAATGAACGGACACAGCGAGGGGATTGAGCCAGCGCCATTCATGGCCTTGCCTTTTTCCAACATTGTACCGCGGGAAGCAGCTCAATATCGCTCGCAGACGGCATCGCATCTCATGACGAAAGTAGCGCCTACATTACTGGAGAAGTGTGGAGAGCTAGCAGCAGCGTACGAAGCCGAATTGCAAGAGAAGGAAGCAGAATCAATAGACGCAGAGCGCGTAGTGCAGAGGCGGCGCGCCGAACTCGAAGCCATTAAGAAGCAGGTCTCGGAGCTTGCAAACATGAGCAATGGGGTCCGCATAAATCTGGACGATGACAACATCGACCGGCAACAAGAAGACGAACTGCGAATGTTGGTAGAAGAGGCAGAGAGTCTACTCGAAATCGAACAGAAGAGCGAGCTGGTGCGCTTCTGCCTTCAGACCCCTCAGAACTCAATTAATTCGCCCGTGGACCTGAGTGAGAAGATGCGGCTCGCACTCCTCCTTCATCGCGCACAACTGGAACGAAGGGAGCTGGTACAGTCTGTTGTAGGGAACTTGTCGGTCGCAGGCATGGGCGAGAAGCAGGGCGTGTACAAGAGCTTGATCGCCAAGGCGTTGGGCGAGCGAGAAGAAGATGTCGAGAGCATGTTGCCGGAGATACTAAAGGAGCTTGAAGAGGCGGAAACACAGGAGCGCGCTGAAGGACTGGAAGGAAGTCCGCTGTAGTGGTTGACGCAGTTGGCAGTTCTTTGTTTGATGTGAGGGATTCTTCGGTTCTTCTTATCGAATCTTATCCTGGTTGTGACTATGGGTCATAGTTCAGCCATGCAGATGCAGATGCACAGCGTTTGCTTTTCTTCTTGTACACCTATTGCGATACTATTCTAACGTGTCTGACGAAGAAGATGCACGTTATCGTCTTTCCGTGATCTTGTGGTAAAGTCGTGCTTATGTCACCCAAGGGGGATCATGCGAGGTCTGACTGAGACATGTGAAACATGCGCTAGAATGGAAGAATGACACCGTCTTTTAAAACAAAGTAGAAGATATCTGTATAAATTGTCTATCAAGGACAGATAAGAACACTACCCGATTACTCTGATAATACATATAATTATCCGACGCGTAGTTCGACACGCCGCGCATCTTCTGCACGCCGATTCGCTAACTAGACCCTGGCGAGCTCCACAGGGCGCATGCTTAGGCTGACGTCGAGTCCACCACAAAAGAACAGGAGACCACACTGCGATATCAGCAGCCACACTACTGCAACGGCGCTGCCTGACCTCTCTCCCATCCATCCGCTTATATGCCTGGCCAAAGCATCCCTCTGAAGAACACACCCCACCCTCGCCAAACCTCACTCCTCGCTCACGCCGACACCTCCGATACCGCATCGCACACCTTCAGTTCCCCCGTCCTTGTATCGGGCATCTCCTCACGCAATACCTCTCCCCCGCAAGCCCGATTAGATAGCGATAGCCCTGACGTCTCTGAACTCGAATTCGACGACTGGGATGAACACGACGCGGCCATGCCGTCAGACCTAAGACCTGAACTGGACCGGGACCACGGCAACGATGGACGCGCGAATGCGCCTCTGCTGGGTCAGAAGAAGAGCGACGAGGGGACGGACCGGCCGATCCTGAGCAGACGCTCAACACATACAATGCACGAGAGGGACCCCGAGACCCAGGCACGCCTCGAGACGCGGCGCAAGTACACGTACGCGGGTATCTTCCTGGCGCTCAGCCTGGTCAGCTTCACCGTGCAGACGGAAACGGCTGTGTACATCCAGCACGAGCTTAAGTGGGAGAAGCCGTACTGCATGCTGTACATGACACACGGGTCGTGGGTGATCCTTTGGCCCGTCCAGCTGCTGCTCCTCAGAGTGCAGAATTGGAGCACGCCGTGGCCGACTTTCTGGCGGAGACACGTGCAGTTGCTGCGCCAGACGTCGCTCATGGTCAAGCACCAGACATTGCACCCCTCCGTACGCCAGTCACAGCACTCGCCTGTCCCCTACATGATCAAGATGACGGCCTTTGTCACTTGCGCCCTGACGGTCGCGGGCGGGAGTTGGTACCTTGCTGTGAATCTGACCACCGCGAGCGATCTCACAGCCATATACAATTGCTCCGCCTTCTTCGCGTACGCCTTTTCCATTCCGCTCCTCCATGAAAAAATCCACATACACAAAGTCTTCGCCGTCGCCGTCGCCATTGTCGGTGTCTTCATTGTTGCGTACGGCGGTCCCTCGCCTGCAAAACACGGCTCCAAATCCGGCGGCGGAGCAGGCGGCAAGGATGCGCCTCCATCACACGAAGCTCAGAACCGTGCGCTGGGAAATACCATTATCGGAATCGGCAGCGTGCTGTACGGCTTCTACGAAGTGCTGTACAAGAAGCTGGCTTGTCCGCCTGACGGTTGTTCGCCCGGCCGCGGAATGGTGTTTGCGAATACTTTTGGCAGTATGGTCGGTGCATTTACCCTGCTCGTGCTGTGGATCCCATTGCCCCTTTTGCATTACACCGGGTGGGAGGAGTTTGGACTGCCGAGGGGCAAGCAGGCGAGTATGATGGCCATCAGTGTCTTGGCAAATGCTAGTACGTATCCCTCATGCTTTCTTACCGAGCACAAAACAAGATGTGGGAACCTAACACCGCGCAGCATTCTCGGGCTCCTTTCTCATCCTCATATCACTAACCTCGCCTGTTCTCTCCTCGGTCGCGGCCCTGCTTACCATCTTCATCGTTGCCATAGTGGACCAACTCCTCCCCCCGCCGTTAAACCATCCGCTTACTTCGGCCACTATCGTGGGTGGTTTACTCATCATTGGGGCTTTCCTGTTGCTTTCCTGGGCTACGTATAAGGAGATGGACGAGGAGCGGCGCAAGAAACTCGAGGAGGATGGGAGCAGCAGTGATAGCTCCGACTGATATTCTTTGACAGGATAAATCAAGATATATCAAGCAACACAACTTGAAGAGGGCTAAAGAGGAGGATGTGTTTATATTGGGTTATCACGTCGGTCGCTTGTCTCCGGCGTGGCTTGAATGCGGCCATGTTTTGGACGGCATTTAGACGTTGGCCCAGCTAGCTCGGTTTGTATTTGTGTTTTTTTTTCTTTCCTTTGGCTTAGCGATATTTTGTGTACAGGCATTATATTATATGCATCGGCATTGTGGACGGTATCCCTTATCTGTTCTTACATGCACACGGCGTTTTTTTTGTAAGAAGGCAAAGAGGGAACATCGGGCCCTGCATTATTTAGGCATTATGGCACTGGTTAGTGTTACAGTGAATGTACTTTGAATCTGCGGGTGCTGTGCTAGATTATAGAATCCCCCTTCCCCCCCCCCGCCCCCTACCTTCTTCGTTCCCCGCAACTCAAATTCGGACCACTGCGTAATAAATACCGTGTACAGTACTTTCGTAGGTTGCAAGTATATTCATTAACACCTAGTAGGTAGGTTGTTCCAGCACTTGATGTTTGTGTATAACTAACATTGGATCACTCACATCAGGACGCGCGTAGCATCTTCCACCCAAGCCGTGCGACGTAGTAGGTCCGAGGAGGAGCGTAGAAGACAAGAGTATCAAGGCATGGTCGGGAGTCTCGCCGGGAAATTGTAATTTGGAAATTTCCTTGCAATTGCAATCAATTGCGTTATGTAATCAATCTCTTTTACGGCAGCGACTGGGGACTGACTGACTGCCATTGAGACAAACAAAGTGTTGGATTTGATTAAGACGTTTTTTTTTACACTACTTGATAGAGAGGCCGGAGGAGAGATATCTGGTGAGCTGTTTGTTCTACTGTACCAAAGGGAGAGTATCGTCCGTCATGGTAGCATTCCTGACAAGCAATGAAGGGCCGGATCGTTCTAAGAAGGGTTGGTTGGCGGCATGGATAATGAATAGTGTCGTGGTCAATCGTGCTGAATTATCAGATACAGAACAAAGCCCTCTTGAGATTGTATACATTGACACGACGCCCTTGAGGGGGGGGGGGGGTTCTAAGATCTTTTTCTTACCCCTTTCTAGTCATTGTAGCTGAAAACAGTGTCCCCCGCCCCGAAGCTTCCTCTTCCTCTTCCTCTTCCTCGTCCTCGTCCTTGTCCTTGTTCTCGTTCGTACTGCGCATTTCCCCGTCTGTGACTGTTTCCTCGAGGGTGGGGCTTGGAGGCATTTCTTGCACTGTTTTGCGCTAAGAAGAGCCCGTCGCCTGGCTGGGGTGCTTGACCATTGTCTTGTTGCGCGAGGAAACGCGCGTCGCCTTCGTGCGGTGGTTAGGTGGGAGTCTGAGTGTGAGTGTTGCTGCGCGGTTGGAAGGTCAAGTTTCCTCGTACGAAGTTTGGTGGGGTTCCTCGCGTGGGTTGATGGGTTGATGGTGGGCGGACTGGAGGGAACTGGCTGGTCTTTGGGATATATCGAAAGTTTCCTGGGGTGGGTTGATAGGTGGATGTAGATGAGGTGGGTGGCGGTGGGTCTACTCGAGAAAATTGGCCATCTTCTGGAGTGCATTGCATGGTTCCTGGGGCCAACTGTTCGTCTCCCCGTGGAAGATGATGATCCTGATTAAGATCGAACGGCCCATTTCCTGTTCCTTGCCTGACAGACGTTGCATTCGCCCGCGGCCAGTGCGCCCGATGCGCACCATTGTCTATGATATACGTCTTGACCCGCATCTCTCTGATCCTAATCGGTCCGCTTTCGTCCTCCCTTACCAGTACCACCGCTTTACACGGCCCCTGCTCCATCTTCACAATGCCCCTCAATCGTATCAGTAGCGCTACGAGTTTCTTCAGAGCGTCTTGATTCTTGGTTTCCCATTCCCCGGCTTTTTCGCGCGTCGCTTCGTACTTGATGCGCTTGAATACGCCCGTTCCTCCTCGCTCGCACACACCCATGAACAGGTGGGGCGTGCGCCCAAACCATATCTGGTCCATGCATCTGACGTTTGGTAAACTCCGATCCTCTCGGAATGAACACGTTTTCAATTCCGCGATCGAGGAACATGGTGTTGCCGTACCCATGGGAACGACACGGAGCGGTGTTCTGTACACGAATCGTGGTCTCGATGCTGCTGCTCCGCCCGTCATGGGAGGGACAGGTACAACATTGGCATCGCAAGCCGCAGCGGCATTCTCAGTGTCTACATTAGGGACAACGTCAGAATCGAGACCTGTATGATATGCATCAGCCTCGAATCGGACCACGACGTTCAGCGGCCCGAGAGGGTACCGGATTACCCGGTAATGGCTCGTCGCGTCGTGCAGCCCTTGTTGCGCCCTCGTGAAGTGCTTCTCGAAATTATGTCCGTATGCCACGCCATTGGTGCGGCCCCAGTAGCGGTCTCCGCTTCGCACCAGAAACAGCGTGCGGCCGATTAGATGCAAGTCCAGTCGAAACGTCCCCCTCTTACCTTGGACGTAATCGAGCAGCGTGCGCAGATTGTTGCGGTCAGCTATGATGTCCACGGAGGAGAAATCTTGTGAGGGAGACACGAGAGACAAAGCGTGGAACATTGGCGCGAATGGAAACCGTGGCTGTCGTGCGTAGTTAAGGTCCATATAATGTATCCCGCTGTCCACAGCCAGCGTGTAGGGAAGTGGAGGCGGCGTCCATTTTGGCGGCGCGCCGGGGACCAAGATCACATTCGTGCCATCGACGCTCTCGCGCCAGTTGTAGCTGCATAGCAGCTCCGGGTCGCGGTCCCACGTGACTTGTGTTGTGCACTTCTCTGGGTTTAGGCTGTTAAGAGAGAATGTATGCAGGATTTGTCCCACGTTTCGCGTCAAGGCCAAGTGTTGGATTCTCTTCTTTTTCGCTTTGTGCGCCGTGATCTGCGGGGAGAGAGGGGCTGGAGGTGGTGCACGGGTTGCATCTTCAGAGATAGAGATCGGGGGGCTATTTAATGCTGGGACCGTGTGCTTGAGTGGGACTTTGTGTAAAAAATAAGTCTCAAATACCATATCAAGTGAGTGAAAACCTTGTACCTGGCATGCTCACCTCCACCAGTCTAACCACTCCAGCCCGTGAGCGCAGGCCTCTGAGAAATGGTCTCCACACGTGAAAGGTCAACAAGACTGTCTTAACCCTAACCCACGAAACAAAGCAGGTCTTCTTGTGTATAGCCGTAGTAAAGAGGGAAGAGTTTATTAGATGTAGTGTATAGCCGCAGTAAAGAGAGAAGAGTGTAGAAAATAAGTGTGATAGTTCGGTATGTAGTTGTAAGTAATGTGAGTTAATTATGGAGCAAGAGATTGTTATATAAGCTAGCGTGTAATGTGGGGACATCGACTCTTATGTAATCTGAATTTCTAGATTATAACTACATAGGGGCAGGATCACGTGATTATTCCACAAATCATTTTTTCAAGAAGAAGAATATTAGCAAAAGAAAAAGGACAAACGACCGGTCTAAAGAAGGGCTCCCTGTGTCCAAGTTGCCGGTCGCTACTCAAACTCTGTGTAGGAAAGAGCCCTATGTGGCATGCACGACTCTCCGACTCTTATCGGTTCCACCATCCTCGAGATCGCTCGTTCTGGCTGTCCATCCTGCCTATTTACCTCGCTGCATATCCATAAGCTGGATTTCATCGTCGCCTGTACTGCTTTCGACCCTCGTCTCAGAGGTCTTAGTAATACCCTTCCTTCCATAGCTGGCTTTTGAGCCCACGTTTCCTGTGTTCCGCCTAGCTAGTCTGTTTGGAGTATTCGGTGTATTGTAATGCTCGTATTTCGAGTCGGTTTGTGTAGAGCAGAAGTAGCGGGGCAATACGTTCGCAAGGAATCGACGCAACGCAGGCATACATACGCAGAAGATACCAGTGAAAACCTCGAGAACAGACCAGTATGCCGTAGGGACGTTATCGTACGTTGGATTCGTGGAAGATGAAAATTGCACCAGAGATTGTAGGCGAACGATGGAAATGATTGTCGTGCTGTGGGAGTTAGTATCGCGGGACGAAAGAGATTGGAAACGAATATACCCACAACAGACCGATGCTAAACATCATCATAATATGAATCTTCTTCTTTATGTTGAGAGACAGTCCCCAGAGCTCTGGTATTGGTACAGAAATGATAATAACGTCGAGAACAATATTCATAACTGCATGCACCCAAGCAAAGATGTTTAGTTTGATGCATTTACCGGTATGCTCACCATCCCAGCTCTCCCAGATGTAGGGAATTGGGGTGCAGTTGAAGAGACACGTGACGACAAAGGCTATACCATATGCTGTGCAAATAGCTACGAGAGTGAAGATTGTCGTTCGGAGCTCCTTGCGGGGGAATATTCGTAAACAAAAGAACAAGAAAGATATCTTAGTAAATGCCACAGCCATGAAGTAGAAGACCTCCGTGATCCAGGTAAACTAGGCCCAATTAGCCAACATCAGGACAGTGCAGGTCTTGAAGTCCTTACTCGGACGATTCGGTAAACGTTTTCCGGTGGTATATTCCATATATCCTTTCCAAAACCGTCCGCTGACATGAAAAATTCAAGGATACCTGAAGATTGGAGTAGGAAGTCAGTATAAGTCTAATGCAGGTGTATAATAAGGAACAGGTATAAGGTATCAGTGCCTTGACTCTCTCTTGGTATGGCAAATAAACATTGCTTCGCTAAGATACGGAGAGACAAGTACATTGTGTACCCAGATTTAACTCACCCATAGGAAGCGCAGAGACTAGGGCCGCAACAGCAAACATGTCGTCAAGCGTAAACGCACCACCAGTCGGGAAGCAGCGAATGAGCACGACAAGAATGGCTGCTCCACCAGAAACCCCAGAAACAATAGGTGTAATATGTGTAATGTCTCGTACAGGTGCTCCACACATAGTCTGCGTTATATTTTGCGCGGCTATCCGTCATAGTTAGTTTCTTGTTTAGGGAGCTTAGTGGAAGAGATAGCTTACCTAGCATTTCTTTCACTGTGCATGATGAAAGAAGGCACCCTTGAATTGTAGTCAACAACACTGGAGTAGTACAGAGACAAGTAGTGTTTGTGGCAGCGCAGGTGCTTTGCGCTTCCACACTTGTTGTCAAACATTCGCCCTATAGTTATTAGTGCTTGGCTTCTCTCAACGGGTGTAAGTTGATGTCGATTTACCGCACATGCGGGCATCACTTGTGCCGAAGCGCCTAAAGACAATAGCGTCAACAAAGCGCACCCGACGCCAAACCCCGTAAAGAGCTTCATTAGTAGCGATTCGGAAGAGGTTGCGTGTGAAGGAAGAGACAGTTTTTCCACGTTGGGGATTACATAGCCTAAGTAAGAGAGCGATGCAAGATTAGAATAAGAAGATATATAAGGCGCTGGATCTTTTAGGGAACAACATTATGAATATTTTGCATGAACAATGAACAACAGCAAGTAATGTACCGTGGTATCCGCTAAAATAGTCAAGCCCATCCTTGGTGGCTCTAAATCTCCGCGAAATGTTGGACTGCTACTCGTTATTAGTAAATGTACACAGGGCTGGAATGCCTTGGCATCAAAATCTGCACGGGCTTTCTGCTAACTGTGTAAACTCACGGCCCCACTGACAGCTGCCCTAGCTAATCGGGCCTAGCAGAGATTCATTGGCTACAGAGAAAACAACTTCTTTATCCAGTTACTCTACCTTAGATGTATAAAACGTAGACTGATGCAATCTATAGAGAGTCCAACACTCAGGGGGCAAGCAACCAAATAGATAACTGTATTTCAGGTCTGTACAGGGTCTGTACAGGGTATAAAACGATTATCAATAATACAGGCTACAAATCCTACAATTTCTGTAATTTAGGTCTGTGAGAGGTTTGAAACGATTGATACAAGGCTTACACAGGCCCGATACAAGGCTTACATAGGCCAATACAGGCAGGTTTGACCTATTACGTACTCTGATTTTAGGGTGTGTTGGCGCTAGCAATCCGCGCAGGGGGGGGGGGACTGTATGAGCCCCCTACTACGCCCCCCCCTACATATGTACCAAGCCCCCCACCTACATACATATGTATTACATATGTCCGTATTACGCCTCCCGCGTCCCCTTTAGCTGAGTTAGGCGCAACATGCCGGTTATACTCCTTAAGGACGGTAAGCCGTTGTATTGTGACGCATAAATCCCTTTATACAGTAACCCGTTGTGGGTCTCAAGGGCGCTAACGAACTCTTCAACAACACTAATCACTAATTTGTAGTATGTACGTGGTACGACGTCAGCAATTGGACACAGGTGGACAGTGTTGCTTACGCAACAGACAGACGGCTTATTGTGAAAGACCCGATAGGAACCTGCAGGAGTTTGCGGGTATCTCCGAGACGGAACTTAATATGAACAATAGAGTATATACAAGTAATTCCATTTGCCTTTGTCCTCATCCACGTCCTCTCGTTTCCAGAATGGCGGTATTTCCAGAAGCAGTTTGGGGAATTTCATATTTGACGTGGTTCACTGTCATCCTACCTGTTACCAGTCTCTTTTATTGGGTTCTATGGATTGCATACTCTCGATCTCTTCATCCGTTAGCGTCTGTGCCAGGCCCGTTCTGGCCATCTGTCTCGCGAACATGGTATATGTGGCGCATCTACGTTGGAGACATGGATGTAGTCCAGCGCCGTCTCCACACGAAATATGGTCCCATCGTTCGAATTGCGCCTGACGAGGTGTCGACCGCCGAGCCATCCGCGATACCAAAGATATACAGGAATCAGAGACCACTTACGAAGACGGATTTCTACCCACTCTGGAGCGGAACAGATATCAGCAAGCAACCGGACACATTCACCTGCATAGATGAGAGGGTACACAGCAATTACCGAAGAACCGTGAATCCGGTCTACACGCTCAGCAACATCTTGAAGAGCGAAGACTACATCAGCAACGTTTCCAGACTCTTTGTTCAGCGTTTGGGAGAGTTTGCTGATCGCAATGAATCCATCGACCTCGGAAAATGGCTACAAATGTGTGTTATGTTTTGGACAGATCTATAATCATTGCTGGTTGCTGACAGTTTAGCAGGTATGCGTTTGATGTGATCGGCGAAATCCTCTTTGGAAGTATGTTCGGCTTCTTGAAGAATAGTGAGGATCATGGTGCTCTCATTGCTTCCTTGGATGTTTTGATGCCAGTGCTGTGTATCGCCGCAATTGGACCCTGGTATATGCGTCCCTTCGTTATGTGCTCAGCTATCATAATCCCGTCTGCCTTCAAGGCTGCACAGGCCGTTGATGGAATTCGAAAGGCAGCAGTTGAAGCTGCCAGGAAAAGAAAGACGGACAATGAAGCCGGCGTTGAACATCGACAGGATATGTTACAGCAACTGTTCGACATCGTGAGCGAGAAGGGAGAGAAATTAAACTTCACCGATAAGGAGGTCACTCTTGAGGCCTGGGTTGCTATGTATGTTCCTTTTGCGCCGTTTCAATCAGATCTCTAACATGTATAATAGGTTTGCTGGGTCCGATACCACAGCTATCGCTTTCCGTACTACCTTCTACCAACTCATGAAGAATCCCAAGGCACTGGCCAAGGCACACGCCGAGATTGATGCCGTAGCCGCTACTGGCTCCTTGAGCTCACCAATCAAGTACTCCGAGACCACTACGAAACTGCCTTACATCTGTGCCTCCATCAAAGAAGCCATGCGACTTCACCCTAGCGTTGGGCTGAGCATACAGAGACTTGCACCGGTGGAAGGCATTGAACTTGCAGGAAAACTTATACCAGGTGGTTACCGCATTGGAATAAACCCTGCAGTTGTTCAATACGATAAGACTGTCTTTGGTGACGATGCTGATAAGTTCAGGCCTGAAAGATGGCTTGTTGACCCGGATGCGTGGAAGGCTATGGACAAGAATATGCTTATATTTGGCGCTGGAACAAGGACCTGCATCGGGAAGAATGTAAGTCTGCTACATAACACTACATCTCTTAGGGATTGCGCTTACGGACACAGATCTCCTTGGTTGAAATTCATACCCTCGTCCCTGAAGTTCTCCGACGCTTCAATTTGAAGATGGCCCATGATAGGCCTTGGAAATTAAGCAATCGGTGGTTTCACAAGCAGTCCGACGTTATCGTACGCGTAACCCGGCGAGAATCCTTATAGGTAGCAAAAGAGTGTAAGGGTCACCGAGACAACAAGGAACAGAAGATGAGTAGGGAATAGATAGCATAAATTGTAAAGTAGCGATTCATCATAGCATAATCAAACAAGGCACGATTAACCCGTGTCTAAGGTCTCGGACTGTAGTTGTAGGACATTGTTGGTTGCACTGTTGACACTTTAACGTTGGTGTTTTGCGTCCGGGTGCAAGAATGACGAGGAGCGTTTCGTTTTACAGTGCCTTTGGCTGTCATAGTAACATTGAACTTTTGTCATCTAGGGCGTCAAATTCTTGGTAATTCGTGGGCCAGGTAGCCCGCGTTAAGGCGCCGATTTAGCAGGTCGCTGTGCTGAAGGCGAGAAAATATGGAACGGAGAGGAAGGCCAGATCAGAAACCAACAGACGTGGACGTGGTAAATGTCGAGGAAAAGGCGGCAAAAAGCAACAGCCGACCCCAACTCCCACAGTCAGAATCAGGGTCGCTTAGAAGCCCGTCTCGGACATCCAGATCTTCTATTCCACTGCCATAGGTAACACGACGAATGCGCAGACATGTTTGAAATAGAACCAAGCTAATCAAACCTCGCAAACAAATCAAGCAAGCCCCACTACCTTCAGCCATAATTCAAATGCTGAAGCTTGTTTAACTTGCTTGTTGCTAAATCTGCGAGACATAATGTCTGCTTCTTATGTTAAAGTTAATGTTTTGCTTTAAAGTCTAAGAAGCATCTTAGTCCTACTATACAACTTAGAACCTACTTTAGCTAGCTAGAGGGGTTAGGTTAGAATGGAGCTCCTATACTATAAAGGCAATTTAAGACCAATCCTTACAGTAGAAGAGATAGAAGCTGCAAAAGGTACACCTAATAATACTACCTAAGGTCTTCTATGCTTTGGAAAAGTCTATCAAGTTGGAGGTTTTGCCGTAAAGAGTTCGCTGGCCGTAAAGAGTTCGCCGGCCGTAAAGAGTTCGCCGGCCGCAATAGGCTTACAGGCAAGTATCTCTACTAGATATTAGTAGAATAGTACACAGGGCTCTAGCTGATTAAGGGAATTTATAGGAAGCGGAAAACCTGTTGTATCTCGAAAATATCTGTCCGAATCTACGAGTCCTAAGAGTATACGCAGTCTTCGAACACCAAGGCAGCAATTCCCACGGCCTGCTACAACAAAAGCTAAACAAATTCCCTAACTGATCACGTCTCCCTAGGTACTACTACGTTGTGTTTGGCTTGATTTTAGGCAATTCCTGCTATCCACCTATATGGGACGCACTGCCTACAGGTGCAAAAGGTACTGTTGTACGGAAGATAGGTGAACAACTGCAACTCTTACGAGCAGTTCCACCTCTAGAGCCTTCATATTACGGACGCATACACTACTAAGGATGGCATTACATGATAGAACTAATAAGGCACGGTGGATCGAGAGGTGAGCTACTAGGCTCATACGATACACACGAAGCTTTTGTCGATGCAATAGAGGAGGGGGCATTGTGGCATCTAGCTAGACAAAGCGGCGACGACTTTGACTATAGGGCGAAAACGTATTTCGAGTGTTTCAAAGAAGTTATGGCAAGGTCTCTTGGCAAGAACCCGGTGCTGACGCATATGGATCTACAGCTTCATAATGTTATAGTAGAAGAGAATGTAGAGGATAAGAATGATCCGCATGTCTGGATAATTGATTGGGAGACTATAGGGTAGATGCCAGCGTATATGGAGACTTGTAAGACAATCTTACATTCCCAGCGGGGGATTTTGTGGCACATGTTGAAGAGAACTACGCCGTCACATCTTGATACCGCGTATTTTCTGTCCAGTTAGGCCAAAGTTGCGGACGTTATGGATTAACGGGTTTCGCAGGCGGTTGTTCTTCGCGTGTGCACTGCGCCGTTCAAGTTAATCATAAATAGTTGTAATATCTGTGTATTTTTGCAAGCTACTATCTGTTGCTTGACCAACCCCCTGGTGGGTGGTACTTGCTACAATAGAATATAACACGATTAAAACGTGGTGGTAGTGTTTCCATATATTGCGATGGGTTTCCACGTCCGAGATCAAGACAAATACGGCTGAAACGGACACGAACACGTATCCTAATTAACCTGTACACTGTTCCATCTTTACTAATACCTGTGATCAAAACAGCAGTTCCGCAGGGAAAGGAGATGCGAGCGCGTTGTGAAGTCTTAAAAGAAGTGCAGAAAGAGAGCTGGTCAGAGACACAACAGGAAACAGCCGACCGAGCCTGAAAAACCCCTAAACTCAGGCCTAATTAGCAGAGATTAAGTCTTGGTTGCAGCACTGGTAGCTCCGACGAGAATCAAGCAGGCCGCGCTATACCAGGCAATCTGGTTGAGGGATTGGAAGTCGTCAGTAATGGCAGGAATGGCTGTGGCCAAGACACCCTGAAGGGTTAGGTCAGCGTCGTCAATTTCATCATCTGGATGAAAGGTTTTATGTCTGGCTTTTTACCAGATCCAGAGCGGCAACCATGGTGCTCAGATTAATGGTCACCATGATGGCGACAAGCTTGAAGGGTGTAGTATATTGAACGTCGTTGTCCGAGTCACTCTGCCATGTGTTGTCCTCGTCGTGCTTTTCATTGTTGTCAGCCATGGTAGAGCGGTCTCGCTCGGAGTACTTCCTTGTGCTCTGTTGGCGGGGTTTGACGTTGTCGGCGGCGTAAGACATGGCTGCGTATGCCATTAATTCCATATCTTTTAATAGATAGAAGACATGGAATATATATCAATTTGATCTGTTGTGATCGGTCGAATTACAAATCAACAAGAGGAGCTGGACCAGAGGCCGGCCAATGGCATAGAGTGCAAGTTGATCCAACTGCTTAAGAGCTAGTTTTAGCTACCGTCGTCAGGTAGTTTCCAAACCATCGCAAAGCCGTAACAGGGTCTCTTTCTGTTCGTCCGCCGGTCGGGCTCAAGGACGAAGTGAGTCGACCAACGTCTTGGCACACGTGATCGAGCCCCTGGTCTGCTTAGTCAGTTTGCTACCTGGTACGTTCCGTGGATAGTTCATTCATCTCACATTCACCCGATTTCACTCCCGAGTCGTTTTCCACTCCTGAACTCCTCCGCCGGTCCCCTACGTCGTATCGTGCTCTGACTTGCACTATGTCGGACAACATCAACGTTTCGCAAACCTCGTGTATTGAGGCCGACGACAAGCCAGCGGACAAAGGTCAACATGATGAGCATGTCGAGCGGGTCAGGAAACAAAAGCGAAGCCTGCGCAAAGGCATACATAGCTGCTGGGAATGCAATCATCACAAAGAGAAATGCCCTTTCAACGACGGCAACGTCTGCACTGGCTGTCTACGCCGTGGCACCAGATGCGTGAGTCAGCACTATGCCGACAATGATGCACAAGCGACTGCTAATACTGTTAATGTCACTGCCAATGCCACTGCTGCTACCACCCGCTTGCAGCGCATTAAGGACATGGCCGCGCAGCTCATATCTCAAATCCAAAGCCTAATAAGCCAAAGGCAAAGCAATCCACTGTACACGCCTGTGACAAGCTCGAGTCCAGGCCCAGCCCTGCGAGAGACGCTGTCCCAGACAGCACCTGCAGCGTCGACGGCGCATTCTGTCACCGGCTTGGCCAGGCTACTGGTGCTGTCTCAAACCTTGCGTGGCTCGCTGCCCTGCCCGCAAGACATTCAACTGCTACGCAAGGCAAGTGCACGCCACCCCGTGCTATCGACGATTTACATCACCACATCATATGCTACTCTACACCGTGACGGAATCCATCCAACAGACAGTGTCCTGCGAGAGCCTCCTCTGGTGACCTTCGAGCCTGTCCTAATGGCAAAATATATGCTCCAGCTTGCCGCCTTCCTACAGGAGATGCAATCTATCACGTACCCAGAGCTGGGCTCACTGATTGAGCCTGCTGCCGCGCTGACGGAACGCTGTGCCAACACGGCCATCAATCTCGTAACGCAGCAAGACGAACTGCTCAGCAGCATTTAGAGTCTAGAAGGCGTGATCCTAGAAAGTGTATATCAGTGCAACAGTGACCGCCTGCGACTCAGCTGGATGGCCGTGCAGAGAGCGATGCTTCTGGTGCAGACGATGGGACTTCATTTGGTAGGGAACAGCCACCGGCGTGAGACGCCCTATTTCCTCGACCCCAGTACTACACGCGCCGAGTTGCCCAATCTATGGTTCCGTTTCGTCCATTACGACCTTCAACTCTCCCGCATGTTAGGCCTCCTACCGGGTGCGGCCGATGTCACTAAGAATGCCCTATCTTCGTACAATATGGCGGTCGAAACGCCAGAGGGATACCTAGAGCAGGGATATTGCCACGTCATGATTCTTGCGCTCGCACAGAGGTCTTCAGACGCAAATCCGCCAGACGTCAAGGCGAAACAAGCGCTAGATCATGAGTTGCAGAGAGCGGCGAACGGCGTCCCTAGTCATTAGTGGCTGCCACCGAACCTGACAGAAGGTTCCAAGAGTCCACCCAAGCTGTTCTGGAATATGCGACGACTGCGCTTCCAAATTCTCCACCACGATATACGAAATCAGCTCAATGTCCCTTACATGCTAGGCAAGGGAAAAGCAGACAGACAGAGATTTGAAATGGCACGAATAGCATGCGTCAATTCTTCCCGTAAAGTCCTGTCCCGTTTCATCCCCGTGCGAGACTTCAATCGGACAGCGTCCAGCTGCCGCTTCGTAAACCTCCTAGGCCTCATAGTGCGCGCAGAGAGACACTGCAGGCATTATAGCAAGGCTAGCCACAATATGCGCACATTTAAAGTAGAAATACTAGATGCAGAGAATAGCGACGAGTCTTAAGATTACTAAAGCATCCTGCAAGATACAATATGTTATTGCGGCGTTGTAGCATTAGGTCGGTTATCACGAAAATTCAGAATAAGGAATGGATAAAAAAGCAATAGAAGCAATAGGTTCATCAACTATAGATACATGCATTGTAGCTTCTCAGTTAGCATGTAGGTCCACGAAGACGAAAACATATAAATCCACCATTGCCTTTCACACCCTTCAACCTCCACCTATCTCACACGACCCTCGGCTTGAACTGAAGATACGGACTATCTTTAAAGCAAAGATAAGAATCTTTCACAATATATTGCATTGGATCACGCTGCCCCCACCCCAACTCCTTCCTCCCTTCCCCCGCCGTCAATCCCGGCGAGAGTCTGAGCTCCGTAGCCCACACAATCCGAGCCGTCACAAGCAACAGTTCCAAAGTAGCCAGATTCTGGCTTGCGCAGTTCATCAACCCGATAGAGAAGGGATGGAACGCTTTCTTCAGCTTCAACACGTTGGTGGCCGAGTTCGCATGTTCGGGATCACTGGACACGATCCAGCGCTCCGGTCGGTATACGTTGGCGTCGCCATAGACGGACGAGTCGCGTCCCATGGCCCAGGCGGCGCAGCCAACTATAGTGCCAGCTCGGTAGGTGTGCCCGTTGATGATGGCGCCACCAGGGAGGACTTCGCGGGGAAGTTCGCCGGGAGCAGGGTGGGAGAGGCGAAGGGACTCGTTAATGCAAGCACGGAGGTATTTACAACCGCTTAATTTTGGTCCAAGAACGATGTCGTTGGTGGAGTTGAATGTAGTGCGCACTTTAGCATTGAGTTTGACGAGTACACGCGGATTGTGCGCAAGGTAGAAGAACAGGGCGGCCAATGCTAGCGCCGTAGTGTCTGTGCCGGCGAGAACGAGAAGTCGTGTTTCGCTAAGGAGGTTGTCTCGGTTGGAAAAGGCGGGTAGGTTGGTGTCAGGATCCACGGCTGAGAGGAGGAAGTGGAACATGTCTTGACGCCCTGAGGTAGAGGTGTGTGATTTGTGGGAGGCTATGCGAGCATCTACACTGCCCTCGATGAATTCGTTGTACTCTTTGATGGGCTTCTTGCGTGCGCGTTCCATGAGTTTGTTGAGGCCTCGGGGTTGGAGATGAAGGATCAGATCAAATAGAGGCGATTTGGACAACTTGTAGCCTATCGCCAGTTGCTGCATGATCAGATGCGGCATCTTCTTTAGCTTGTTCTCCCCAGGCTCCTTGGTACCGAAACTCTGTCCAAAGCACAGGTCGCCCAGAATGTCAAAGACGAGTTGGTCCACACAAGTCGACATGTTGCGGGGCGGAGACCAGCCATCCTCTTGAGTGCCGCTGCTCAGCAACTGTATCCATCGATCGATGTGGGAAACAAGCAACGGACTCGCAGCCTTGAGTGACTGTTCCGTAAAGACGAGATTGAGAAGCTTGCGCTTTTTGGCATGCAACTTTAGGTTGGTTGAATTGATGGTGTGAATATCGCGCTCGTTGCGTTGCCACGCTTTGTAGAAGCCACTCCGCGTAATGTTGGCGCGAATGCCGTGGACCTTGTTGTATGCTCGAAGTGTTCGAGGAAGGTGTTATACTGGCATGTGAAGGAGTCCCCTACACATATAAAGGAGTACTCTACATGTAGAGGAAGGAACACCTATTAATTACCTATATATAATTAAGAGGATTCTCCTCTTTATTCTACTACATAATTACACACTTACTTATAATTAATACTTATTCTAATCTTAACAGGTTATAAGCACCTATATATTAGTACTTTATTTTACTTTTATTTTACTATTATAAAAGCACCTATACTAATTTCTGCATAAACCTAACGTAAAAAGATTATAAATTACGCGTGTAACGTTATAACTTTATTATATTCTTAATAAATAAACTTATTACTGCACTTTAAATATTAACACATTTTAAGTATTACTATAACTACTACCCTAACTACTACTAACCTTACGCTTAAATTTATAAATAATATTATTAACTCTCTCTATAATTATAATCTATAGCTAAAATTATATCTATTACCTTTAAACTTAATATATTCTTACTTCTAAAGCTCTCCTTATAAGATAAAAGCTTTATAGAATAACGCTTAGCGTAGACTATTATATTTAAATACGCAACCCTTTAGCCTATTATTAATAGAATAAAGAAATAACTAGTTATAGGTATAAATACCTAGGATATAAATAATAATAAGGTAATAGTTATACTACTCTCCTTAGTATATACTAATCTAATAATAAGTATTATAACGTAAGATATATTAGCAGAAGCATAGGATTACTTAGTAGAATAATTTAATAGAGATACTACTAATATATCTATCTACATGTTTTAATTATTAATAAACCTATAATACTATAATAGTAATAACCTCTAACTATATCTTAATAAATTCTACTAACTCTAGACTTAAATAACTAAATACTATCTAATATTAAAGTAAGTAGTTATAAGAGTAATAATACTAATATTTAAATCTAATAAAGTAAAGGAATTATTCTTCCTTACTATATTATTAGATATAATAAATAGCGTAATTAATAACCTAAGTACTTAAGACCTAATAAGATTTATAAATATTAAACCTAAGATACTTAATATTTCTAAAAAACATTTAATTAATAGTATAAACTTATCTACTACCTATACTATAAAAGGTAGAGTAATATAGCTAGGCTCTTTAACTTATATATCTAAGTAGGATAGTAAGTAACCCTATAATTAAAATAACTCTATAAAAGAATATATATAGTATAAAAAACGTAGATTTACGTTTACTAGACATACCTATACTAAATATAAGAGACTACGCGAATATAGATAATAGATAGAGAAACTAGAAGTAAAGGCACCTTCTATAAAAAAATAAAAGGTAAATAACGCAAGTTGTCTGTACTCCGTACGGGCATAATTATGTAACCTAATTACATAACCTAATTACGTAACCTAATCACGTAACTACCTAGTACTAAGTTAGCCTTAGTACTAGAAGTTACCCCTTACCTTGCCTCTGTACATACATTATATACAAACCTAAATACTTAAATCTTTACACTATTTTGCTTTTACTGTAATATATTATAAGATCCTATCTACTTGCTACGTACAGAGATAGCCTATTTAATACTAATTAGTAGTTAAATAAACTATAAATTAGTAAGAGTAGAAGACAGAGTTATACTAGGAGCATAATTAGCGTATAGTCCTCTATTCTGTACCTACCTTAAAATAAGATAAGACAGAGTTATACTAGAAGCGTAATTAGCGTACAGTCCCCTATTTCTATTCTATTCTAAGAGAGGAGATTACTTCCTTTCTATATAGAAGAGAAGGAGATAGTGTGCTAAACACACTTAATAATTTGCCGTATAAGCAAGGCGGCAACTAACAAATAAGATAGCAGATTTACCTTCCTTACCTTCCTACTCTAGGGAATAATCTATATCCTAAAACTAACCCTATGTAAACTAATCCTCTTAGCTAAAAGACCTATATAAAGAAATAGCTAGAATCCTTATAATTAGCATTAGAACACTAAGAAAGTATACAGATTTAGAATACTAGAAAGATAAGATTAAGCTAGAGGAAAATACCTTAAAGGAGGAACTTAATAGATATGCTAGACTCCTCTTAGTAGAATACTATACGTTACTAACTAAGGGACGTGCTCTAGCTAGGAGCCTAAAGGATAACTTTAAAGGCTAGTAACTAACTTACTTTAAGGCTATTAACTATGTAATCTATAAAGCTTTTATAGATACTCTAAATACTAGAGGTCTATAGCTACTCCTAGGACCTCCTAACACTATAGGTAATAAACTATATAAAATTACTAACAGAAAGTACAGTAGTATAGAAAATTTAGAAAGAGCACCTGCTTCTACTCTCTCTTTCTAGCTAGGACCTTTATATAAGGAGCCTACTAAGGCAGCATAAGCCTTATAACTACTCCCTTTAGGTCCTAAACTATCTTTACTTAGGTAACCCTTATAAAGGCCCTTAAGAATAGAACTACTTAGTAAGTTTATATAAACTCTACAGACTTTATACTATATAGTAGATAAAGAAAGATTTCCTTCCTAAGGCTATAGAGAAGATCTATAAGATGCGTACCTACTACTACGTCTATACCCTATAAGGGTATTAGCTCTATATAAAACTATAGATCCTAAGACTAAGATAGATAAGCTTATCTAGTTCTAGAAGTTATAGGATAAGAGAAATAACTATACTAGAAGGCTATATAATATCTTAGGGGATAAAGTAAAGTTATTTATAAGATTATGTACATCCTTAGATATTTCTAAGTTAATATAGCAGGAAGTATTCCCTAATATCCTAGAGGACTGTGCAAGTACTTTCTACCTGCATAGTATAGAACCTAGCCTAAATTAGAAATAATTATATAATTATATTAATATTTACTTTAATATAAATATTAACTATAACTAGTACTACATAGACTAGACTAGAGCTACCTTTGCATAGTATAAGTAGGAGAACCTAGATAAAACCTTATATAAGGTTCTAGAAATTCTTATTAATAAAATCTCCCTTACCTAAAGAGCTCTAGGTAGAAACTTTAAGGGAGAAGTGCTTCTTTATACAGCTGTTATACGGGCTTATAGAGGATACCTAGACCTAGAACTAGTATTATTCTATATTAAGGCTACGTGCAAAGGCCTATTTACTAATCTAAGGGCTGCTCTCTAGGTTACCTTAGATAGATAATTAAGCTAATTTATCTAGGAGGAGGCAGATACGTACTATATAGACTATAGATACAGCTCCTTCTATATAAGGAATAATAGTAATAGAGGAAGATTATTTAGCTGCTTCCCTGTACGCGTATAAAGTTCTTAGTTGCGTAGAAGGCCCTTTATACGCAGCTAATTTAGAGGTAAGAGAGTAAAAAAGTAGAAATATTTTATCTACTATAAGGAAGGCTGCTAGTTAACTAACTATCCCCCCTTTAAGAGATCTTGTGTAAGGCAGTAATATATTACTGCGTATAAAGATCTGCATAAAGAAACGCTAATATACATATTTATTACAGCGCATATTATAGATTTTAAAGGGAAAGATAGTAATAAGGAGGCTGTATATAGTAAGGAGGAAGAGACAGATTAAAATAAGGATAAGGAAGATAAAGAAGCTGTTTACTTCCTTACCTCTGCCTCCTACTTACACTGCATAATAGGGGAAGACATCTATAGTATAGAACCTACTATTTAGGCAGACTACTTTATCCTAGAAGACAGGTACTGTATAGTATACTAAGGCAAGCTGTAGAATACTAGGGCAGCACGCATCTCTACTATAGGGAAGGCCTAAGTAGAAGCCTACCTAAGAGAGAACCCCTATGCAAAGATTAACTAGACCCTAAATAATAATAATATAAGCTTTAGAGGTTAAAACCTAGCTAAATTACTTAGCACTATATAGAAAAGGAATAAGCTTAGCATAGTTATATACTATATTTTAGATACTCCTACGCCCTTTCTACTATTACTAGTAGATGCAGACAGGCTTAAAGTATACTTTAATAACGTTCTAAACCTAATTATACGCAGAGATAGCTTAGTAATTCTAGTTATATAGAAGTAGGGGCACCTATTTTTTAATTATAGCTAGGTAGATGCTATGTTATTCTTTATAGAAATAGAACTCTAAAGATTACATAGAAGATTTAGATACCTATATACAAAGAGACTCTATAAAATGCTTACCTAAGCAGGACATAATATAGATGCCTCTATCCTAAATAAAATTCAGAAGTTCTGCTACTTTTGCTAACTATATAGAACCGCCCTAAGCTGCTTTAAGTTTACTATTAAAGATAATACTTACTTTAACTATAAAATTATTATTAATATTATACAGATTAGGGATAAGGATATACTGCATGTTATTAATGTAGATACCTCCTTCTAGGCTGCTACCTTCTTAAAGTCTCTCTCTACATAATATGCCTAGGAAGCCCTTTATAAATGCTAGATTAATATATACTAAGGGCCCCTAGACTATATTATATATAACCTAGGAATAAACTTTGCCTTAGAAGACTTCTATAACTGTGTAAGGATTATAGGTATATACTACTGCTAGATACCTATAGAGGCATATTAGGCAGTAGGCAAGATTAAACGTGCGCACGCACCTCTTAGGCGCATTTTTAATATCCTTAAAGCTAAAATTAGATCCTATATAGATAATAAAGATATCCTGCAGATAGTAGTAAAAGCACTAAATAACACTGCAGGCCTACACAGAATTATTCCTATACTCCTTATCTTTAGTACCTACCTAAGGATTAACTAGGATTTACCTCCCTCTTCTAATATTATAGTAAGGGTAAATGCCGTACAGAAAGCTATAAGGATAATCTAAAGTAAAAAAGTAAAGAGAGAAGTTAACTGTATAATTAATACCTAGAATAGCCCTACTTTACACAAAGTCCTAGGACTACTACTTAGTATAGAAGTACTTACTTAGAGAGAAAATAAGGGATAGATAGGTCTGTATAGAATCTATAGTATAGATAAAAGGAATATAATAATCCTCTTTTTAAATAGGCTACTTACTCTGCGTTATACGCAGGTTAAGCCCTATTACTATATAGAGCCTAAAACCCCGCATAAGCCTTAAACTAAGGCCCTAATATTAAATTCTAATCCTAATAAACCTATCCCTATACTAGTTAACCTAGTATTACTAAGGAGGAGGGGAAGACCTAGAAAGGTTATATAAGAAGAAGCTATTAAACTAGCGCTTCTAAGGAGAAGAGAAAGGCCTAGAAAGGCTGTATAGGGGCCTATTACTAATACTCTCCTTACCTAGAAGGAAGAGGAGGACTATTAGCTTACTCTAAAGCTAAGAAGGGATAGAGTTATTATAACTACTAGAGTACTATTTAAAGAATTAGACTATATAGAGATAGAAGCTCTTATTACTAATAGTACCTTCTAAGTGCTCTCCTATAACCCTTATAAGCATATAGGAAGGATCTTTAATCTCTGCCTTATATAGGAAGTTAAGGGTAAGTCTATACAGCTGTATAAGAAGTTAAGGCTTATATTAGCTGGCTATTTAGATGCAGAGAAGGAAGAGATCCTTACCTAATTACTAACTATCTAGAGAATAAGCTAGCGCCTCCTGTTAGTAATTAGTGTAAGCCTAATAGCTTTATATAGAATATAATGCAAACTAAGAGATATTATATAGGCCTATATATAGTCTACTAATAAGCTATTACGCACGCTATATACAAAGCTACTAAAGGAGTTAAGGGATAAGTTTCCTTTAGATATAATCCTTAGAATTATATAACCCTTATATAGTACTACAGAATTAGGCTTATACTAGTTTAAAACATACTATAACTATTATAAGGATAAGCTAAAGATGCGTATCTTTTTATATAACCCTTGCCTATTAATTATAGAAAAAGAAGAAAACCCTTTTAGTATTACTAGCCTGCAAACTAATAACACCCTTAGTATTATAACCTAAGATTTTTTGCATAAAGAGGAGGAGGAACTATACAGAGTAACTCTCTATGCAAAACCTAAGACTATCCTGTCTAGGGACTAACCTTTAGAGTTTAATAGTAGGAAAATTACGTACAGAGATAGAAGGATATCCCTGTAATAAAAGGGACAAGCTAAACATCTCTGTATAGTAGATCCTATAGTAAAAGATGCTGCTTAGAAGTATATAAAGCAGCGCGCATAAGGCGCGTATATTACCTTAGTTTATTAACCTAAGGTAGTATTTAATCTGTTAGTTACTGCACAGATAACTGCCCTATCTCCTAATAATATTAAGGTACTTAATGCACGCATTACCTAGTAAATAGATTACTAGATAAGAGGAATTATATTTATACTAATCTAGCTAGATTATATAAAGCTCTTTATCTTTATAGATAGCTTATTTGCTAATAACAAGGACTTAAGCTTACAGCTTAGCTTCCTTATTATCTTAGCAAACAAGCGTTATACGGGGGATAGTAATAGCTTTAAGATCTATAGTAATATTATTTATTAGAACTTAATTAAGTATAAGAGGGTTACTAGGAGCGTCTTAGCAAGCAAGTTATACAGAATAGTTAGAGGTTTTAACAGTGCAATTATACTAAGTACGACACTTTAATAAATTATATAGAACTTCTAACTCCCTCCTATTCTGCTTGTTATCTATATAGACTCTAAATTATTATATAATTACCTTATTAAGCTTAGCATAACTAATAAGAAGAGACTTATAATAGATATTATGTCTCTAAGGGAGTTATATAAGAATAGGGAAATTAGTAAAATTAGATAGATTAATAGTAAGAATAACCCTGCTAATACCTTTACTAAAAAGGCGCTAAATCCTGCCCTTAAATAACTAATCTTATTAAATACCCTAAACATCTAAGTAGAGGCCTTTATATAAAGAGAAGGCTCTACTTATATAGAAGGGTAATCCTTTTATACAATCCTGTTACTATAACCTGTATACATTACACTTATTTTTCTATTTTTTAGTTAAGGTTTATATTTTATTAATTTTTACTGTTTTAATTACTTATTACATTTATTTTAAGTAATTTAGACAGAAAAGATCTTTAATCTACTATACTTAATGCCTAAGACTTTACCCCTATCTTAGGTCTTTACACCTATATCTAAAGGAAACTACTAAGTTCTTATCTCTTACTCTGTATAAGGCTAAAGGCCCTCTATACACACTTAATAGTAGTACTAGTAAGACTAACCCCTAGACTGCTAGACACAGCTTTTATAGGCACTAGACTAGTAGGTAGTAACTACCCTATAACTGTTAAAGAGTCTAGCCTTTATATTCCTACTATAACGCTAGCTATAAGCAGTTACGTGCAAAGCACCCTAGGATTATATAAGTACTACGCAGAAGTACCCCTTATATTATATAATATAAGCTATAAGAAGGTAGAGGTTAGTATTACTAGGTAAGTCTATAATAATATCTTAAGAGGGCATATTAGCTACTGCACGCTTTTTATCCTATAATAAGTTAACTCTATATAAGCCTAATCTAACTTTATATAAAAGGGAAGACTTATATTAATTAAGAGCCCCTATATAAACGCGTAGTTAGCAGGCTGTCCTATTAGGATAGTTACCTAGATGCAGCTACCTAGGATGTTAATAACTTAAAGGCTACTAAAGATAGTAACCTATCCTCTAGGAGCATTAGATTATTAGAGAGCTATAGTAATAATTATATAAGGATATAAAGATTATATAGAAAGAAGAAGTTAAAGTAGAAGTTATATAGAAAGTTAGAAGTTAAGTTTATTAGGAAGCCTATTAAAAGTTAGTCTCTATAGGAAGGAGCTCTGTATAACAAATTCCGCACAGAGATATACACACGCTATTAAAGGGGCATAAACCTAAAGGAGTTGTAGAGGTAGAGTGTTATTAGTAGAGGAGAGAAGGAGGAAGAGGAGAGAAAAATATCTCCTTATATAGGTAGTAGGCCTATTAGACAACTCTAATTTACCTGTAATAGATCTCTATTACCTGCAGGCAGCAATCCTAGCAACCTAGTAACTAAGGGAGGAAAAGAGGGGCAATAAATAGAAAATAACTCTATATAATAATATTTACTACTATATAGAGGAGGTTTCTGCCTTTCTCTCTTACTTAATTACTTCTTACCCTATAATTCTAGCTAATAGTGCGAGTACTAAGCTGCAGATACTCTTATTTACCTAGGAATCTAACCTAGAATAATAGATACTATAGATCTAGGAGTTTTAGAGCCTTATAACTTCTGTATAATCTAGCATACTAGTATATAACTATCCTATTAGGGATTACTTCTGTTATTACTTCTATAAGTTAAATATTTAATTAGATAGGCGTATAGGGATTATACGTATTAGTAAAAGAGGTATATAGGTAAAGGGGACTTTATAAAAAAAGAAAAAGTTGCTAGTATCTATACTCTGTATAGGCATAATTATGTAACCTAATTACATAACCTAATTACGTAACCTAATTACGTAACTACCTAGTGCTAAGTTAGCCTTAGTACTAGAAGTTACCCTTTACCTTACCTCTGTATATACATTATACACGAACCTAAATACTTAAATCTTTACACTATTTTGCTTTTACTGTAATATATTACAAGATCCTATCTACTTGCTACGTGCAGAGATAGCCTATTTAACACAAGTACTATTATTACTAATAAGGATAATAAAAGTAATATAAAGGTTTATACTTTTATAGCTACTTTAATAATATAGATTAAAGATAATAATATAAACCTATTAGTCCTAATTAATAAATATAGAAAATATCCGTACTATATATAGTAAATTACATAGTAAGATTACGTAATTAGGTTACGTAACCTAGCCCGTGCAGAGAACTTAGTCTCTGCACTAAGCCTCCTTTACCTAATACTTCTAGATAGATAATCTAAATATAACCTTATCTTTCTATGCGTTTACTTCTATATAATATTACATAATCCTATCTTCCTTACTTAAAGATAGCCTATTTAACACTAATTAGTAGTTAAAAGACTATAAATTAGTAAGAGTAGAAGACAGAGTTATACTATTAGTCTAACTGCGTTTAGTCCTCTATTTTATACCTACCTTAGCTTAGGGTTATACTATTAGTCTAACTGCGTTTAGTATCTTATAGATAAGAGAAGGAGATTAAATTTATTTCTATATAAACCCTAGAGAACCTTTTTAGCCCTAACCTAGAGAGAAGAAGTAACTAGAAAGTCTGTGCAGAAGAGAAGGAGATAGTATATAAACTATATAATAGATAAATTACTATATAAACTATAATCTAGTACTAATAACTATATAGATAAAATAGAGGATACCTTACCTATACTAATACTCTCTAAAAGACTACTCTTATTATATAATAACCTACCTAGTATAGAAAACCTTTAGTAGTAGTAGTAAAGCTAAGGATATATATATAAGGAAATTTCTATACTAATTAGAGTCTCCTTTAAGATACTAAAATAGTATATAGATCTAGAGTACTAGAAGGATACTATTTACCTAATAGAGACTACCTCTAATAAAGAACTTAGTAGGTACGTAGAAAACGTCTTAGCTAAGTACTATACGTTAACTATCTAAGGAGATTTACTTAGGGAATTACTAAAAAATAACTTTATGTAATAGGCAAGGCTATAGTAGCCCTCAGACTCTGCCCTTAGAAGCATAACTCAGATTTACATATTAGATAGATTGCAGGCCCTTAGGAGCTCAGGACGGAGATATAATCGTCTAGACTCCCTTAGGAGCTTAGGACGGAGATACAATTATCTAGACTTAGGTAGAAGCTTACTTAGCATGTACATATATATTCCGTAGCTTAGAGCGTTACTCTGCTCTTTATTAAATCTTAAGTATTCTTTTTAGACTACAAGCTCCTTAAGCTTAGCCCCTTATATAGATTTAATCTTCTAACACCCCGTACTAATAACAAAGGTTGCTTAGTATAATTCCTACTAATAATAGCGCAGAACGTAAATAATTAGGAGCTCCTTAGCAAGGCCTTGTAACTAAGAAGAGAAGGATCCTTGCAGGAGGACATTAGTTTATAACTAAGGGCGTACCTTACTTAGAGAGAAATTCTAGCTGACAAAGTAATAATTAAACTTGCCTTACTTAACAAAATCCTTTAACTTAATAAGGAATAGAGAACCCTTAATAGAGAAGGACCTGCTAACATTAACACTAAAGCCAGGATAGAGAGAATTAAAGAACTAGTCGCAGCCATGTCAGCAGCTCTTAGGACTCTTACTTAGTCCCTGCTAACTCCCTCAGCAACACCTCTAACAGCGGCCCTACTCTTATCCGCAAACCTAACAACCAGAGCATTATTTAGGAAGCTTAAGACACTAGACCTAGCATCCTTTAGTAGGGATTAATCAGATTACCTTAGATAGAAAATCTAGATAAAGAATAAGCTCTAGAGTAATGCTAAGCTAATTAGGTACCTAGCAGACTATATATTTAGCTAATTAGAGGGAACTGCAGCACAGATTGCAATCTCCTAGGTTAACCGTAATAAGAATAGTACTATAAAAGAATTTTAGGAATTTCTAGACAGATAATTTGCTAACTTATTAGCTAAGGAAAAGGCCCGCAACAAACTTATGCAGCTCTGCTAGCAGAGTAAGGTTTCCCTAGCATAATTTAACTTAGAGTTTATGCAGCTAGCGTTTAAAGCTAAGGAAGAAGAAAACCACGCATTACTAAAGAGCTGTTACCTCTTAGTAATATAACTAGACCTTACTAATAGGATAGTTACTGTAGAATTACTAGACAGCTGCATAATCTAAGAAATACAGGCCTAAGTTCTCTAAATTAAAGAGAACATATATTAGAATAAGGTAAATTACAGGGGCTTAGTCTAACCTGCAAAGGAAGGATATGCCTAGAATATAAATTAGGAACCTACAAAAGCTTATAGCTCTTAACCTAAGAAAGCTAGGAAGTAATAAGCAGAGTAGGTATTAAAAGAAGAACGCGCAAAGCGCAGAAAGGATAGCAACTGCCTCTGTTGTAGTAAGAAAGGATACTTCTAGTCTAAATGTAAGTTAACTCTAGCTAAGAGGCCTACTAGAGCAAGATCTAGACAAAGTAATAATGCTAAGAATAAGGCTAAAGGTTTAGCTAAGGAGTTTTCTAATAATTATTTAGAAAACTAGTTTCTCCTGGCAATAGTCGCCGTTAGGAGAGAAATAAGAAGGCCTAGACAGAATTAACTTAGAAGGAGTTTAAGAGGTTTTAAC
>MU005769.1:4394-19924 GCA_010093715.1 Pleomassaria siparia CBS 279.74 | reverse complement strand
AGGATAAGGAATATAATATAATTCTAGGAAAACTATAGATAGAGAGGAATAAAGTTACACTATTATATATGGGATGGATGAAATCAGGTTGATTTCATCCATTTTCTGGCCCGTGCACGGGTTTTTTTCAGTCGATTTCAACCCTACCTTCCGGTCGATTTCGGCCTTGAAAGTCGATTTTGTTTCGGCTACAAGGTCAATTTTGTTTCCGGCGGGTCAATTTTGCTCCAGTAACCCTACCGGATTTGGTTCTGGAAGTCAATTTTGTTCTAGTAACCGTACCGAATTTGTTTCTGGCGGTTGATTTTGTTCTAGTACCCCTACCAAATTGTTTCTGGAGTTCGATTTTGTCGCAGGCAACGGGGTTGATTTTGTCGCAGGCAACGGGTCAATTTCGTGCTGGCACCGGGTCAATTTTGTGCTGGCAACAGGTCAATTTTGTGCTGGCAACGGGTCAATTTTGTGCTGGCACTAGGTTGATTTTGTGCTGGCACCGGGTCGATTTTGCGCAGGCAACGGGTCGATTTTGCGCAGGCAACGGGTCAATTTTGCACAGGCAACGGGTCAATTTTGCGCAGGCAACGGGTCAATTTTGCGCAGGCAACGGGTTGATTTTGCGCAGGCAACAGGTCAATTTTGCGCAGGCAACGGGTCAATTTTGCGCAGGCAACGGGGTCAATTTTGTGCTGTGAACCTAACTAAATTTGCTTTTAGAGGTCAAATTTGTTGCAGACAACCAGGTCAAATGTGCCTCTTAAAGTCGATTTCGTCGCATGCAACTTGGTCGATTCTGTTTGGCGAAGTCGAATTTGTCCAAGCTAACTATGTCGATTTTGTCCCAGGGACCACGTTGAACTAACTGACTTATAGAAGTCAATTTTGTCGCATGCCACCCAGTCAATTTCATCGCAATCAACTCAATCAAATTTGCCTGGCCAAGTCAATTTTGTCGTATACTGTTGGGTCAATTTCGTCTGAAACAACAGCGTCAATTCTGCAAATCTGGCGAAGTCAAATCTGTCCAAAGTGACCAGGTCAACTCTGCCTGAGAGACTGTGGTCGATTGCGCTCGAATTGACTTGATCAGTTTCGTCCAAAGAAGTCAATTTCGTGGCACTTAACCCAGCCGTTTTCCTTGCATGAGACCTGGTCAAATATGCCTGGAGGAGTCAATTCTGCTAATTTGCACCGGCCAATCTCCTTGCGCTCAACCTGGCCTGCATAAGTAGTCGACTCTGTCTACAGCAACCCAGTCAATTTCGTCCCAAGAAGTCGATTTTGTTCCATTTAACTCGGCCAATTTCGTCTTCTTCAAGCAGGGAACTTTGGCGTTCCAGCCAACATTTATTTACTAACTTTATCCTGTCTATTTAATATTACTACACCATCCAACTTTCTTCGTCCTAGGTTGCCAGATCCACGCAAACTTCCTTCAGTTTAACTTTGCCACTCACTCACAGTGGCAAAAGCAACGGCACGACACTGAAAGCATAAAAAGCGCTATGGTACAAAAGGCGCACGGCGCGTATATAAAAAGCACCCAAACAAACCACAGTAAGCATACAGGTAAACTAGAGCAGCGATAAACGTCGCAAAAGGTAGGAGGCGATTCGCGGAGGGGGGCATCTCATAAGGCCAACAATCAACCAGGCACCTCCATAAGTCACGCGCTAGTCCGGCGGGACCTCAGCAGCGCGATCTTGGCAGGCAGTCTGGATCCAAATCGCACGCGCTAAGGATACAAATAGTGTTCTCGCGATTAAACTCACCTCATCTCCACCACCTCCACCACCTCCACCACCACCACTTAAACTTTATCCAACTCACAATTACAACCTCGCCCACAACCTCGTCCACCACCTCATCTATTACCTCGTCCGCTATATCGTCCACTACCTTCCTCGCCTGCTATATCACCCACTACCTTTGCGCATCATATAATCACTATCGCAATATCACAGTTAACCGTCACACAGGTAAGAGAGCAGCGTTGCAAAGCAAACAACCCAGTACTAACACTGCAACAGCATATCACACATACCCAGGCAAGACTCCCTCCACCCCGTCACAACCCAGCCAAACAACCTCTCAGAGAGGAGGACTAACGCGCGCAACTGACAGCCTTTCAACTACTACTAATACACTATAGCCAACATTGCCCCCTAACCCCTCTGCTACCGCCTGTTCAAGCGCTCCATTAGCAATGTTCCACTTGGCGAGGAATGTCTCGCGCAATGGGTTAACTTCAGTCGCGTATGTCCCCCAGGCAACATTCGCATCTCACAGGCTAACTATCCACCACAGATTACCACACCGCTCACCTACAACGCCGTAACCATCAACACCCCCGCTTAGCCTCTCCCACCGCTACCCCTAATGGAACTCCAAGACAGCCTCGAGTTCTTTGCCGAGTACGATTTCACCATCAAAGACAAGGCCTGGCGATCAAAGATAGTTCAGTAGAACGAGCAGGACACCGTCGTGATTAGAACCACTGCCGGCGGAGATAAGCTGTGGTCAACGCTCATCTACCAATATCATCAGTCGCGCCTGGAGGTCATGTGCTGGCTGCTGAACGACACCTACGACGGTAATCTTCGGGCTGGCAAGTACGTTCCCGTGCTAATAACAGCCAATGCCCGGCCCAAGCATGCTAATCCCACCATTAACCGCGCCAATCAATCTACTAGAGCGGGCGATATCCATAAGTGGGCCCCAGCTTTTAACGTCGGCAGCAGCGGAAAGAACGTCGTGTCAGTGACGAACTTCCTCCTAACAAAGATAAAGGCTTCACACCCTCATGCCCCAGACGATAAGGACACCAACGACTCCCCTTTCGTGCTAATCTACCCAGACGTCATTATCATTAATTAAGGGGTCAAGACATGAAGGTTGTTTGGCTGCGAGCTTCCCCTCAACCAATTTGGAAAAGACTAGATAGAGGGGTGCTAGGGCAGTGCAGTATGTAGACATCAATGCATGATTTGATTGCCCTACGTTTACCAGACAGTGTAACTTTCATTGTAAATCTCTTGCTCCATGTTCCAAACTACTAAACAGGCAAACTTCGCGGTTTGCTCTCCTTTCCTAAACCCAGAATACGCTTGATAAATAACACTGACAGACCTTAATCTAGCTCGTAAGGTATCGCTCTATTTGCGCAATTATGACGTCCTGACTGTTTCTGCAATAGTGTAGGATCTCCTTCTAGTTACTCAGGGCAAATAGCCTCCACCCTTCCGCGTTATCTCGCGTAAGCATTAGCGTCAATAGAGGCACTGCCTATAGTTTCACACAGTGTGTATTAACGGCCAGGTTATCCTCTTACGTATCCAGTCTACCCAGTGTTGCCCTTAGCCTCGTCAACTAGAGCGTCGTAGGCGAACGCGTATCTGTCGACGAGTGTCTTGCCCTAGATACCAGCGTCCCACTGAGCAACCACCTCAAGGCTGGACGGCGTAGTAATTAACACTGCGGGGATGCCAGCAACCTTCACATCCTTTACAATTGCCAACACTATCAGAGCACGGGCAGGCGCATCACACGCGTACAATCCTACAATGCCCTTAGTTAAAGAGGCCCACACCTCATTCCCAGCCCCATCAAACCTAAGAAGTATACCATAGAGCAGGTTCGTGCTAGCCCTAGACTCGCGAGCCCTCTGCGCAAATAAGAAGGTGTCCCTCTTGCGCGAGCGGTCAACGTCACCATCCACAGGGACTCCTCTGTCGGGGCTGGTGTTGAGATTGCACAGCTCAGCGTGCGTGGGCATAGCAATCTTGTCCTAGAGAAAGAATAGTAAGCAGACTGCAGATAACCCTATTAGCGTGTGAGGTAGGACATACGCTTAGCTAGATCTTGTTTATGTTCTCCCAGTAAGGGACCTTGGACGGATTAGTGACGTACACTAAGGGCGTGCTGCACAAGACGGACATAGTAGTTAAAGCCAACGTAGAAGAATGTGTGTGTAAGCGTAGAAGGGCAGGAAGAGCACTCTTGTACACCACGTAATTACACACTGCCCTGCTTGCTAAGATCACATGCCCAATCACGCGCGCCCGTAGACAAACCCAAGCAGACGCACCATGCATAAGTAGACCTTAATAGCAGTGCGCAGGGTCTGAGAACGGCGCACAGGGTTGCTTATACCCACCCCTTGCGTGTCTCCTCCTTGTCGCTCCTACACCTCACACATGTTCCACCCTTAAAGGCGCACTTTCTCTGTACAGATGTAGAACGCCTAAAATACGTCCGCGCTCTGTACGCCTCGCCTTTTGGATCATCAAATCTGAAGCCTACATGCTTTCCTTCTGGGCATCCCTTGACGGAATAGAACACGAACAACCGTCATTCATGTTACTGCTGCAGCCTGTCGAACGGTACAGATGAAACTCCCATAGGTCAGCTTGTCAAGTGTTAAAGTAAAAACTCACATGCCTTCCTCTTGGACATTCCTCAAAGGAGAAAACACGAACATATGAATATAATGTTCATGTTCTTAAATAGTAAAGCTGAAACTCCCATAGGTCAGCCTGTCAAGTGTCAAAGTAAAAACCCACATGCCTTCCTCTCAGACATTCCTTAAAGGGAGAAAACATAAACAACATAATGTTCATGTTCCAGTTGCAGCCTGTCAAATGTCAAAGCTAAAACCGCTATGCTATCCTTAAGGGAACCCAGTCTCTTAGCCCTGATAGGTCTAGAAGTCCCTTAACGGGAGAGAACATAAACAACATGATGCTCTTAAGGTTCAAAATACAACCGCATGGGTCAGCCTGTTAAACGCTAAAGTTAGACCCCCATGCTTTCCTTAAGGGAATCCTTTCCCCTAACAGATCTAGACATCCCTTAAGCAGAGAGAACCAGAACAACACGATGTTCTAAAGATTAAAGATAAAACCGCATAGGTTAGCTTGTCAAATGCCAAAGTTAGACCCCCATGCTTTCCCTAAGGGAATCCTTTCCCCTAACGGATCTAGACATCCCTCAAGCAGAGAGAACCGGAACAACACGATGTTCTAAAGATTAAAGATAAAACCGCATAGGTTAGCTTGTTAAATGCCGAAGTTAGACCCCTATGCTTTCCCTAAGGGAATCCTTTCCCCTAACGGATCTAGACATCCCTTAAGCGGAGAGCTTCGGCTTAAAGACATAGCATCACGCGTGCATGCTTGAGAAGGCAGGGTTGGCGGAACAGGTCCTACAAAGGTATGGCTGAAGTAGGCATGTTATTTTAGAGAACTAAGAAGGACGGTCTTTTCCTATGTGTGTCTACTAAGGTGTTATACACACATGGGAAGGAAAGACGACGCTGCTAACGGCGAGAACGCACAGCCGCGCATCGTGATGTTAGAGCAGTTGTATACACGGACTACACATAACTACCCTGTCTTTAGACAGTACCGCGTTATAGCATGCATGGCCATGCCCGCTATATACAATACAAAACTAAAGACAACTAGAATATGTGCTGCTAAAACATCGCAAGCATCTCGTAATGTCTGCAACTCCTCCCGTTCAGCCATGCGTAGATATCCACTCTTACGCTCCTACAGCGCATACACTAAGGCGTAGCAGGGAAGCCTCTATCCCACTAAACCTCCTGTCAACGTGTGCATAGGCGCGGCACAGAGCCTACTAGAAAGTCGTATGAAGACGAGATCCGATATCTCTCTACCGTGCGCCGTCAATCTGGCTACAACCACAATCGCGCACTGCTGCTCCTCTCTCACTTACTATCGCCACCTCAACTCCCACCTCTACGCCCACTCCATATTAACAACACCAATTAACCTTCAACCATGAACAGCCTTACGATTATGCCCATGGTATATCCTGCTGCTCGTTGCGGGTTGTTCCCCGTCGCGCGCGATCTCCAAGCAGCGAAGATGAGTGTGAGCTTCCTCCTGCCCTGGCGCAAACACCGTATATAGGCGATACTAATGCTACGTATAGCACGAGGTTGCGATGCCCACCACTAAAGAGCTCCGCCATATTGACGAAGACGACGAGATAATTAAGAAGCGAGTGTCCAACCCCAACGAAATTGCATACATCAACTACGCGACTAAGTACCTGTACGAGTTCACGTAGTCGCAGCGCGCTCAACTATCTGGGGCCCGTACCAACAAGTGCGACAGCATGTTTATTGGATATACCAAATTTAGGAGCCATGTCTGGGCGTCTGTGGTGAAAATGCCGCAGGGCAAGGTCCTATACAATGCGAAGGATCGCGTTATAATCCAAGTCGTGGTCGTGGTTAATGCAACAGATGTGCCATCTTTCAACTGCATGGCATTGTACAAGTTGTCAGATCTCAACTACATAGCGGCTTGGGATAGCGGAATCCCAGGCGACACGCTAGCAGAACGATATGCATTCATATACGACGCCCTTGTAGAGGAGGCGAAGGAGCGATACTGTAGCACTGGGATTAAGCCCTTTTGAGATATTGGCACCAACATGTGTATTTAGACGGGTAGTTTTAAAGTCAACAACACGGAAACAGGGAAGATTCATAGCCATTGCAGCCAAACGTCCACAATACGGACAGTGAAAATCAAAATACAAGCCAGGTTTCTCGTGTCCATGTCCAAAGGTGACTGTAGGGAAGCACATAGTCATTGCATGCATATGTAAAGGAATTCAATGTTTTGCTACCCCCGTGTCGCCGCACTCAGTCTAGATACACTTGAACTTCGCCTGCTCCACTAGTGCATCGTATGCGAATGCATACCGCTCAGCCAAGCTTCCACCCACAATGCCTGCATCCCACGTCGCAACCACGTCAAGGCCTGAAGGTACACGCAGTATCACCGTACGCACGCCGTTGTTCATCAAGTTAATCACCACCACCACCTGCACCAATGCGCGATAGGGCGCGTCCGTTGCAAAGTAGCCATCATGTCCTTCCACCAGGGAACCCTATATCTCTTAACCGGTCAGGGTCGTGCCTAGGAACATTCCATGCAGGTGATTTGTGCGAGCTCCAGACAGGTGAGCAGCGATGCCCCCGTAGAAAGGGCTCTTCTCGCATAAGTTGTTAATAAAGGTAGGGTTGTCCAGCCTGTAAATAGATCGTGTCTGCAGCGCGCAGAGCTCAGCGTCAGTAGGCATAGCGACGTTGGCCTACAGGGAGAGTTAGTACTAAAGATATTCACCAGTACCAACACTTACACTCGTTTGGATGGTTTCGATTCGCTCCCAGCGAGGGAATGGACCCAAGGGCTGGGCAATTTGCATGTGGATGACGAGGTTGCTCCGCATAGTGGTTAATTGGATTATCAATGTTAATTTAGGTGTGGAAAGTAGAAGTGAGGTTAAGGAGGAAGAGCACAGAGGGAGCGGAAGAAGTATTCTTATACTGCGCGCACGTCCAGTGCATTCACCTAACCTTCCTACCAGCAGTAAATCCAACTAGGCAGCGGTCCACGTAGATGGCAGGCCAACCAGCATGCAGCTCTAAGGCGTAGACGAACAATATCTCCCTAATAGATAGCCTAATTAGTGTATTAAACCTTTATATCAGGCGGCAGTACTATTCCTTCACCGTCACAATATCACTCATGGAAGAAGAAAACTGGGGCCAAGGCTGCCACAGACGGGAAGGGTAAGTCATCATGGTTGAGCAGACAATACGTGAAGAACAATATCACTTATAGAAGAAGAAAACCAGGGCCAAGGCTGCCACAGACGGGAAGGGTGAGTCGCCATGGTCAAGCAGACAATACGTGAAGATTCTCCGAGTTATATCAAGGCAAAGTACCTATCTACCTAGAAACCCCCCTTGGAGGGGTACACTGCCGCAGGATGGCCTACTCCGCCGCTTCATCACCGTCCACCCCTGCGCCAGGAGCTCCATCCTTGGTATCCCTCACCCCAATTCGTGCAGAGGAGCGCCTGGTGGAGAGTATGTCAGCAAGCGAGCGGTGCGGATCTGCTAAATAGTCATTGGCAGTGCGCTGCGTACATAAAGGGTGTTATATAGACTTGCAAAGCCCATTAGTTTCAACAATGCTGTCGTCCCAGCGAGAAATCATGCCTGGACAATCAAGTTAACGCCATCAGCGTGTCCAAAGGCCTGTTCAAAGCACGTCAGCTTGGAACAATGCAAGCGCGGTGGTATATCACTTACGGCAAGCTCTTCGCCCAAGCCGTCAGCACTACTGCTCTCCGCGGGCATGGGAATAAAGGAATCGCGACTCTTAATACCCAGGTGGGAACAAAGGAACCGCAACTCTTGATACTCGCTCAGAGAGGTCTCCTCCTAATTATGGTTTGCGACTAGAAAGGTAGGAGGGTGTAGGAAGCGCAAGTACAGACGCGTCTAAGATACGTACAGAGCAAAACGCACTTGTTCCGCCTAAGAATAGAGTCAATCGTCAAAGGTAGGAGTCTGTCTCGCGCAAATAGAATCCTAGGTGAAAAGATAGCCTACTTCTCCTAGGTGCAGGCGTATAGTAGCTCTGCTTTTAATCCTCTTCTAGCTATACGCATCCTGTGTTGTCCCTGTAGGTTAGCAATTCCGTAGCAGGTCCTGTAATCGTCATATAATAGCAGGGTAATATCTTAAGCCGCCGTCAGGATCCAGTGTAGCAGGCGATCGAGTACGGTGATATACAGGCAACTAATCAAGGTACTCCGTCTAGGCGCGCCAACGCGATATATAAAGGCCCGTAGGCAATAAATATAAAGCCATCCTAGCAATATTCCCAGGAGGCGTATAGGATATACAAAGATGATATATAAAGGTGATAGAAATCTAAGAGAGTAGTGTAGGAAGGACAGACACCCGCGTTATATAAAGATCACTATCCGTACAAGGTAGCGTAGATCCCCGTCACGGTTAGTACTATTCGAGGTAAATACCAGGGTTAATTAGAAAAACTGTTGACCGCGCTACCTATTAATATACTATTTCATGGCAGTCTTAGCATGCCCTGTATTGCTATCTGGTTGGACATGATTTAGGTGCCGCGTGGCTGCTAAGATCAAGAACATGGCAGCCGCTGTAATACACAATCGACTCTCTCTACCGCGTCTAGTTAATTTACAGCCAATTTTGACACATCCTGTCCTGTGTCTGGTCTTACGTCACTAATTAGTCTTGTACGGAGTGCAACGTCATACATGTACCGCAGATTGCATTTAAGGTTTATTAGGATTAACGGCATGTCGCAGGCTAACATTAAGTTCTATTACTCAAATAAGCACGTGGGGAGGTAGAGGCCTTGGGCGATTTAGCCACCGCGTGGCTGCCAAGATCAGGATTGCCCTTCCGGATGGGTCGTGGTTGCATACGCAGCCCTGCTAGTCTTAAACAAGGAAGAAGAGGGATATATTGCCTGCTATGCTAAGCTTTGAAACGCAGGCGTAGACGCCAGACTATTGCCAACCAGAGTACTGCTTAGACTATCCGCTATGCTGGCCAGGTCGCCCTGCGGAACGGCGTTGGGCTGCCCCTCGTCACTCTCTTCCTCTTCAAACCGCTGTTCGCTATCGGGATCTTGGGTCCTGTAGCCGGGTTAGCTTTCACTGCGCTTGAAGGCCAAAGAGAGACTCACGAGAGAAACAAGGTAAACGGTCGGGTTGTCTGCGGCAACAGGGCAAGGTTCTCCAAGAAGGCAAACTCAGGAGGCGGCGCGCTTTCCTCCATGCAGGCCAGAAACAATAGCTCTATACGTTTTGCTATTATCATCACGTCTGGGTTGCATTCGGCTACCATATCCGCCCACTGCGACAGCCTCGCCTGCGACAACGTCCTTTCCACAAACGTATTTAGGATCAGACTCCAGGGCAGGAGCCCAAAGACTCCAATGCTTCCAAATCTCTTCTTTAAGACGTTCCACCTCTTGCCCCAATCCAAGTAGTCTCCAAACGCACGCCAGAGCTCCAGATCCGTACGCTTTGTCGCAGCACGACCCAGGTACTTCTTATATGTCAAGGTAAAGAGGTAGTCCTTTGCCTGATCAGCATACGCGACCCCTCTACCCCCCGTGCCCTAGTTTCGCCTCTTAACCTCCTTTGCCAAGCGCTCAAACTCCTTGTACAAGCCGTCCATCTTCCACCTATGCTGCATGTCGTCTGCTATCCTGTTCACGTAAGTCTTTTGCGCATCAAAGTACTTGTACGCAAAATTCTCCGTCTTAAACGCGGTTAGCCCCACCTCGTCCTGCTCTTAGTCGCTGGGCGAGGCCAAGACCACCATGTTCCTTAGGGCGTCCTCCACGGCAACGGTCTGGAACAATTTTTTTCCGTAGTGGTTTTGCCGCTTCCACACCGCGAAGATGGCCTGCCAGTCCCTGAGAACATCTATTGTTCCTACTGCCGACGCCTTTGCAATTATCTGGGTCACGGCACTGACGCTAATACCAGACAAGCCTGTTGCAAACCTCCTATACCTCTGCTCCTTGTTTGACAATCCAGCAGGTGCCTTTGCGTTTTCCCAATCCTGTAAATTTGCCACCGCCTGCGCCAGGTTCAGGTTAATCTTGTCCACAAGTGCCTTGTTCAGGGCACGCGTAGTCTTCTCCTTTAGGGCGCGCTTTCTCTTCACTCCGCGGGGCTCGGGTTCACCACCGTCTGCTGCCGCCTCTACCTGGACGCTGATCGCCGCCTGGTCTGACGCACGCTCCTGGTCAGCCTCCCGTTCAAGCTCCTCGTAGAGCTCCTCAATCACCCGCAGAATAGTCTCGTGTGACGCCCAGCGGCATATCCACCGCAGCGCGTCGTCTGGGTTCCGCGCAAAGAAGGCCTGCATAGGCTGAGACTCATCCAGCAACTGCGAATAACATCCAATCTGCAACTTGCGCAGGGCATCGTGCAAAGTTTGCACCAAGCTCGACTAATCTTCGTCAGCAGTAACGTCTCAAGGTTGTATATCCAGGGTTGCTTTAGGCGGCATGTTGAGTGTAAAGTGGTACGTAGGAGGGTTAGTTACGCGCTCTTACTATAGTCAGAAACCTAAAAGTGCTGATGTACGCTGCCAAGCACGCTAGCGATTCGCGACGACGTTAGTGAGTATGCCTTAAGCAGGGGTAGGTATGGTAAGGCCAAAGGCGGATATAGCGAGGCGTATTTCCTACAAAATCATTTATTTTCTACACCTTTACTTGTTGCTTCCACTATAGCAGCCATTAAACCTATCCCACACCTCAGCGTGGATCCTACCCCAGGCCTCAGGGTTATATTTTGCATCCACTACTAATACTGTCTTCTACCCAGTGCCGTTTCTAAGCATTTTGCAACCTTGCACGTGTCCAACGTCACGCCAGCAGAGAGAGCAGAGATGCAACAACAAGTTGACCGCATTAGTGACAGGTTGCACCAGACCTTCACCGACATATAAGTCCTAACGGAACCCTATCCCATCACAAAGGGCATTAAGGTACACAACTAGTCCCTAAAGTGCACCGCGTGTGGCTACATCACGGCATGCAATAGCAAAGAAGCGAGTATAAAGAGCCACCTCCGCCAAAAACACAACATCCACTACCTGTACAGTGGCCTATAGTCCACACACTAGGAGGTCGTCACGAGCCAACGCTTATTCCGCAGCTCAGCATGCAGGGTGCAAATGACAGTATCGCCGGCCAGCCACTTCAAGGTCTACTACCTGCCCACAGTAAGCAATACACAAACGACGGCCACCGAATGCGAGAGTACGGAGGCCACTCCTCAGCCAGCCATGCAAAGCCTAGTCAAAAGCGTGCGAGCAGAGTATCTCAAGGGCGAAGAGGAAGTCCAGGCCAACGAGAGGAGGCTCAGTCGCGTCGTCCCCCTACCCGGCAACAGGCAAACCAACCCATACCTCAAGCACACCCAATTCCAGGAGTGCATCGCTGGCATGGATTAGGCCGTCGTTCACCAGTACACTGCACCCTCCAAGGACCCCATGCTGCAGTATCTCAAAGCCACAGTGAAGAGCATGGTGCTCGTGTACCAGCACAACGTGCAGGCAACGTCGCGATGGGCCCGCATTAGGCTTATGCAAGAGAACTGCACCCACGTTCCCCTCCAGCCACTGGTTCACTACCAAGCGTTCGACCTTTGGCATAGCCTGACGCTGAGCAAGGTGTTTACCTTCTTCTTCCAGCTCCACGTCAACGACCTCCCTCAGCCAGCCACACTTAAGGTAAACCTGCGGCAACAACATGCGTGGGCCGCCGTCGAGCAGCACATAGTCAACTGCGACAACAGCTATCCGCAAGTCAGTACCAAACACGTGCGAAGGGACCTTGACGACTTCAAACAGCTCTGCCACGAGTTCTGGCTGTCGCTCATCAAGCAGACCTCGGTTGCCAGCGACTTTGAGTTTGCTCTTATCACCGCCCTGGCCTTTATAGCCGTGTACCCCAAGCAGGACCAGTTCCAGAAGGCGTACAATTTCGCAACTAACCTGGCCGCAATCAAGAAACTCGCCCAGTTTGCCGCGTGCCAGCGGCTGTAGGATCAGGGTGCACAGTTGCAGGCAGACGAGCGACCAGTCCCAACCAACAACAGCAGCACCGGCTACGAGGAGGCAGGCGACCTGATAGACAAACAGGGCGAGGACAAGACGGAGATGGACCACCGCGCTGCCAACGACAAGTTCAAGCAGTGGATCTATAGTTATCTCACCACCAAGTACGCGACGCCCATGGCTTGGGCAATCACCACAACGCACTACATCAGCCAATTTTGCTATAGGGAGACGCTCGACGCCTTTGTGCAGTAGCATAGTGACACGGTCACCGTACGCAACGTGTCAACCACGTTTGACAAGTACACTGCCATGGTCTGGCAGCTTCAACACAGGCTGGAAGACGTGCTGCTGCGGCTTACCTTTTCGGAGAAGCTCGGAGACCTTCCCGCCATTCCATGGGACGAGCTGCGGGACGACCCGTCCAACCAGGTCCCACACTACAGTCCCTTTGCAGCAGACCAGCCCGCCCTCGCGCACGGTTCCCGCTTCGTACTGGATCAGATAACTAAGGCAGGCGCTGCCAAACCGGCGGTCATGATACAACGCGACGAGTACGCAAAGGTGGAGCGTTACGGAGAGCTGGCCCATACCCTCCGTAACCTGCTGTTCTAAGTCATGTACTTTACCAGCGGTCTCCCCGGCCGCCTCACCGAACTGGCAAGCATCCAACACGAGAACACTGTCAACAATAGGATCCAAAACCTGTTCGTCTTTAAGCGCCACGTTGCCGCCGTGCCGTGCTACCACAAGGGCTACAACCGCGACAAGTCGCTGAAGATGATATACCAATTCCCACCATGTCAGGTAGGCAGTGTGCTCGTGTGGTATCTGTAGCTGGTGCGGCCATTTATAAAGGTCTTGACACAATCCTAACCAGAGGACCAGCGCACGGCACACTATCACACTGCACGCAGCTCCTTTGTCTGGCCAGCGGACAATAGGCACCAGCATATCAATTCCAGGACGTTTGCGAGCAGTTTCAGGCGCACCACCAAGAAACACCTCGGTCATTCCCTAGGGCCGGCCTTCCTGCGACACCTGCTCACGGCCTTTGCGAGGAGGAACGGGGGCGGCAAGGGGCAAGGCCTGCATGTCCTCAGCCCCAACGAAGTCCTCAACTTCGTCGACCAGGCCGACGCCAACAGTCGCGAAATGCAAGCCGGCCATACGGCGGCAACGGCTAAGGCAGTCTATGCGCTGCAGTCGCAGCTCGTCTTTCAGTCACGCTTCACGATGCCCAAGGCCCACTTAAAGACCTCTGTAGAATAGTACTCCCGACTCGGCTTCGACAAGGTAATCAAGGCAGACGACGCCGCCACCCAGGAAGAGACTGGGCTCTCTCAGTTAGCAAAGCGCCTACTCCAACGCAAAGACGAGAGCGTCAACCTCCGCCAGATCCTCAAGGTTAATCTCAGCCTGCACTCGCGTTTTCGCGGCTTGCAGCAGGCGGTCGTGCAGGACATTGTCAACATAGAACCCGTCGTAGCCTACATAGCAGGCACGGGCAGTAGGAAGAGCCTAGCCTTCCTCCTTCCCGCGTGCTGCCCAGGCTTTAGCCAGCAGGTCGTCGTCACGCCCTTAGTCGCCCTTCGGATCGACATCACCAACCAATGCGCGGGTCTATCCATCACCCACTCGCAGTTTAGCCAGGACAATTTCGACAAGACGTGTACAATCCTGCTAGCCTCCCCAGAAGACCTCTCCAAGCCAGACTTAATAAAGCTCATCCGTCAGCGGTAGGACGCAGGCCAGTTAGAGCGCATCGTGCTCAACAAATTTCACTACGTCTTGCTTCCAGACCACGAGTACCAGCCGTCCCTGCTAAAGATGCGCGACGTCGCGCAGTACCGCATACCCATCACCCTCCTTTCCGCCACCGTGCCAGCCGACGAGGACCAACAGGAAGCGTATCGACAACTCAGGCTGCATGGCCAAGTAAAGACATTCCAGCAATCTACCAGCCGCGGCAACCTGCGGTACGAGGTTAAGGAGCTAAGCGCCCCCTTCTCCATACCCCTCCTGACCAGCTATGTACGGCGGGAAGAAGGGAAGGAGGTAGACCAAAAGATCCTCGTCTACGTCGCACTGACTACCACGGCCCAAGAGCTGAGCACGTCACTTAGATGTTCCTGCTACCATAGGGGGTTGCCTGAGGCGGAGCAGACCGTGATCCAGACGTCCTTTAGCACGGCCAAGCGTGCCGTCCTCGTCGCCACCATCGCCTTCGTCGCAGGCGTGGACATTCCCGACATTGGCTGCATCCTGTGGTTTAGGGCGCCCAATTATCTGATTACCTTTGCCCAGGGCATAGGACGCGGCGGAAGGAACGGACAGACTTGTGTAGCACGCATCGTCTTCAGGCGGGGAATACCCTCCTTCCTGGGCAAGCTAGAAGACCGCAACGCGCAGTAGGTCATGCAGCAGATCCTCAACTGCAACTATTACCTGCGCATCCCCATTAATCTCTATCTCAACGGGGACTCCAAGCGGACAGCGTGCAGGACCAGCAAAGAGCCTTGTACATTCTGTCAAAGGGCATACAACAGTTCGTATGCTGCGTCTACGCCAACACCTTCCAAGACAGGCCCACCAGTAGACCGGGCATGCAGTAAGTAATCCCCCCTTCCTCGCCAACTACCATGCTTACGGTAGACAGCTGCCAGTCCAAGGAAACGTAATTGTCCTCTCTGTAAGCATACCAAGCTAACTCCACTACTACCACCTGTACTAACGTTTCCGCCAGCCCTCGTATCTAGTTTGCCACTAGCTAGGAGGGATGAAGTCGGTCGCGCCGCCGCCAAGGCCGCGCGCGTCAATCGGGCATTAGAGTACAACTAACAGCAATTCATCAACCGTGCCCAGGAAGGCGCCAAGCTCGTATATGAACAACTCGCAGCTACAGGGGCCATGTAGACCAACAACTGCATCAAGTGCTTCGTAGACGGGCAAGCGTATGACCACCCAAAGGGCTCCTGCAACTGTTCAATAGGCCCCATAGTGCGCCACTACAAGGACAACCGTATGGGCGGGAAACTAGGCACGTCCATGTGCTATTCATGCGCCATGC
>MU005768.1:2223703-2242463 GCA_010093715.1 Pleomassaria siparia CBS 279.74 | reverse complement strand
TTAGCTAGAATTTCTCTCTAAGTAAGGTACGCCCTTAGTTGTAAACTAATGTCCTCCTGCAAGGTTCCTTCTCTTCTTAGTCGTAAGGCCTTGCTAAGGAGCTCCTAATTATTCACGTTCTGCGCTATTATTAGTAGGAATTATACTAAGCAACCTTTGTTATTAGTACGGGGTGTTAGTTAATTAAATCTATGTAAGGGGCTGAGCTTAAGGAGCTTAAGGTCTAAAAAGAATACTTAAGATTTAATAAAGAGCGGAGTAACGCTCTGAGCTACGGAATATATATGTATATGCTAAGTAAGCTTCTACCTAAGTCTAGATAATTATATCTCTGTCCTAAGCTCCTAAGGGTCTATAATCTATCTAATATATAAATCTAAGTTATGCTTCTAAGGGCAGAGTCTAAGGGCTACTATAGCCTTGCCTATTATAATTAAATTTTATTAATGCGTCCTATAATCTAGCTACTACCTACGTAAAAGAAATGTATAATTGTATTAGGGCTAGCAAGTAGTACGTCTTAAAGGGCATACAGTTCCTAGGTAAAGAGTCTAAAGTTACTATTAGTAAAGAAGGCCTCCCTAAGTATACCTTTTTTACGCTAGCTAGTCCTTTTAGGTGTAAAGCGTAACTAAACGTAGTAGAGCATAAGCTTAGTATTGCTAGAGGTTAATATAAGCTGTTTAAGATTTATACGTGCCTTTATATCTAGCAGACGTTAAACGTTAATTAAGTCTACTACTACCTTATTAACCTAAATAGGGCCCTTAACGTTAGTATTAGTAAGATAGATAAGGGCTGTCTTATGCGTAAGTCTAGTAGTGTTATCTACGCATAAGTATGTTATTAGGAACTTAATACTATATAAGGTAATATGCTTAGGCAGCAGCTCTATTATAAACTATACGTTATACTACTATTCTTTAGGTATAACAAATGCGTCTAGTAGCTTGTCTATTAGTAAGTTGTTATTATTATAAGCCGCTCCTCTGTCTAGGTTGCTAGTAGATAGGTTAGTAAGGGCATCTGTTACTGTATAAGGAGATAACTTAGGGAAGATATAAACTATAGCTAAATTAGTAGGTACTATTAAAGGTTAGGTAGGGCTAACTATATAGTTCTTAATACTACGTTAAAGGGCGCTATAGTTTCTGCATGCTAACTAACAGCTAGAGGTGTAGTAACTCTTAGTACTACAGTTTATGCATGTTACCTAGCGCAGGCCGCAAGCCTTAGCTTCTTAGGTATAGTCTACCTTTAGGTGTCTAGCTTTACTGCACTGCTTACAGACTAGGGACAGATAGTCCTTCTTTACGTAACCCTGCCTATTATAGTTATAGTACTTCTTTACTAATTCCTTCTAAGGATAGGCTGCTTAGATATAGCTAGCTTGCTTGCAGAAGTTATACCTAATTATATCTTTCTTAGAGACGTATAGACTACTAAACTAGAATATACTAGTAAGTTTTAATAGTAGAGTGCTAGCTATCTTAAATACTACGATGCCCTTACAGAACTTAGTAGCATTAGGCACATCTATAGCTTCCCTTTAAAGGAAATAATTAGTAGTAAGGTCTATTATAGGCTGCTAAATGCTTAAATAGTTTACCTACGTTAACAGGTTAGCATGCTTGCGCTATATTATTAACAACTACGCTGTAGCTATTAAAACAAAAGGTAAGGCAGGATATAAGTGCAAGGTTGCAGTAGTTAGAAGACGTACCTAAAGCCTAAATAGCACCTTAGTATTAGCCCTATAGTAGAAAGGCCGTAGTGTATTAATATAAAATAAGGTATAAGGTGCAAGTAAAAAGGTAAAAGATAACGTTATATTATTATGCGCAGTAGAACTTATACGCCTAATCTCTGTTAGTCTATATTACTATAATCTAATTTAGTAAGTAAGAGACTATTAGGCAGTAGATCTAGATGCGTAGAGGAGATAGTATCCTACTAGCCTACGCTTTACTATAAGCTAGGTAACAGTCTAGCACTACTAAGCTCTTGCTATTCCTAATGTAAGCGTGTGGTAGGAGTAAAGGCATAATAGATAGATTACGCAGGTTAAGGGGAGGTAAAGTAGAAGATAGTGTTACTAGCGCTAAGGTAGACGTAGTAGTATAGTATAGGCTGCAGGTAAAGTTCTCTTACCTTTAATACTAATTACCTAAATTATAACCTAGATATAATATAGTTACACAAGGGCGTATAGGCTCCTAATAGGAAACTTTAAAGTAGATGCCTTTACCTGCTAGCGTGATATTCCTAACACGCCTTATGCTAGTAATAGTTAACATGCCCCTATACCTTACGTTATATCTTTATAACCCCCCTATATTCTACTACCTATAATTATAGATATTAATCTAAACTACTTATGTAAGCGAGCCCTACACCTCCCTAGCTAGACTAACGTCTATAGTTACTAAGAAGCTTCTACTACTACTACGTTAGTAACACTTGCCTACCTTTTAGTTAGTAAGACAGTGCTTAGAGAACGTTTAATAACAAACCTTGCTGATATAACGCCCTTACGCATATTAAAGGTCTAGATTAAGGCTAACAACGCTCTAAACCTTACTAATAGTATATTACCTTTCTACCTTTCTCTTATAGTATACTAATAAGATATTCTAGCACTTAGCCTTTAAGTATGCGCTCCTACTGCAAACTGCAAGAGCCTAGCAGTGCTAGACTATTACCTAGTCTCTAGCATACGATATAGTCTAGGCGGGTAGACCCCTATAAACTTAAAATTTCTACTAGGCTGTCTTATTACTAGCGTATAGTAAACTGGAATTTATTACGTGCTGCGCAGTACTAGGGTTAAGGGTATCTGTAAGCCTAATTACCTTTACCTACTATGCAAGGCCGCATAATTAAAGGTAATAAAAGGCCGCACAATTAAAGGAAATTAAAGGCCGCATAATAAAAGGTAATAAAAGGCGGCATAATTAAGGGTAATAAAAGGCCGCATAATAAAAGGAAATAAAAGGCCGTATAATAAAAGGTAATAAAAGGCTACATAATAAAAGGAAATAAAAGGCCGCATAATAAAAGGTAATAAAGGTCCGCATAATTAAAGGCTGCATTCCCCTTTACTATTACCCTCCTTATCTCTAATTACATCCTAGTAGGCAGCAGATTATAAACTTCCCCCTGTTTTCTTGCAACTTCTACCTACTACTAATACTACATCCCGCCCTATTAACCTCTATAATCTACTAACACAACCCTATAAAGACTAAATATAACTATAGAATAATCTAAATAGGCTTAGAGTAAGTTATAGTATTAGTAAAACTCTTACCTAACGCAAAATAACACTATCTATAAAGGCCTTAGGATTACTAGAGAGGTATATAATAATCTATTTAGAGATATAGAGGCGGCAGCGCTAAGCGCTGTACTATTTAGAGAGACCTAGCTAAGCAGTAACCCTTGCTATATGCAGATAGCTGTTAATAGGTTCTTTTACTAGGTGCCTGCCCTTAACTAATCTGCAGCCCCTATAGAGTTTTTAACAGACGTTATATAGTATATAGTAAATATAACCTATGCTAGTTGCTAGACAGGAGGATATGCTAGCAAGATTAAACCTACACTAGCTCTAGCCCTCTAGACAGTAATAAACGTCCCTAGTATTTAAGTTATTCCCTAGGTATTAGTAAGAGAGGTATAGTTTCTTAATAAATCTCCTAGTATAACGCATATAGCACCTATACGCTTACAGGACATGTAGATCTAGTTATCCCCTACGTATACAACTATGTTAGAGTTATTTACTATCTAATTAATCTATCCTGCTAATACAGACAGAGCTTTACTAGAAATATTTAGGCGCTAGGTATTAGCCTTTACGCGTTGCTTAGATAATGCTAAGACAACCTTTATAACGCTGTTAAACAGGTCTACTATAGCTATCTATAATAATAATACCCTAAATTTCTTGCTATAGACCTAGGTAAGTAAGAATAATTGCGTTCTACTAGTTATAGAGCGTATAACATTAACGCTAAGCATTAAAGACATTAGTATAACAAATAACTACTTAGAGCTGTATAGAAAACAGAGGCAGTCTATTACGCTAGAAGCCCGTATAAGTAAGGATGCTAATAGTTATTACTATAAGCAACACAGAGGAAACTCTCCTAGAACTAGTAATAATAAGGATCTTAACAAGAATATAGCATTAAATAATAGTAATAATAAGGATCTTAATAAGAACATAGCATTAAATAATAGTAATAACAAGAATTTTAATAGCAGCATGTTATTAAACAACAGTAATAACAAGAATCTTAATAAGAACATAGCATTAAATAACGGCGATAATAAGGATCTTAACAAGAACATAGCATTAAATAATAGTAATAATAAGGATCTTAACAGCAGCATATTATTAAATAATAGTAATAACAAGAATCTTAACAGCAGCATGTTATTAAACAATAGTAATAACAAGGATTTTAACAAGAACATAACATCTAACAACAGTAATAACAAGGATCTTAACAAGAACATAATATCTAACTATAGTAATAACAAGGATCTTAATAGTAGCATGTTATCTAATAACAGTAAACAGGACTCTACTAGACACGGCTATAGTAATAACAACAGTAATCTAGAGGATAGCTCTAAAGAGGATAAGACTCTATCTAAAGATAATAATATATAAGAAGATAACCTAGATAGCTTTGTTACAGAACTCTTTAAGTCTAGATCTAAAGACCTAAGTAGCAAGCTTGCGTAAGTAACGTTAGAAATGCTAGACCTAGTATGCTAGTACCTACTGCTACTAAGTAGAGACAACCTAGTTAAGTTAGATAGAATCGCGCTTCCTAATTAGGGCCTCTAGTCTGACTTCTAGGTTAGCCTCTACTAGCTTATATTAGCAGTCTAGGCTTTCTAGAGGGAGAGGATTAGCATATATCTAGGGGGCATCTTTGCAGACTAGCCTAGCGCTAGCAAAATAATTTAGGTTCTTATACTTTTCCTACTAAACTACTTTTACTACTAGAACGTCCTAGACGTAAGATAGGATTAGAGAGATAAGCATTACGCGCATCTACTTATAGGCGTGCTACGTAGAATAAAATGCCTTAGCTTAACCTTATAGCCTCTAGCGTGCTACTGCAAGCTAGGTAATGCTAATTTATATAAATGCCTTTAAGGACTAGGAATTACGCTAGCCTTTACACCTAGTGCTAGGATTAACTTATTTAATAACAACGCTAAGCAAATGTTAAAGGACGCTACTATTATAGAACGCCTAGTACCTCCTTAGGTAGCAATCTAGATAGTAGGAGCACGTAAGGATATAACCTATAGCCTATTAGAGGAGGAGTAAGAACGTATTATAAAGAAGCTAGACTAGTTAGTAAATAATAATAAAATATACAGCGCTTCCTACGCGGTAATAGATAACTGCATAACACTAGGGGATTAGTAAATAATAACTATAGGACCTTACTTAATAATCCTATTACTTCTAAAGGGATTTGCATCTATCTACTTAGCTACTTATCTATTAGTAATAACAAGGGGTTTATTAGAAGGCTAGGTTAGGAAGCACTTTGCAGTTAACTAAAAGTACTAATAGAAGGTAAAAAAGGGATAAAACCTACTTAAGGTCTAGAAAGAAGTAAAGAAAAACGCGCTGTAGGTAGCATGCATCTTCTAGGATAAATGCTATATAGATTATACTAGCAAAATAATACTTAGATGTATTAAAGACTATATAGAGGATTACTTTAATATACGCAAACGCTTTATGTCTCTATAGGTAATATTAAGTACCCCTAATAGGGGTAACCTAGTATAACTGCTACTATACCTTATAAAGACGTTAGAGAACAAGCTATAGAAAAAGCTCCTAGACACGCACAAGTTAGCAGGACTAAAAGACCTTAACGTAAAGAAGATTAATAACTACGCTAAGGCCTTTAAGTCTCTCTATGCAGTAGCAAAGATTAACCCTATTAGGGCGAGCAATAATCCTAGAAGCATAAGCCTTATCTAGTTTATCTGCTAAACTGTCCCTTTATTCTAGATCTACTAGCTAGAGTTAACAAAGTAGTTTAATAGCTAAGCAGTCATCCCTAAGTTAAGCATTCTTAAGGAGGAGACTATTTCCTGTGTACCTAGCAACACTAAGAGGGTAATTATAGAAGCCTTAGATAATTAAGTAAAGGCAGAAATTAATTAGGAGTATTAAGAGGCCGTAATAGCTTAGACCAGGGCGGGAAAACTAGCTAACTAGGAACCTACCTAACAGAGCATGTCTAAGTCTTAGAATAATAGGTCCTATTATCTTACAATAAATTTAGCAACCGTTGCTTAAGTTATTAACTATTAGAATTGTCAGTTAGTCTAAATAGGACGCATAGGTAAATTTACAATTACTAACAAGGATATTAAGCGCTAGATTAAAAACCTACTCTACCTAACCTTTATAACTATACTGCAAAAGATCTCTATAAACAAGAACGCAAAGCTAGTAGTAATAATCTATATTTATAAGGAGGCTAAGCTTAAGCTACGCGCAGACAGCTATATAACTAAGGTAGTTATTAGAACGCAAAGCCTAGTAGCGTTAGCTGTATAGCATAATGCATTAGCCTATATATTCCCTAATACTATTACTATGTTACTAGCTAGTCTTAACTATAAAAAGAGGTTACTTACTATAGAAGAGTTTAATAATTATAAGGAGAAGTAGATTCTACTTTGCACCCTTAATATAGTAAAGGTAGGCATTAACCTTTATTGTGCAACAGTTACTATCCTGCTAGAGCCAAGCTATAAGCATAATAAGTTAGTGCAGTTCTTTGCCTAAGTTAACTAATAAGGCTAAACACAGCTAGTATGCTAGGGATACCTTCTTATTAACAGCGCGTTAGCTATAGAAAAGCGCATAATAAAGTTAATTACGTTTAGCAAGGATTTACAGATAAAGGTAAGCGCTAGTAAGGATAACTAGGATTAGTTAGTAGCTAGTGCTACTTATATACGGCTAGGTATATAGAGGTGCAGTTGCTTAGTAGAAAATAGAATAACTTTAGACTACAGGTAGATTATAGACAGTCTATATAAGACTATAGATAGAGTACTGCCTATTTATGCATTATAGCTAGATAATAACGCTAGTTAAAGAAATTAAAGCTAATTACAGTCCTCTACATGCCTATTAGTATTAATATAGAAGATATTAGTATTAATAAGAAAGGTATTAGCGCTTGTTAATGCAAGTAATATAGATGCGACGCTAGTTAATGCAGTTAAAATTATAATGTGTTAATATAATAGACGTTAGTATAATCTATAGGTATAGGGGTAATAGGTACTAATACTTATAGAGGTAATAGATACTTATGTAATAGCCCTTAGAGCTTACCTGCTAATATATAATATAGAGCACTATAGTAAGAGCAGGTTAAGGTTATATAAGATTAGGTACACAGGACAAGTAGACTAACTCTAGTACTACTAATAACAGAATTAGAGGACTTTCTAATAGTAATCTATCTGTGCGAGCAGGGAAGTCTGCATGTCTAGAAGAGTTAAGGCTGTTAAGGCCTTAGGATGTTAGCTGTACAGACGTTAGCTTTAACAGTTATAGAGGGTAGTAGGCTACCTAGAGCAACTAATAGCTAAGGCTATCTTTAGTTATTAGGTTTGCTAGATAGAGCCGCGTCTTAGTAAGCGTTATTAGCTAGCTAAGCTTAGCTGCAATAGACAGTCTATGTAGATTTGCAGTAGAATAAGGTAAAATCTATTATTAAATAAATAGGCTTTGTTTATTTAGTATAACGTGTCTTTTACTAATCTATAAATTCTAAAGTAGTAATATAGAGCTAGATGTAAGCTGGAAAGTCATGTCTATATAATTAAGTATAAAGAGTAATTAATTAGTGTCTATCTAATACTATGTAACAAAGGAGATTACATACTGCTCTATTAGAGCAGAAGAACATCTGTCTAAAGATCTAAGGATTATGTAATATAATCTACAGGATTATAAATTATTAGGTAAGCCTTAATAGTTAGCTAACTTTAGTAACCTATTAAGGTTACCTAAGGCGACGTAATAATTATACAGATTAGGTAAGCACTATACGCGATAAGTAACAAACTATTAGAAGAGTAATTAAGTAACTATAATAGAGAAACTAATTATATAGACTAGTAATACGCCTTCCTTATTATACCCTAGTGCTTGCCCTTTAGTGTAGCGTTTACCCTAAGATAGGATAGCAGTTTCTGTTAGGTTTATTATCTATGCTTTTATTATCTATAATTTTATCGCGTCCGTTGTACTAGTTATAGCCTGCTGCTAGCAGATTCTGTCCTAGTTCTGTGTCTTTCTATATAACTTAGCCCTAATGCCTTAGCAATAGTTTAAATAACCTAAATTATTATTAGTTGTCTATATAACTAGTAGCAGCTTGCCTACATACTAGATTATTACTATTACTATATTTTAAACTTTATCCTTAAGGTGCTGCGCTGTCTAGCCTACAAGCATATGTAAGCCTCTAGGTCCCTAGTTAAAAGATAGTATAGCCTAATTATCTATTAGGAACATCTGCATATATCTTAATATAGTATCTTCCTACGCTAGTATCTAATAGGTTTATATCTTGCGTAGGGGCTTCTGCTTATTAATTTAATATTAATACACACTCTAAGGGTGTGCCCTAGCTGTTTACTACGCGTCTTAATACTCTTTAAAGCTAACTTCTAAGGTTGCTAGAATATAAAGAGATCTTCTAGAGGCAACGCTAGCTCTTAGTCTACGTGCATGTAGTGTAGATAGGCAGTACCTACTAGATCCTAGTATACGTTAGTATAGTAACCTACTATTAGCTGTCCTTTACCTTCCCTCTTTACTCGCACCTGTCCTATGCTTAGGTATATTAAAGTCTACTAGAGCGTTAGTAAAGGGACTAGTTCTAAGGCTGTTAGTAATAGAAGGGGTAGGGGAGGAGTTAAAGGTAAGGTTAACTATCTTAGCTGTTTAATATCTGTTTAGCCCTTTAGTTACTAGGTTTAGGCTAATAGTCTAAGAGTAGGGTAGGGCTGTAGGGGTAGCCCTAGGTAGTAAAGAGTGTAATTAGCTTATAGTATAAGCCCTATATAATAAGAAGGAGGATAGAGTAGAGCTAGCCCTAGGTAATAGGGAGGCTAATAATATAGTTATAATGCAGCTGCTACTTAGTATATTAGCGTGTGTTGCCCGTGTATGTAAAGAGGGGGGGAAGGAGAGGAGGAAGGGGTTACTCTACCTAGGACGTAATTATAATAGTAAAAGCAAACTAAATCTATCTCTTAATAATGCGCGTTTAGTATTTAGTTAACGCTTAAACAGTAAACTACGCCTAAGCTGCTAAGCGTTTAGTTAGATTAAGGGTGTATAGCTTAGTTTTCCGCTTACAGGCGCTAGTCCTATAAACGTCTCTACTATCTCCCTTATCTCCTTTCTAATATTAATAGTAAGGTGCGTAGATAGTAAAAGGACTTTACGTACCTGTATTATATACTAACTAGATCTACTATCTACTGCGCTATCTAGGCTAGCTGACAGAGTAATCCTTATAGACTTAGTTATCCTTTTGCAAAGTGTCGCGTACAGTGCTTATGCTTATCTAATCTGCGCGTTACTCTAGGCAAGCTTAATAGCTTACTAAGGTTAGGTAACTATCTAAAGCTTACCTAATAGTTCGTAATCCTGTAGATCTTTAGACAGACGTTCTTCTGCTCTAATAGAGCAGTATATAATCTTATTTATTATATAGTATTAGATAGTTACTAATTAATACTCTTTTATAACTTAATTACATAAACATACTTTCCTAGCTTAATTCTACCTCTATAGTTATAAGCCTAGCGCTTTAAGAACACAGATTATTTCTCCCTGTGTAACTTAAAGAGCTAGAAAAGTTTATTCAGCCGCTCTAAATCTTATTTTTTTAACTACTAAAAATTTTCTTAACAAAGCTTTACACTACCCCCTCCCTCCTAATAACGCTTCTAACTACATCTACTGTAATCTATTAATCCCTTAACTATAACTAAAGCACTCCTAGTTAGTAAGACGCAGCTTTGTAATTGTTCTAGCTAGCTATACTAGTTTATAGAGCTCTAATTCTATGCAACACAAAAGGGAATTTAGAATTAGATTAATCCTAAAGAAAAAGACGCTAAATCTTTTATAGGAATAATTCCTAATTGTCTAGAGCTTCTAGCTAGCAATGCAAAAGCGGAAGAAAAGGATAGATATACTAGGGCGCTCTAGGAGTACTAAGCTCTATTACGCGAGCATACGAATAACATAGCACTCTACTAGCAACTATTAAACTAGATTAATGCGATAGTAGACTGCAAGATCCTGCGCCTGGCAATAATAGAAATAGTTAAACAGAACAAGATAACTCTTTAAGCGCTTATCTAATATCTCTAGGCAGAGCTTGCTCCTATAGACACGAGCTCTAAGAATATTGTTTGAGCGCAGTATCGTACGCACCTTAATCTCGCAAAACGCGGCACAGTAGATCTAATAACCTAGTATTATAAGTAGAGCAACCTCTACTAGAAGGTAAAAAATTATAAACTTAAAGATATTAAAGGGCAGCTTGCAGTTAAAGATTTTCTAAATGCGTTAGCAGTAAAGATCGCACTAGAATAGGCGCAAAGGCAGCTTTAGTAGATTATTTACAACTTAGTATTTAGAGGAATAAGCTCTCTACTAATAATTATTTAGTTTAGTAAAGTTTTTTTACTGCTCCTTTAGGATTAAGAAGTCTAAACGCTAGCTAGAAACCTAGGGATCTTTGCAACTTTTAGAGGGAGCTTAGCAAAATAGCTAAATACTTAGCTATAAAGAGTAGAAAAGAAGCTAAGCTTAGCAAAACTAAATAAGTGCCCCTGCTGTACTACCTAGATCTATCTATAGCCTGCTAACAACTGCAGAATGCTTAAGTCAGCCGTAACTAAGGGCCTATTTTAATTAGATAATTACTAGAAGAAGGCAATTCTTGCTAGGCTTGCTAAGCTAAAGTACGCCGCGCTCTAGACCGCGCTTAGTAAGAAGGGCTAAAGTGCTCTAGCTAATAATAATTAGAAAAGGTTAGAATTCTCTAGTAGTATTGCCGCAGCTCTTATAGACCTAATGCTCTTAATAGAAGACACTATAAGATTAGGGGTGTACTCTACTATAGATTTTAACGCTTACCCGCTCTCTAAGAGCACTATACTAGATAATAGAGCTGCAATCTATCTTATTAACAGCATAGATCTACTTATCCCTAGATTATTTAAGAAGGCCTAAGGCATAAAGTGTGTTAAGGCTAGTACGCAAGCCTTCCTAATTATAGGAATAGGCACTTGCGTTATTAAAGGAGTATTCTATAGATCTAAGGGACCTAAGTTAGAAGATCTTACGCTTATAGACGTTACTGTAGTAGAGGGATTCTATGTTAATATTATTTTAGAAGCTTGTCTTTAGCAGAAAGGTGTATAGTATTTAGGTTTAGATAATATAATGCGCGTAGGGAGCTTAGGATTAAGCGTTGTACTTATTACTCTATTGCGTAAACACAACCTTACCTTTATTAAATATAAGCCTCTTACCTTTTATCTATTATCTATAAGCGTAATCCCCTTGCATAACAAATAACAATTATAGATAACTTACCTGCGTAAGGACTTAAAGGATCTATAGCATGTAAGAGTAGGCTACCTTAGTCTATAAGCTTTGCAAGCACTTATTAAAAGAGCTAGGAATGTTTAAATTAAAGGAACCCTAAGAAATTAATGCAAGCATTGCGCTACAACTTATGCAAAGCAAGTAATCTCTTAAAGACTAAAGGAGAGATTACCTTAACTATATTAGAGAGTTGCGTAGGATCTTTTTAACATGCCTGCAGGGATTATAAGGGAATAGTAGATCTTCCTACTTAAGGAAGAATATAGTAGGAAGATCTATATAAGGAATCTCTAAACAAAATTACTTTTAGAAATTATGTAAAACGTAGAAAGATTCTAGAGCTTTGTGTAGGCAAGATATAAGCTTAGAATTGTTAAAGTCAGATAAGATAATAATACTGCAACGCTCCCTTAGCACAGAAAATCTAACTACTAGAAGTAGGCAGAGGATTATAGTATAGAGATTAAAAGCTCTCCCCTGTATACTTATAAACCTAATAGTAGAGCTAAGAGAGCAGGGTAAGAGATAATTACAAAGGCTATAAAGATGCAGATTAGCGCAAATTTGCCTAAAAAGCTCTAGCTAGAGGTAGTTAACATAGTAGTGTAGCTCTATAATATAAGCCTATTACACGCTTATAATATAAGATTACTAAACAAGGTATTAGATAAGTAGTATTGCTAATATTTTTAATAGTATAAGCTAGAGTATGTAAGAAGTGCTACAGCTAATCTACGGCTAGATTAGAGCAGTATATATGCATATAGATGTCGCGCCTACCCTTTAAATAAGGAGCGCGCAGCCAGACGCAATAAACAGGGATTTAAGATTACCCTAAGGGGACATATTAGATATTTAGTTAGATATAAAGCTTCTAATTTGTTCTAAGTATAGATCCTAGCGCTTAATTAAGTAATTATAACACGTAATGTAACATTTAATAAGACCTGCTTCTATAAGAGGAAGGACAAAGAGCTATCTAAGGAAGAAGCGCTTAGAATTATTTATATACTTAAACTAGATAATATTAGAGATCTAGGCAAAGCTTTTAAGCTAGTGCCTGTATAGTCGCATAAGCGAACGAGCACTATAGATCTTCTAATATACTTAGGGTAAGAGCCTAGGGTTGCTATTTCTAAGGACACTAAGCGTTAGGCTAGCTAGCTAGATAATATAGTAGAATAGGAAGTAATAGCTGTGCAAGTAACAAGCCTAGCTAGCACGTTGCAGAGAACTCGCGTAGAGCTAAGGAAACATTATATAGGGCTCCTATTACTAGAAGGGACTCCTAAGCTAGGAGTCCCTAGTAAAGCTAGCCCCGCTCTAGTAGAGCTAGATAATTAACTAGGCGATTCTTAGGAAGTGCACTTAACTAAAGAAGCAGATTCGCCGTAATTATAGGAAATAATTTCTAATAAGCAGGATTATCCTAATTCTACCCCTGCTGCTTAATCTAAGCTTACAACTTCTAAAGCGTTAGACAAAGCAGATAAAATAATACCTACTAAGCGTACTTATTAAAGAAAGATCTATAGTCCTACTACTTACGTAAGCTAGAGGACTTACAGAAAGGACCCTAATAATAAGCTTAGAGGTAGAGGAGGTAAAAGAGTACATACTCTTATAATTATAGATATAAAGATCCTTAAGTTTATAAAAACTTACTTCTAGGGAGACTATTCCTACCTGTAGAGCAAGGAGCTTATAATAATGCACGCTGTTGTAGCTACTGCTCTACACATAAAACTAGCACAAAAATCAGAGGCTTAAGTTTATATTAGTAAGCTTCTAAAAGCGCTAATAAAGTAGAGGGATCTCTAGGCGCATCTATATGCGAAGCTCTTTATAGAGGCGTCTATAAAGGAGATCTAAACTTATTTAAAGAAGGGAACGTAGCAGGTAGTTAATTAATAGGATAACTAGCGGCTGCTCCTGCTTAAGTAGGTATTTACTTATAAAACTAACAAAGACGGTTTCTTCCTTAAATGCAAAGCTTAACTCGTGGCTTAAGGAGATCTTTAGGCAGTTAACTTACTATAGTTAACATACGCTGTAACGCTTACTGCTTAGTCCTTTAGGACAGCAATTGCAATTGCAGCAGAATTTAACATAGAGATCTACTAATTTAATATTATTAGAGCTTTTCTAAATACCTAACTAGGAGACAACGTAGCAGTTATTTGCTAGCTCCTAGATAGATTTAAATAAGCTAGTAAAGCTCTAAGACTTAAACGAGCTTTATATAGGTTACGTAACTTACTACTTCTTTAGTATTATAAGTTCTTAGGAATACTTTAGAAGCTTAGGCTTACTATATTAAAAGAGGAGCCCTGCTTATTCTTTAATATAAAACAACGTTTCCTAGTGCTCTTCTATGTAGATAACATTTTGCTTATGTATTACAAGAGTAATAAGAAGGAAGCTCTAGTAATCTTAGAGGGCATCTAGTTAATATACGAGCTTAATAACAGAGGAGCCGTATAGTAGTTTCTAGGGATTAGAGTAATTAGAGACAGGCTATCTTAAATAATCACGTTAGTCTATAACACGTACATTAAGAAGGTTACGTTAAAATTTACTCTAATAGACTTAGGAAGCTTTCCTAAGACACCCTTAGGATTAATTAAGCTTCTAAAGAACACTAGAGAAGCTTCTAAACAGGAAATTAAGGTATATTAGGAATGCGTTAGATTAGTGTTGTATACTGTAATAATACTTAGACCTAATATTACGTACGCTGTATTAAAGCTCTTACATTTTCTTACTAACCCGTTAAAGGCTTACAGGGAAGCAGTTAATTAGGTAATTATCTATCTTTATTATACATAATTTAAAGGGATAAGATATAGTAGGAAATATAATGCAGAGCTTATAATATATAGTAATGCCTCCTTTGCAGACAACGTTAAGATAAGATAATTATCCTATAGATACATAATTATACTATTTAGAGGGCTTATTATGTAGAAGGCAGCGCGACAATTAACTGTTACTACCTCTACTACTAAAGCTAAGTTAATCGCCTTAGAGCATGTCTTAAAAGAATCTATAGCTCTAAAGCGTCTCTTTAATAAGCTTATGCTTAAGCTTAAGACTGCGTAGACAATCTGCTGCAATAATTAACAAATAATTAGGCTTATTATTAGTAAAAATAAAAGGATTATAATGCGCCTTTAATACGTTAATATTTAGAATATGTAGCTCCGCTAAGAGCATGCTAAAGGCTCCTTTAAAGTAATATATCTACTAACTAACAACATGCTAGCAAATAGATTTACAAAATATCTGCTAAGGCAGAAATTTATAAGATTTAAGGAGCTCTTAAGACTTTATAATGCACGAGGAAGAGAAGTAATAGAGAAGCGCCTAAAGGTTACTCTTAAGAGCCTAGAGGGTTACTTAGTGTGTATTGCTACAGGGGGAGAACACCCCTCTCCCCTAGGGAAAGATCTAGATTCTACTCTACTAACTTGTTAACTAGATCCTTAAGCAACCTCTTAACTTGCTTACAGCGCGCTAAAACGTTAGCTAAGGCAGCCCCTATAAGCAGGTAACTATCCTATCCCTAGCGCTGCTCTATAAGAAAAGTATCCTTAAGGGCGCAGAGCACTGTGCGCTATTTCTAGATCTTAGAAGCCTATAAATATGTAATTAGCAGAAAATTATAATAAGTTAAATAGAAAGTAAGCTTACGTTATCTAGATTATCGCGTAGGACTGCAAGAAGCTTCTTTAAAGCAAAGATAAGGTATTCTAGACTATATATAGGTTAGCCTAAGCTCTTAAATAAAGGAAGGAAAGCTTATATATAGGATAGCAGGAGTAGCCTAAGTTACAGAGGTAGCAGCGCCTTAAATTAACAGTAGTATTAAAGTAAGATCTATTAGAGCGCCTACTAAGGGCACTCCTTACATAATAAAAGCAAGGAGGAAACTAACAAGCTGCCTAATTACTACGCCTAAGAGCGTTAGCAGTTAGCCCTAAAGCTCCCTTAGCATTAGAATTAGAATTAGAAGCTTTAGGCGCTAGTAGCTGCTTCTGCTTCCTCTTCTTTGCTAAGCTTAAGAGAGCTCTAGCCTAACTAGCTAGCTTAGTCTTCTTAGTCGCCTTAGCTAGGACTGCCTGCTTAGAAGCTTTGCGCTTTTAGGTCTTCTTCTGCTTAAGCAGGTTAACCGCAAGGAGGCTATCCTTATAATTAACTTAAGCCTACTTAGTAGCTTAACGCTTCTCGCTCTACTTTGCACGCTCTTCTAATCTAGGTTAGTTCCAGCCTTAATTAAGCTAATTAGAATAGAACTTAGCTAAACCTAAGATAAGGTTAGCCTTAAGATTAGTTAAAGGGGCAGGAATAGAAGAAGATAGACCCTAAGAGGCGGGAGGTAGAGCTCTAGAGGAGCTTAACGCATTATTCTAATAGAGCTTACGCTCTAGTTGCTTACGCTTAGCATCCTTACGCGCCTTCTAAGCAGCTTAAGCCTAGGTCTGCTTCTAGAGCTAAGCAAAGGCAGACTTATTATTAGAAGAGGAAGAGAAAGAATCCTCTAAATTATTAGGAAGGCTAGTTAAGTTAATCTCCTTAAACAGAATAAATTAGTTATTTAAGGGGGTCTTAGGGATAAGAGCTTCTGCCTTCTCTTGCTTAATCTTTATAATCTTTGCACTATAAGGAGCTGCTAGGGAAGGAGTTAGTTAAGCTAGAGAAGGGGAGCTATAGAATAAATAATTAGTACTTAGGAACTTACGTCCCCTAAGCTCTAGGACAGGGATAGTAGTTAGTTAAGCAGCACTAGTTAACTGTACCTGTCCTTTTAAGGGGGTGCTGCTGTTAACTAGAGCTTCTGTAGTAGGCTTTAGATTATTTAGCTAGTATTTAGGACGCATGCTGCTCTTTAGGTGCCTAAACTTATTAAAAGTAAGATTATATAAGCTTAGGACTTAAGGAACACTAAAGGGGGGCCTAAATATAGATTTTAGAATCTTAGCACGCACACGCTCTTTAAGCGTAAGCGTAGGATTAAACGTAGGAGCAGGAGCAGGAGCTAAGGGAGCTTTTGTAATATAAGGTGCTAGAGTTAGAGTCTTTAGAGCCTCTAGCTTAATAACCTTAGACGTACTAGACTTAGAAGCATTTAAAGAGTAAACTAGTTAAGCTTACTAAGCCTACAAATTAACAGTCTTAGGAGTTATAGGCTAGAGAGTCTTTAAAGTTTAAACTAGAAGAGCCTGCTAAGCCTTTAGATTAATAATCTTAGGGACGACAGGCTTAGGAGCAATAACCTTAGGAATAATTAGCCTAGGGTAGAGATCCTTATAATTAGCTCTAGGTAGCCGCACCTTACCTACTAAGGGGGTGCTGCTGCTACTAGGAGCACGCAAAGTCCTATTCTAAGATCTAGAGATTAGCAGAGAAGATATAAGAGGCTTACTAGACTTAGATAACTACGCTCTTTCTAAGAGAGCGCTACTGTTAACTAAGGAGCTAGTAGCTAGAAGAGTTGTAAACGTAGATCTAGTTAGACGCGCGTAATAAACTAGAGAGCTAGTAGAAGATATAATTAGAGCCTTAGAGATACTATTATTAGGAGCAGCAGGAGTTAGGAATAGTAAAGAGAGAGCGTCTTAAGCTTTGCGCAGAACTTTCTTAGCATTAAGGACGGCTAATTATTACTAGAGCAGCTTAATCTGTTCTTAAGGTGTTGGCTCTACTGCTAGAGCAGCTAGAGAGGAAGTTAGTTAAGCTAAGGAAGCGTTGGCAACCTTAGGAGCCTTAGGCTCAGCGTTAGTGTCTTTAGCAGGAGCCACAGGCTCTGCCTAAGGAGGCGCAGGGGGGGAGGAGCTAGAGCTATTACTAGCTTTATTAGCCGCATAGTACTTGCGTATTTTAGCAGATTAATTGTATTTTAGCTATATAAGTTAGTAAGGCAGATCTAATAAGGTAAGAGGAGCTTAGGATACTTATACTTTAGGAGCTATAGTATAAGTGCAAGTGTAGGTATAAGGGTATATTAGAGCGTGTAGAGTTATTTTAGGAGCGTGTAAGGTAGTAAAGGAAAGAAGGTTATAGAGGTAAGAAAGGAGATTAATTTTTTTTCTTTATTTATTATTTGTTTGCTTGCGCATAGAATGCGATTAGATAGAGCACGTAACTAATATTACTAAGCAAAAATTACTAAGCTTAATATTACAAGATTAGTTAACGCCTCTAAGCAGGGAAGTTAAGATCTAATCTTAACCTCCCTAGGGGGTGTGTTGCGTATAGTGCTTATGCTTATCTAATCTGCGCGTTGCTCTAGGTAAGCTTAATAGCTTACTAAGGTTAGGTAACTATCTAAAGCTTACCTAATAGTTTGTAATCCTGTAGATCTTTAGACAGACGTTCTTCTGCTCTGATAGAGCAGTATATAATCTTATTTGTTACATAGTATTAGATAGTTACTAATTAATACTCTTTTACAACTTAATTACATAAACGTACTTTTCTAGCTTAATTCTACCTCTATACAAAGCATTATAGCCGTTCTGTTAAATGTCTATATACTAGTTAATAATAGAGCACTTATAGTTAGCTTTTTAGTAGTATTAATAATTGTTTAATAATAATAATAATAATAATAATAGCGGTAGTGCATAGATAGATAGATAGATAGATAATAGAAGGATTAGATAATTATTAGATTAGATAATAGGTAGATTAGATAATAGATAGATTGGATAATAGATAATAAGATAGATAGGGTTTAAAAGTCTTAAGGGTTATAGTTTAGGTTTAGTATTAATATATATACTTATCTAATACTTATTAATTAAGGCTAGACGTATTATAGGTTATTGCGTGTACATAATAGTAATAAAACTAAGTTATGCCTAGGCTGTACTCTACGTGCTCTACGCACTGTGTATAGTTAAGTTTTTAGGTTACTATACAGAGGCTGTAGTATAAGGGGTAATTTCCGTATGTCTAGAAGGTTTACTTCCCTTTCTAGTCTATTATTATTATCTCTAGCGTCCCTGCGTGTAAAGGGTTGTAGTTTAGTTTTAGTTTTAATATACT
>MU005768.1:2127105-2223318 GCA_010093715.1 Pleomassaria siparia CBS 279.74 | reverse complement strand
ATCTAGAAGGTTTGCTTCCCCTTCTAGTCTATTATTATTATCCCTAGCGTCCCTGCGTGTAAAGGGTTGTAGTTTAGTTTTAGTTTTAATATACTTATTAATTAAGACTAGACGTGTTATATATTATTACGTGTAATAGTAACAAAACTAAGTTAAGCCTAGGCTATACTCTACGCGCCGTATATAGTATATAGTTAAGCCTCTAGGTTAGCCTATAGAGGCTATAGTATAAGGGGTAAGTTCTATGTACTTAGAAGGTTCTAGTCTATTATTACTAGTTAATAGAACTTGCCTCTGCTTTAGCGTTATTCTAGATCTTGTTTTACTAGAAACCTATAAGAGAGATAAAATAGATTACTAGATTTCTAATAGAGATTGCCTTTGTTATAATATACACTTATGTACTAAGTACGCAGCGTGCTTGGATCTTTACGCCTAAGAAGAGCTTTAATTATTAGGCATGTTAAATTAACTTAGCTACCCTACTCCTTATACTGCTACTATAATAATACTTTTATGCAAGTATACTGTAGATAGCAGAGCCTAACCTAAGTCTCCCTACGCGCAGCGCCTTTCCCTATTACCTAGTATCTACTAGTAACTTAGCTGGGTTATTAGATAGGATAATATAGAGGTTAGAGTAGAGCTAACTATTAGTCTTTAGTCTAGACGTTTAGTTAGATTTAAGGGTACGTACCTTATAGTCTTGCCAGGCGATGCTTAAATACTATAATTCTACAAAATAAGATTTAGGAACTAATCCTATCTTGCCTACTTTAAGGATTTGTCCTTTATTAGGACTTAAGGACTATTAATCTTACTGTAGACCTTATTAACCTTAACTTACCTCTACTAAAGCTAAGGTTCTTCTTCTATGCTACGTGCTAGCTTGCTCTATCCTATATAACAACTAGGATAGCATAGCCTATCCTACCCCTCTTTATGCTTTTCCCTCTTACGTACCCTTTATAGTAGTAAGTATACTTTATAAATGCTTTGCAGGAGATGCTTTAGTTAGGGAGGTAGTATTATAGTAAGCTCCTCTGCTACCTGCAGAGGTTAGGGCTGCTGCGCTAGCTTTAAAGGCCTGCTTTATATAAGAGTAACGCCTAGAGCTAGTACTAGGTATAGTATAGCACTTCTTTATAATAGTATTCTAGTTATTAGATTAGATATAGTAGAGGGTTAGGGTAATATAGGCTTAACCTTATCCCTCTTGCATAGCATTAAGTAAACCTAGAGAGTTATTAACTAAGATAAGGTAGACGTTAGGGTATAAGAAGGATATTTACTTTCTACGCATCTACGTAACGTATTTATAGCCCTAATCCCTATAGAATAATAATAGATAGTATTACCTAGCCTGCTCCTCTTTATACTCTTTCTTTTGCGTACTATTTATAATAGGTAAACCTTATAAGTACTTTGCAGGAGATGCCTTAGTTAGGGAGGTAGTATTATAGTAAGCTCCCCTGCTACCTGCAGAGAGTAGAGCTACTGCGCTAGCTTTAAGGTCCTGCTTTATATAAGAGTAGCGCCTAGAGGCAGTACTAGGTATAGTATTACAGTTCTTTATAATAGCGTTTTAGCTGTTAATTAAAATAAGGTAGGAGGTAGGGTAGACTGCTCTGCTTTGCACGCGTCTACGTGACGTCTTAACAGCCCTAGGCCCTATAATGCTATAATAGACAACATAATAACCTACCTAAATCCTCCCTACGCTTATTACTATTATTACTAAGGGATATTAGGTAGACCTAGAAGCAATAGTTGCGCTAGACTAGATTAGGCCTAGATTACACTCTAGCTATCTCTCTGTTATCTTAGCTAGTTTCTAGAGCAAAGTTAATTGCACTAACCTAAGTTTCTATTAGCTAGAAGGCAGCAAGACTAATTATAAATTAGATAATACTACCTAACGCCTAGTTTATAATAATCTTAGAGAAGTGCTAAGGCTAAGGCGGCCTTAGTAATATAATTACGCTGTGTAGGGCTAAGCTTCTAGATTACCTTATGTGCTTGTGTATACTAATAAATAATAGGTAATAACAAGCATAGGTAGCTATAGTATAGAGAATAATTCTAATGTGCCTAAAGTATTCTAGTGTGTCCTATAGGGTAGTAGAAGTTGCTTCTACTTTAACAAGAGTTTAGACTTTATATTATAATAAAGCTAGTTAGTTGTATTTTGTAGTATTAATTATATAGCCGTATTTTAAAAAAAAATTATTCTAACAGTATTTTTAATTTAATTATAAACTACAGGATATAAAATAAATTCTATAATAGAGACTAATTATATTACTAGGTTTATAACTTAGATTACTATTAAGGTAAGATATAAGCATGCACTAAGTAGGCGGCGTGCTTAGTTTTTAATGCTATTAACAGGACCTTAATAGTAGGCAGCACGGAAACACAACAGCAGATTGCTTAGATTAGATCTAGTTAACACAGACGGTAATTAATGCTAGTAGGAATAGAGGAAATAAGTTTAGGTTTCTAACATACTTATAGAATTTAGCTTTGCGTAAGAAAGGCTTTGCAGCACGTAAAACTTATTAAAGTAAAGAAGTTAATTAATTATGTAATAGAGGATCTCTATTATTAGGGAGAACTATATATACTAGTGCGGCACTTTAGGACAGCGCCTTATAAGGTAAGATATTACCTTCCTGTGCATAATATTACCTTCTACTACTTTGTTACTACTTTAACTTTATTAGGCGTGTTCGCCTATAAGAGGTCTAGTAGAGGTAGATATATTAACAGACCTTAACACTGCCTCTAAATCCAAATCTAGATTAGAGCTATTAATCCCGCGTCTAGATAGTGCATTACCTAAACTTTGTAGTAGATAGACTATATAGTAAAAGAACATCTAGTAACGTTAGGCGCTGCTAGATAGCCTAGTGCGCTTACTAAGCGCGTCCTTAGCAAACAAGACAGGCGCAATACTTTAGTTCTAAGAGGCCTATAACTTTACCTTACCTTACTAGTAATTACCTACTGCTATTAACTACTTTAGTCTGCGCTTGTATTAGGAATAGAGAATTGCGCTTTAATCTAGGTTCCTAAAAAATTCACGTACCCTGCTAACTTAGGCTGCTTTGTTAACACTGCTAAAGCCTTGCCTACTAATTTCTGTATCCTAAACAAACTAGGAAAGGAGAATGTATATAAGCGCCACCCTTAGCAGTCTTAGATTAGAAAGGCTAGCGCAGAGTAGAGCTTGTAATAGGGAAGTTAACTAGGCGCTTCTTAATATCTTTGTTAGTTAAAAAGATAAAGGCTAACGGCGTTGTGTTACATAACAAGCTTAGCAGGTATAGGCCCCCTAGTCTAGTATTAGAATAGAGGCTTATCTAGCACTAGTTTACGTAAGCACCTAAGTAGAGATTAGCTTACCCCTTACCTCTGTCTCTTTCTTATTCCTAGACTAGAAGAGGAGAATATTCTAGCCCTTCTTCCCGCTCTAAATGCGTGTCTAGTAGAAGAATAAATTCTAGCCCTTCTTTCTGCTCTAAATGCGTGTCTAGTAGAAGGATAAATTCTAGCCCTTTTTCCCTCTCTAAATGCGTGTCTAGTAGAAGGATAAACCCTAGCTAATTTCCCCGTAACGTAGGGAGTAAGTAAAGTCTAGGTTAGTAACTTTGCCCTCTCCTTACTACTCTATAAAGATAGGCTCTTTATCCTTAAACTACTCTGTATTAGTAATAAGGAACTCTCGCATAATTGCTAGGTTAGCTATATATACGCAGTAGCTAACAGGTTAGGTAGATATATAACTAGATTACTTAACCTAATAGCTAAAGAGTCTTATTTAGCGCTATAAGCTAGAGCAGCCTAGACACCTAAAGGTTCTCTTAACCTGCAGCCTATAGCTTTAGGCTAAACTGTAAGTAGGTAAATAGTATTAAGTATAAGTTACTAGTCTAAGAACGTAGTTAGCGTACTCTGTAAGCAGAATAGTAAAAAAAGGTGTTAGACCCTAAGAACATGCATAAGGAAGGGGCATCCCTATTTAGCTTTGCAATCTAATAGTTAGCTGTAAGTAACTAGCGCCTAGTAAGCAAGTAATAATTAGCTATTATAGCTTCTAAGAAGCAGTTAGATAATTTAATAGCTAAGGAGATAAGGAAGGCTGCAAACTAGGCTGCTTAACTTTTAAGGCTGAAAGTAGCTAAACGCAAGATGCTTCTTAGGGGCTAGGCTAAGGAGGAACCTAGGGATAATAACAAAATTACCTCGTCCCCTATTTACAGCGCCTGTAAGAAGACGCGCTAAATATAATTAAGAGTTCTAAACTATATATATATTAAAGGTCTTACAGTTGTTATAATAGTAGTAACAGCTAGGAAAAGGATAAGAAGGCAGTAATATAGGGGAGGTGTATATTACCTCTTACTAACAACTTTATTATTACACGTATGTTAGTGTTAGTAAAAAAAGAAGGTGCTACTTTATATAGATAAGGGTTGTAGGTAATTACTAGAGTAAAGTTAATTGCACTAGCCTAAGTTGCTATTAGCTAGAAGGCAAGACGTTTAATTATTAGTAAGACGAGGTTAACTACACCCTAGTTTGCAGAGGGTAGGGAATGCTAGAGAAGTACTAAAGCTAATGCAGCCTTACTAACATAATTACGCTGTAAAGGTCTAAGCTTCTAGGTTATTCTATATATACTAATAAATAACAGGCAGTAATAAGTATAGATAGCTATAGTATAGAAAATAATTCTAATGTGCCTAAAGTATTCTAGTATGTCCTATAGGGTTGCAGAAGTTACTTTAGCTTTAATAAGAGTTTAGACTTTATATTATAATAAAGCTAGTTAGTTGCATTTTATAGTATTAATTTTATTACTATATTTTAAAAAAAAATTATTCTGACAGCATTTTTAATTTAATTATAAACTGCAGGATATAAAACAAATTCTATAATAGAGACTAATTATATTACTAGGTTTATAACTTAGATTACTATTAAGGTAAGACATACGCATGCACTAAGTAGGCGGCGTGCTTAGTTTTTAATGCTATTAACAGGACCTTAATAGTAGGCAGCACAGAAACATAATAGTAGATTGCTTAGATTAGATCTAGTTAACACAGACAGTAATTAATACTAATAGGAATAGAGGAAATAGGTTTAGGTTTCTAATATACTTATAGAATTTAGCTGTGCGTAAGAAAGGCTCTGCAGCATATAAAACTAACACAACTACCCTACTCCCTATACTACTACTCCTAGTAATATAATCTAGCTTAATCCCCCTTCTTACTACGCTCTATACTTAACTACTAACTAAACTAGACAGCCTGTTAACTAAGATGTAGTACACGTCTAGACAAAGTAGAGACTTACAATAGGCAGGGCTATATAACATATCTACTACCCTAAACTCTCTAGTACTATAGATAATATAATCTAGACCCTTTTTTATTTTCTAGCGTTGTAGACAGATATGCGTAACTTATTATACCCTAGTAACAAAGGCATATTTGTCCTAGGGAGGTCTAATAGGGGTAGGTAGGTTAATAGACCTTAATACTACGTGTAGATCTATATCTAAGCCTAGAGCTATACTACGCACGTTATATAGACAGTAAATTATCTAAGGGTTATAGTAGAGAAACACTATATAGTGCAGGAATATCTAGTAACGTTAGGCAGCGCTAGACAGGGCCTAGCACGCTTACTAAGCGCGTCCTTAGCACAACAGACAGGCGTAATGCTTTAGTTCTAAGAGGCCTATAATAATTACCCCTTATAGTTAGCTATAGTTATGCGTAATTGCATCTAGAAGTGCATAGTACTATAAATCTTAATTAGGTTTACTATAAAATCTATAGGCTTAGTTACCTTTATAGCTTACTAGCCTACTCTATTAGCTTCTAGGGAAGAGAAGCGTCTATAAGCATTACCCTTAGCAGGCTTAGCTTAGAAAGGCTAGGGCGGACTAGAGCTTATAACGCAGCAGATAATTAGTTATAGGGTTAATATCCTGTAGTCTAATATAGTATAATTTAGGAGTACACAACCTTACAGTTTTAGCTATTCTAAATATCCTACTATCTAATAAAGCAGAGCTTTAAGCTAACAGGCCTGCAGATTAGTAACTATCTATTAAGGGGGAAGCTAACTACATTATTTAGTTGTGCTAAAAGTTAGAAGCATGCCTTATGCCCTATAGTAATTAATAAGGCATTGTAATATATACTGTTAATAGCAGATACCTAGCTGCGTGCTTTACTTTAATACAGGTTAGATAGTTTGTTAACCTCTGTTTCCTAAACGCATAACTTAGCGTAGAGGCGTAAAACTAATCTCTATATCTATACTATAATATATAATAGTGTGCAGATAGCCCTTAACTTATATTAGTATCCTACATAATCTATCCTTATCTAGTAGTAACACAAGCATCTCTTAACATTAAACGCTCTAGTAGAGATAAGTATAGTCTAATAAATTAGGTTATTAGACGCCTGCCCCTTACCTCTAACTTTCCCCTATCCTCTGTTCTTGCCCTCCCTTTTTGCCTCCTTAAACTTAGATCTTGTAAAAGAACAGACATCTACCCTATTTAACTATAGGCTAAAGAAATTAGGGTCTTTAGTCTTAGACTGCTTCCTGTTAGCTATAAGGGACTTGTGCATAAAGGTTAGGTTAGCTGCATATATATAGCGCCTAGCAAGCTTAGTAAACGTATAACTAGCAGCATTATAAAGAAGGCGTCCCTATTAGTATAAAGAGCATATATTAGAATTATAGCTAGCCTATCTAGGGCGTTACCCTATATACTAAGAGGGAAATCCTAAGAATAAGTAGTTAGGATATTTTAATTAGCAACTAAACACTAAGCGCGTTTAGTAGGGAGACAGATTTAACAACTCCTAACTAACGCAGGATAAGCTAAGAGAAGCAAAAAGGTTAACTACCTAGCAGAGACAGAGCTAGAAGTAACAGAGAATAACTAGTTAGAATACTTTAATTAGCAACTAAACACTAAGCGCGTTAAGTTAGGAGACAGATTTAATAGCTCCTAACTACCCCTAATCCTAATTCCTTCCTATCTATCCGCCTATAATAAAGAAAGCAGAAAAAGGATAAGATAAAAGAGAAAGATGCTCTTACTCTTATAGAACGCTAAAAGCAAGGGAGAATAAGGTAAAGGCAGTAAAAAGGTTAATTACCTAGCAGAGATAGAATAGGGCGTAATAGCTAGAGTTCTTGCTTAGATATTCTTTGCAGAGTAAGGATGCATGTAGGATATATTATACGCTTAGAGCGTATAAAAGAAACAGTTGCATTAAGGTATTAACTTCTAGGTAGACGTATAATAATTAAATAATGCCCTAGGGTAAATTAGCACCTTGTTTAGTTCTTAAACACTTGCCTCTTTAGTAGACGGTTACCTGCCTAATTAGCTAAACTACCGCGCTATTTTTAGAGACATTCCTTGTCCTAATATCTAAATAGCAGATTAGAGGATACGTCTAGGATTTAGATAAATAAGAGGAGGAAGAACTAGAGACTTAATCCCCTACTTATCTAGATGCGCTAATAAACGCTTTATCCCCGCTGCGTTACCTTTTACAACGTAAAACGAGCATAATATTAGAGAACACGCTTTTTAGAACTGCGTTATACTATATTATTTAGAGTTAGTAGATTAGCGCTTTATACTAGGCAGGGTTACTAATAGTAAGGGGATAGAGGCTAGATAACTTAGTTGCGTAAAATACTAAAGGTTTAGTAAGAAGCTAAGTTAGCTTAGATCTTAGGTGCAGACTATGTATATACATAACTTAGGTGCGTTAAGCAAGCTTCTTAGGTATGCTTACTAGATTTCTAGACGTATTATATTACTACTAACTATAGTAGATAGATATTAAAAATGTAGATAGTTATAGCAGGAAACTACTACCGCACTTAGTTATTACTAATAAAGAATAAGGAGTTAGTTTTTATAGAGGTAGAATTAAGCTAGAAAGAGACGTTTATATAATTAAGTAAAATAAGTATTTAATTAGTGCACCTACAGAGCAGAAGAACGTCTATCTAATAATCTAAGGGATTACAAATTATTAGGTAAGCTTTAGATAGTTAGCTAACTTTAGTAATCTATTAAGCTTACCTAATAAGGCGACGTAATAATTGCATAGATTAGTTAAGCATTATACGTAATAGTTTTTATTATTAGCTTCTTACGTACCTGTTATATAAGATATTTATAGAAAAGTTATAGTTATTATTTATATATACTCCCTTCTATATATATTATTAGTAGGCGTATATAGTATAAGTAGAGGTAAGCGTTACATAAGTAACGCGTTATTATAATAGCACGTAGTAGTCCTTAGCGCGTTATAGTAATACTAAAACAGGTTTAGTACCCTTAGATTTAGTATAGCTAACAACCTTCCTATTACTACTAGCACACTAATTAACATAATACAGACCTAATAGCGTAAAATAATATTACACCTAAAGAATAGCTAGCCCTTCTTAAGAAGGCAGCCTCCTATTAGCACAGCGCTGCGCAGGGCTTTATAGGTAGGCCTTGTGTTAATATTATAGCAGCGCACCTATACTACGCGTTAGACCTAGTATACGCGTAATTACTGCAGGATACTAGGACGCCTAATTAAGTATTACCTGCAGGCTGCTAGCCTTATGCAGGATACCTTACGTCCTAGGCGTTAGATATTAGGCCTATCTTTATTACTAATTCCCTACTCTCTACTGTATAGCTACTACGTGCTAGCGTAGCTAAGGAAACATTATTATATAATAGTTAGTTTTGCCTAATATAGGCAGCTGCTAACATTACTAATATAGGTAATAACTTAGAGGGAGAGAATAATACTTATGCGTCTAAGGGTAAGCAGCGTAATAAGTAGAATAGTAACTAACTCTAATATTTACTGCGTTTAGAGCAGCGTAATAAGCAGAAGCGCACAGAAGATAATAAGGATAAGAAAAAGGGTAGAGATAAAGAGGGTAGAGAAGAAGGAGAGGGAGAAGAGGGGTAAGAGGAGGGAGATAATAAGGTAGAGGAGGAAGGAGAGGGGGGAGAAGATAAAAAAGGATAAGAACCTACCTATATTAATACTGTTAGTAGTAATAACTATTACGCTGCATAGTAGCAGGAGGCTAGGTTATACGCCTAGTATAAGTAAAGAAGGCTGTCTTTAGGCCTTATAGAGCTAGGTAAGGAGGCGCCTAGTATAGAGCGCGCTGCGTACACATTAATTAAGCCTTAGGAGGAGACCTTAGTATTATAGATCCTACAACAGCGCATAACTAAAGATAAATGCTTTCTCTTAATAGCATAATAACTATACGCAACTATCTATACTATGCTTAAGAAAGCTAAGGCTATAGGTAATATAACTATAGTAGCATACGCTTAGCTGTTCTTATAGGCATAGTAAGCGCGCAGGTTACCTATAGTGCAGGCTATATTAGGGCTAGCAGTCCTATTACTATCTAAGGCTGTAGGCATATCTACGGCTATTAAGCTATACAGCTTCTCTGCCCTATAGAAAGCAGTAATAGGTATTATAGACGAGCTAGGTACTTAATATATCTAGTACTACTAGACTATAGCCTTTCTATATTACAGGTACTATAATAAGGTAAAGTAATAGTAGCTAGAGGAAGCAACAGTATTACTGCGTAATAGACGTAGTAGCTAGGGTTAGTTAGAGACGCAGGTTAAGAATGCCCTATTCTAGGAAATAAAGATAAGGGTAATAAGGGAGGCCTTTAACTAGCAACTTAAGTAGGTAAGACGTTAGCTTAAGGCTGTAGAGACGCTTAGCTAAAGGTGTCTCTACTTAATACCCTATAATACTATTATATTATCTTAGGTTAAGTAAGGGTTATACGCTGCTAAGTTTACTATCTAGCTTGCGCTAGTTAAGAAGGTAAATAATTAAGTAATTAAGGTAGGTAATGCTATTAAGGACTAGCTAGGGCAGGACTGCATCGCTAGTAGGCCTATTACCCCTAAGGAGCTACTAGGAATTAAAACAGTCCCTTTAGCACAAGGGGCGCGGTTTAAGAAGGTAGCTAATAATAATAATAAAGATAAGAAGGTAGTAGAGGTAGAGATAGCTAATAGCTAGGAATAAGACAAGTTAGAGGTTATAGAGGACGTATAAGCACGCACGCTGTTACTTAGTTAAGCTAATAATAGGCGCTAGTAGTGCGTTCTAGATCTATTAGAACTGCCTACCTTAGCCGCCCTTAGATTATTAAGCTAGTAGTGCCTAGACAGCAACGTCTTAATTACCTGCTACTTGTTAAGTTACTATCTATTACAGGTTCTCCTCTTTAAAGATATCTACAGGGTAACTTTGCGGCAGCGCACAGAGGGGTATAGGCACAGCGTAGTTTCTATAGCTTATCCTTTATTATAGAATAGTAGCATAAGCTTCTATCTACTATAGAGGGTGTTAAGACACCCTCTACGTTCCTGCATAATTCCTGCGCTGTTCTTGCTAAGGCTAAGGTACTCTAGCCCTACGTTAAGAAGGATAAGGTCTTTAAGCCTATCTAAACTTTAGCTAGGAAAGGCTATAGCAAGCGTGCTACTACTAGCTACCCTAACTAAGAATTTAAAGCCTAAGAGAACGCTAAAGCTGCGCGGCAATAGGGTTAAGGAGACACCTACTAGTAAGGAAGAATCTAGCCCTGCATATAGTAACGTACTTAGCGTTAGGCTAGAGGAGTAATAATAATTATGCGTATAACGCCTTTACGTAGGAGTAGAATTACTTAGGAGATAATATAGTAAAGGGTAGTTACGTAGAAAGCCTCTTAGTAATAGCTTCTACTCTATAATATCTTTCCTATGTTATATGCGTTTAGCGTATAGGGCACCCTAACGCTAAAGTAGTCTAATAAGACAGAGATAAGGACGCAATAGTAAGCTTCTTAGCTACTTTACCTACTTAAGATAAGTCTTACTAACACGTTGCAGCTGCTAATAGGCATCTTTAAGTATTATAATTTTAAGATTAGCACTACTATCTGCATAGCTAGTGCTAAGAAGATTAGAGAAGGTACGTTTTAATACCTTACCCTAATAGCTAGGTAACCTAACTCTTCCTAGGACTAAGCTAATCTAAATACGCTAGGATGTACTGCTAAAGCCGTCTTCTACTACTAAAGAAATCTTAAGGGCTGTAGCAAGCCTACAGCTGGCGGCTCTCTAAGCACACCTAAGTTAAGCTTTAAGAAGACACCTACTACGTCTAAGTCTAACCCCTAGAAAGAAGTAAAGATGCTAGCTGCTTATAGCGGCGCTAAGGATAGAGGCCTACCTAGTTAAGGAGATTAGAGTAGAGAAGATAGAGGATAGTAATAATAAGTTTATAATACTAACGTGTTCTAGGTAACAGGGCGTTGCATATAGAGAGGGGGATAGTAGTTAGCCTATAGATAGAAGAAGGCTGTTAAAAGAGGACGTTAGGGGCGTATACTCTCCTTATACACTAGGCTAAGCTAAGCTTAAATAAAGGATGTTTAGTTGCCTAACTTATAGGAAAAGGAGAAGAAGACTAAGAAGGGAGAATAGAAGAGACTTTAGCGTAGGTAGTTATAGTAACGTGTACTAAACTTTCTAGATACCCTAGACATATTTAAGTAAGATAACAGTGCATAGAATGTAAGAGTTCTAAGTCTAACCTATTATCTTCTAGCTCTGCCTTATTAAGAAGCCTAAAGATTCTTTCTAAGACCTGTTATTCCCCTAGTATAAGGCTAGAATAAAAGTCACGCCTAAAAGCTGTTATAGAGCACTAAGCACTTAGTACTATAGGTAATAAACTACTAGGTTTCCTGTTATATATTACCTAGGTTCCCTACTTATACTAGTCTAACCTCTAACTTATATATTATTCTTTAGTCTAGAGGTTTATACTATTATCCTTATCCTTATTATACTTATGCTAGAAGTAAAAGCATTATATATGCATTATTCTGCTAATGCGTATGCTTCCTGCTACGTATCTAGATAGAGTAATTGCTGTATATTAGTATAAAAGAAGTTTTGTAATTAAATAATAAGGGCATAATAATTAACTAGTCTATTATACAGGACTAACTACTAGTTGCTAATAGTATAAAATTACTGCTACTAGCCGTTAGAGGACCCTAGATATACCTACTCCTATTGCTTACACTAAGACTAGGGTTTCCTCCTATACATACTATTACCTGCCTCCTACTTCTCCTAACATAAGGCTAAGTGCAGTAACTGCCTTTGCCTACGCTGCCTTTACCTGCGCTGCTATTAACCTTAACTTTAGCCCCTTATTTACTAGCCCCTATGCTATATTATTGCAAGATTAACGCTATAAGCGCGTTAAGTTTATCTAGGCTCTTATGCCTAATCTAGTCTAGTATTATAAGTTTTAGTAGGTATAACAGCTCCTACACTAGATTAAATCCCTACTTAGTATTAGCCTTACGCCTCTTACCTAGTAACTAGCACTCCTACTTAGCGTTAATACTAATAACGTAGACCCCCTATACCCGTAGCTCCTCTATTAGCTTAGATATTCTCTATATTAGCGTATAGCTAGTAATATTATTATTACTATTTTTATAGTTAGTGTTAATCCTTGCTTTACGCAAAAGCTTATGCATTATTAAAGGCATACTAAGCTTATTAGAGGCTTTAAGATAATATTTATCTAGCATAAGCTTTTCTATAGCTAGGTAGGCATATATAGCTAAAAACTACTTTATCTGCCTAGTTAGGCCCTTAGCTTAGCTAGTCTTAGAATAAGAGATAAGCATAGAATTACTAGGGTAGAGAAGGATCTAGTATGTAAGGCAGATAAGGTGCAGGAACTTAGCTATCTACTTCCTTACTCTATCCTTACTAAGCTAGTAGGCTACTATATTAGTACTACTTTATAATATTATCTAGTAGGGTTTGTTTTCCTAGCTAATGCGCTAATAATTATTCTAGAGGAAGAGAATGTTAAGTAGTTTGCTAACGTTAGGGATCTTAGACCTGTTCCTAGTTATAAAGTAGGGTGCACAGCGCCTTCTATCTACCTTAAATATTCTATATATTCTGCAGTAAGAGTACTCTATATAGCCTTTAGCGTTAAATGCCTTACAGCTAAGCTCTAGTTAGTACTTGTAGGACTTTTTTATTGCCTTCTAGATATCTAAGTTAAACTACTTAATATTAAAGGCGTAGAGGTACTTAAGCTATTTATCTTATAACGCCTAGCTGCCGCTAATACTATAATAATTATACTAGGTCTTAGCCTAGTTTAAGCAGACATATACGTTACAGAGGTCCTTTACAGCTACCTACTAGTGCCTATATTCCTTATATATAAGTACGTTCCCTACTAGTATGTTATCCCTATATAGCAGGGCTAACTACTACGTTGTCTAGTTAAACTTAGGTAGGAACTATCTAAAGCTGCTCTAGTCTATTATCTCTTACATGCTAAGGCCCTCCTTAACTATAATACTAAGTCTGCGGGTTACCTCCTATTAATTCTTATATAGCAGGGATTCCTGCTAAAGTAAGTTACTACTATAGCAGAATTAAAGCGCTTATAGTGCTACGACTATAGCTATAGTCTTAGGAAGCAAATATGCTATGCTAGTATGCACCTATATATGCTTAAAGAGGAGGCAGTACTTATTAATCTAGGCATAGAGAAAGCTAAGGAGTTCCTGCATTAGTATAATATAGTAGGGGAGTAGCGTATTATTATTATTAATAGAATTATTATATAGGTCCTATTTACGCTACTGTTCTATAATAGCATCTGCTATAATAAGTAAGACCTAGTGCTTTTTCTAAATACTATATAACTTCTACTAGTTATCTGTTAGATTAGCGTGCGCGCACTTCTTACTATAATAGTAGGAAAGCTTATAGACCTACTTAGAGAATATTGCACTGCTACCCTCCTACTACAGTAATTAGATATACCTAGGGTTAAGCACTAGGTTCTTAAGGGACTTGTTATAAAAGACGTACATTTTAGCTGTGTTAAAGGGCGTCTTAATTAGGGTATAGAACTATAAGTAGATTAGGCTATCTACGCTCTCTTATCCCTTTAGCCTAGTAAAAAGTATTAGGCCTATTAAGTCTAGCATTATAGCCTACGTATACGCAGTGCGTTTAACGTGTCCCTTAGCTTAGGTTTTAGCGTACGCCTTAAGGTAGCACCTTCTCTATAGAAACACCTTAGCCTTATAATCCTCTAGAATCTAGTTATATAGGAGAGCGCTGTCTTGCAACGTTACCTGTTTTCTAACGTTAATAAAGGTATAATGCCTGCTATAGAATTCTAGGTTAGCTACTATAGCCTAGCTCTTATACTATTACATGTACGCTAAATCTAGCCTGCTATCTATATGCTCTAGCTTAGTGTTCTTAGAATGCATAAACAGGACTAGACCTGTAAATTAGTAGACGCTAGGGTTATTAGTAATATAGCAAAGGATGCAGTCCTAGAGTAGCTCTAGATACTAGCGCTAGAGCGCATACTTAAGTAGCTACTCTCTAGAGGAATCCTTTTAGCTAAGACTCTCTAATAATTGCGTAGTTGCGTCTAGGTTAGTAACGTAGGCAGAGGCAGGGTAGTACTATATTAGGTTAGCGCTTCTAACTATATCTAGTAGGGCTAGGCTTAAGACTACGTTATACTATAACTGTTTATCTTTATAGCTAAGATATATACTATGTTTATACTTACTCTCTACGTAAAGGCTAGGGAAGAAGATGTAGAGGAAAAGTAAGTCTATCCTAATAACAGACCTAAAGTAGTAGTATAGGATTTTATAAAGCAGTATAAAATCTAGTATTAATTCCCTGCTAGTATTATACGTTAGCACGTCTAAGCTAAAGTGTATGTCTATATTAATATTAAGGAATAAGTACAGCCTTAGAAACTAATTAATCCCCTATTAGGTAACACCTAAGCTGCTAGGGAAGTAGCAGAGGGTATTAATATTAAACGTAGTCTTAGCAGACTAACCCTTTTTACTCTTAGAATAATGCTGCAAAAGACACAGACTTCTTAGCAGGCCCTTATTATAAGTTCTAACCTTATTAGGGAATACCTAAGGGCTTATACCCTTAAATGCGCCTTAGTAGTTAACGTTACTAAGATAGATCTTCTTTATAAAGTTTAGATTACTAAGTACGTCTAGAAGAGGTCTTCCTCTATTAGTTTTACTGTAGATAAAGGTAGTAATATTGCAGAGGGAGGAGCATGCAGAATGCATATTAAGACGCCTATAGCGTTCTTAGTATAGCCTATTAGCCTTACTATACTATTTATGCGTGCAGCCCTAGAAGTTATAGAGCTGCTTAGCTAGCTTATAGGCTGTCTGCTTTGTTACATCTATAGGTATAGGAGAAGTAGAGGTAGTAGTAGCGTAGAACGCCGCAGGAGAGTTAGTATAGGGGCGTAGCAAGGTAGAGTTTACGTCTAGAGGCGCTGCTAATAAGAAAATATCTCTAAGCGTCTGTAATACCTAATTAGATATATTACTATTAGCAGGTAAGGGTAGTAGAGAAAACAGGTTACTATCTAGAGATAATGCTTCTAGCTGTAATAGGCTGTTAGTAGCAGAGCCCCCTAGTGCGCCTTTATTTAAAGGGGGTATACTGCGCTAGGCTAACTATATACTATTCTTTCTACTGCTTTCTCTTCTTAGTTGCGCCTTAGACCGCGCGCTATGCTCTCTAGGTATCTGCTGCTTTAAACCTATAAACCTAGCCTAGGACGGCAATTTACTGCAGCTACTGTTACCCTCTTTAACTACCCTATGCGCGGAGGTACGCAGGGGAGAGCAAAGACGCTGTAACTCCCTGCTATCTCTACTTCTCCTACTCTCTCTACTTCTTCTACTACTGCTGCTTCTCCTGCTGCTGCTGCTTAGCAACCCTAGCTTAGCACTCCCGCTAATAATGCTATCCTCTCCTCCTCTGCTAATAATAACGTTATCCTCTTCTCTTCTGCTAATAATAACGTTATCCCCTTCTCCTCCCTCTTCTTCTCTGCCTAGGTGCATTAATAATATAACACCTGCTATTCTAGCGTCTATCTTATTTACGCGCTCTAAAATCTTAGCGTTATAGTTATCTAGCGCGGTATTCTAAACTTATGCGTCTAAAATAGCTGCCTCTAATTCCTTAGGTGTAATTTTGTCTATGCTAGCAGTTCCTATTATAGCAGGTTATTAGCAGGCTACTTGCTTATTAGGCAGTCTATTTATTTATTTACTTTTACTATTATAAGGAATAGGGATATTACTACTTGTCTAAAGGCTAATTTTGTCTTGTGTTTGCATAGGAACATTTGCGTTTAGCACTAGCTTATAGGTAATAAAGGTACTAGGTAGTAGCTCTAGGCTATAATAACGCTTTTAGCCCTTATAATAATCTTAGTATTACCTTTAGGAACTTTCCTTCTGCGCCTAAAGACGTTTATATTTATTAGCGTACTTTAGCAGTCTGCCTATGCGCTTCTTAGGTTAATTAGGAGGAGCTATTATAATATAGATAAGATAGATAGGTAGATAGTAGATAGTAGAGATAAATATAGGGGGTATAATGTTTACGTTCTACTAACTAAACTTAATAAGACCCTTTTTCTAATAAGGCTAGTGTGCTATTAACGTTTATAATAACAGCTAGTAATAAATAGAAAGGCAGCTTGCACGCTAATAGTAGACTAGCTTTAGAACGCAAGCTAAAGTCTACTCTTATTTACTAAATAGGATAAGAAAGTTCGCGGGAGTGTAGGTGTTTAGATAGGTCCTAATCTAGTTAATTAGCGCATCTATTAGGTTTAGCACAGGCCTAAGGTTAATTGCGCCTATTACCTTTTAGAGCCTTTTAATTACTTTTAGACTAATTGTATAAAAATGTAATAAAGCCGTGTAAGTACTAAGAAGAGAGTAATGCCCCTAGCCTAAAGATATGTTAGGAAAGGAAAAGGATATATAGTATATTGCGCAACTTATATATTATATATAGACCTTAAGTTATAGGCGTATTCTAAATTATATGCTAGACCTTATAACTTATAGACAGCCCCTAAGACTATATATAATAGGGATACTATATCTACTTAGAGTATAGAGGCACTTCCTACTACCCTGCAGATCTTACGTACCCTAGCTAGATAGAGGCTAGGCTATATAGGTTAATAAGCCTTAGAGAGGTTATAAGACGTAGAGGGTTATATAAGCCTACACCTAAGTATATAACCTACCTACACTCTAACTCTAATTAGGCTTAGCGCACTATTCTAGTCTACCTTCCTGTGTTTAATAAGGCGCATAAGGACCTACTAACACGCCTATCCTTTAATAATAATATCTCCTGCTATAACGCTTTAATAGATGCGTAGATTACACTATCTAACTCCTTATTAGATTCTCTATAACCTACGTCTAAGAGAATATAAAATAGTACGCTATTCTAGTCTACCTTTACATATTTTACTACCTTTTAAGATTATTATAGGCTCTAAATTACGTAGTAATTGTGTTATATAGAAAAACTTGCGTAATAAAGGTAATTATAGGTAATTATTAGTATTAAAGTAGGGAGAGCTAAGGTAGAACACCTTAGCGTGTTAAGCAAGTACTTGCCTAACGCGCTAGGGTGTTCTACCTTAGCTCTCCCTAATTTAACCCTAATAATTACCTACAATTACCTTTATTACGCAAGTTCTTCTACGTTAATACATTAATTACTATAATAAAATATATATGCCTGCCCTAATTAGTAGTAAATGCGCAGGTTAAGCAGGATGCTTAGAAGGTTGCTTGACAGGCTGCGCGCGCATACAAATCAAACTCTTAGGCTATTATAAGTAACCCTACTGCAAACAACGCTGCGGGCAGCAGCTACGCAACGCCTAGAGAGGCTTAAAAAGGTAATTAAGATATCTCTAAGAACCTATTAATAGCAGACTTTAAATAACAGCACCTTAATTTACCTTATAGTTAATTAGGGTGCTTAGAAGGTCGCTGAATAGGCTGCGCGCGCTTATAAATCAAACCCTTAAGCTATTATAGGCAACTACGCAACGCAAAGGGAGGCTTAAAAAAATTAATTAAGATATCTCTAAGAAATTATTAATCTTGCACTTTGTATAATAGTATCTTAATTTATATAGTTGTTAATTTATTAAACTGCAAACATAAGATCTTATACAAAATTACGTTTAAGCAATGTTTCTAGGAAGGGCTAAGGTGTTCTACCTTAACCCCCTATTAGGCGAGTAACTTAAATCTTAATTAGGCCTAGCGCGCTAGCCTAGTCCGCCTTCCTATGTTTAGCAAGGTGCACGAGCACCTACTAGCACACCTATCTTTTAATAATAATACCTCCTGCTATAACGCTTTAATAGATGTGTAGATTATACTATCTAACTGCTTATTAGATTCTCTATAACCTACGTTAAAGAGAATATAAAATAGTGTCCTATCCTAGTTAGCCTTTATATATTTTGCTATAGGCACGTGCTAAACACGCACTAACTTAAATCTTAATCAGGCCTAGCGCGCCAGCCTAGACCGCCTTCCCGTATTTAGTAAGGTGCACGAGCACCTACTAGCACACCTATCTTTTAATAATAATATCTCCTACTATAACGCTTTAATAGATGCGCAGATTGCACTATCTAACTACTTATTAGATTCTCTATAACCTACGTTAAAGAGAATATAAAATAGTATCCTATCCTAGTTAGCCTTTATATGTTTTGCTATAGGCACGTGCTATACGCACTAACTTAAATCTTAATCAGGCCTAGCGCGCCAGCCTAGAACGCCTTCCCGTATTTGGCAAGGTGCATAAGCACCTACTAATACACCTATCTTTTAACGACAATATCTCCTGCTATAACGCTTTAATTGCTAAGCGGATTGCATTGTTCTACTTATCGCAAGATCCTCTATAATATAAGTAAAAAAAAACTGTACCTTAGGTTCTAAGCCTAACAGTCATTTCGCCTTTTATTGCATAATTTAGGAGATGTAAGCCTAAGTTCTTAGGATTAAAGAGAATATATATTAGAATAAGGTAAACTATAAAGGCTTAGTCTAACTTATAAAGAAAGGATATGCCTAAAATATAGATTAGGAACCTATAAAGGCTTATAGCTCTTAACCTAAGAAAGCTAGGAAGTAATAAGTAAAGTAGGTATTAAAAGAAAAACGCGCAAAGCGTAGAAAGGATAGTAATTACCTTTATTATAGTAAGAAGAGATACTTCTAGTTAAAATACAAGCTAACTCTAGCTAAGAGGCCTACTAGAGCAAGAACTAGACAGAGTAATAATGCTAAGAATAAGGCTAAAGGTTTAGCTAAGGAATTTTCTAATAACTATTTAGAAAACTAGTTTCTTCTAGTAATAGTTACTATTAGGAGAGGAATAAAAAAGACTAGACAGAATTAACTTAGAAGGAGTTTAAGAGGTTTTAACAGAGTTAGCTAGATAGTAGCCTAATTATAGTATATTTACTTATTAATAGAAAAAGTTTTACTTTAACACTAATTAATACTAGTTACTTATACTACAGTTCTATCTCTAATTAATTTGTCTAGAATAATAATATACAGCGTACTAAGTTAAAGAGGGAGAAGTTAATTATAGGCTTTAGAGGAGAGATTACTAAGCTCTTAGGAAAAACTAAGGTAGAAGTAGATATTAATAGCTACTTAGAAATTATATTCCTGTATATCTATTAGGATAAGAAGTATAATATAATTCTTAGTAAACTATAGATAGAAAGGAATAAGGTTACGCTAGTACTAGCTAAGAAATTAATATTCTTATACTGCGCTAACCTTAGAGTTTAGAGCTAGGAAGGTTGCTAGCTAAAGGAAGAAGTAAGATAGGTAAGAGCCTTAGCATTTATAGCCCTTTCTTAGAGAATCTGCAAAACTACTAGATTAATAGGGGTTTTTACTACCTTAATAGCTAATATTTAGAGGGCTCTTACCCTAAAAAAGAAGTTAACTCTAAAGGAACTTAAAGATATGCTCCTAGATTTGCTAAGAGACCTTTTTTAATACTTCTCCTAGGAAGAATCTAATAAACTCCCCCTTTATAGAGGACTAGTAGTAGATATAAAGATTAACCTAACTTAGGAAGGTAGAAAGGACGTAGAGATACTATAGGAACTGCTATATAGTATGTCTAAGGAAGAACTCTTAGTCCTTAGATAACAGCTTACTACGTACCTAGATAAGGGTTTTATCTAGGTAAGCTATTTAAGCGCAGCTGCCCTAGTATTATTTATCTAGAAGCCTAGGGGTAGACTCTGCTTCTGCGTAGACTACTAGGCCCTTAATGCAATTATAAAGCAGGATTAGTACCTACTTCTACTACTAAAAGAAACTCTAAATTAGATTAGGAAAGTAAAATAGTTTACTAAAGTAGATATAATTTAGGCGTTCTATAGAATCTATATTATAGAAGGTAATAAGTAGAAGATAGTATTCTATATAAGGTTTAGGTTATATAAATAGCTAGTAACTCTATTTAGATTAGTAAACGCACCTAGCACCTTTTAGAGGTACATTAATTAGATACTTAGGGAACACCTAGATAATTAGTGCTTAGCTTACGTAGATAACGTCTTAATCTACTTATTAGGCTTAAAAGCTAACTATAAGAAGAAAGTTAGGACTATAATAAAGAAGCTTAGGGCTGCTAGCCTCTAAATAGATATTAAGAAATGTAAATTTAGCGTTAAATAAGTAAAGTACCTAGGATTTATTATTAAAGCTAAAAAAGGAATTATAATAGATAAAGAGAAGCTTAGAGTAATCTATAAGTAGTAAGCTCTAACCTTTATAAAAGTAGTCTATAGCTTCTTAGAGTTCGTAAACTTCTATTAGATATTTATCTAGAACTTCTTAGGATTAGCTACACTGCTTACTAAACTAACAGGCAAAGAGGTTAACTTTATCTAGGGAAAGGAATAATAAGAAGTATTCTAGAACCTAAAAGATATCTTCTATTTAGAACTAGTATTAGCCTATTTTAATCCTAAGCTAGAAATAATCCTAGAGGCGGACGCATCTAGGTAGGCAACTAGGGGTACACTTTCTTAAAGGGATAAGAACAGAAAGCTTTAGATAGTAGCGTACTTCTTAGCTAAGAATAATCCTACTAAGGTAAACTACTCTATCTATAATAAGGAGCTCTTAGTAGTAATTAAGTACGCAGAAGAATAGCACAGTAAGCTTAGAGTAGTAAAACATGTATTAGTAATTACTAACTATAAGAACCTTCTATACTTTACAACTTTCTAGAAGCTAAGTAAGAGGCATATTTATTAGTCTAATATCCTAAGTAGGATTAACCTAACGTTCTAATACTAACTAGGTGCAGAAAATAGTAGGGCTAACGCTCTCTCTAGAAGGAAACAAGACCTCCTAAAAGACTTAGAAGATAAAAGGGTAAAATTAAGGCATTTCTAACTCCTAATACTAGTAGGCCTAGATAGAGATAGCTAGGGCATAAGGGATCTAAGAGCATCCTTAGCTCCTATAATTAGAGTACTTAGCGCTAGAGGATTTTTAGAAAACAGAGTGCTGCTAGCTTAACTAGCAGAGAAACCTACCCTAGTAGAAATATAAGAAAGCGTAGAGAAGGCTAATAATATCTATTAATAAGCTGTATAAGCTGTTAAGGAGGGCGCTTATAAGTTCCTACTAGAGCTAAAGCTTAGCACCTCCCTCTTAGAATATAGACTAGACTACTAAGAAAGACTCTTATTTAGGGACTAATATTAGGTTCTAGACTACCTAGGACTAAGGTTAAAACTATTAGAAGAAGCGCATAACTCTCCCTATACTAGGCACCCTAAGAGAGAAGGAACGTATAAGATTCTAGCTAGGGATTTCTTCTAGCCTATAATATTAAATACTATCTAGACTTTTATTAAAAACTATAACGTTTGCAGAAGGACTAAGCTATAAAAGGAGCTAAAACAAGGACTCCTAAAACTACTGCTGCTCCTATTAAGAATCTAGAAAGAAATATCTATAGACTTTATTATAAGTCTCTTACTTAGTAACAGGAATTATAATCTTATAGTTATTATAGACTAACTAAGTAAGAGTATAGTCCTAATTCTACTTCTAAATCTAAGGACTAAGATAGTAATAAAGGCCTTTATAAAAAGGGTAGTAGCGTACTATTAGATACTAGATATAATAGTATCTAATTATAGCTTATAGTTTGTTAGTAACTTCTAGGCAGAGTTATATTAGTTACTTAAGATCTAGCAGCAGCTTTCTACAGCCTTTTATTAGTAGATAGACAGGTTAATAGAATAAATAAACGTAGTAATTAAGACTTACCTAAGGGTATTTATAGACTAGAGTTAGTTAGATTAGGCGCTAAGGTATCTGTTAGCTTAGGTTGCTATTTATAGTTAGAATACAACGTTTACTAGAGTTAGCCCTTTCTTCTTATAGTATAAGTATAATGTAGAGCTAATTAATCTAGATAAGAAAGAATAGGCTTTAAGTTATCTTAGAAATGCGCTAGACCTAGAAGCAGCTGCGAGGGCTATAGTAGAGAAGTTTAAAGAAACCTTTAAGTAGGCGTAATTAAACATAGCGCTAGCGTAGTAAGAATAAGAACGCTAGGTAAATAAATATAGGTAAGAAGCTCTAATACTTAAAAAAGAAGATAAGGTGTAGCTCTAATATAGGGATTAGTTATTAAATAGCTAGCTAAGTAAGAAGCTAGATTAGAAGAATAGTAAGTTTACTATAAAAAAGGTAATTAGAAGCTATAATATTAAGCTTAATATTCTACCTAGAGTTTACCTAGTATTCTATATTAACTAGATAAGGTTAGCTCTAAATAACTATCTTCTAGGGCAGACTTTAGATAACTCCTAACTAGAAGCTATTATAGTTAACAGGGAGAAGGAGTAGAGAGTAGATAAGATTTATACTAAAAGGCGTAGAAAGATTAGTTAAGGATCTTAACTTAAGTACTAAGTAAAATAGGCAGGTTATATAAACCCTACTTAGGAGCTAGAAATAAACCTTAGTAAGTTAGAAGCCTTAATAAGCTAGCTTAACTTCTTAGCGCCCTATTATTTAAGTTAAGAAACACTGCTAGAAGGATTCTAAAGGGACCCTTTAGAGAAGTAAGTATAGAGTTAGGAACCCCTTATTAAGAGTCTAAGTTAATAAGGGAGTAAGTAGGGTTAGTAGAATAGTAGGTAAGGTAGGAAAAAGGTTTAGAGAAGCTAGAAGAGGATGTTAAGAGTTATCTACCCTTAGAATAAGAAGGAAGTTAGAGGAGAATAAGGAATATAGTAAGAGCTAGTCTAAATATACTAAAAACTAAACTAGAATACTATAGAACTAGTAGATTAACTTATTAAGGTATACCTATAGTAAAGGAAGAGCTAGACGTAATAGTAAGGTATACTTAGAGAACTGCGTATTCTCCTTATAAGGGAACTAAAAAGTCTGTTTAGGTATTAGAGAAGGTAGAATTAAAGCGCCTAAGAGGCAGAACTTAGTTAAAGCTAGATAGAAAGAACTTTAGTAAAGAGGAGCATAATAAGTAAATATAAAAAAGAGTCTAAATAGAATAAGCTTATAGGCAAAATTAACTATTAGAGAACTAAAGAACTAAAGAAACCTTACTACCTTAGAATAAGAAAGAGCTAGACAAGGCTTAGTAAGAGCAAGAACTTAAGCAAACTAATAAGCTAAATTCTAAAGTACTAACATAACTAGCTAGCAAGTATCTAAGCTAATAAAGAAATTACTAAGTACTATTACCTCTAACGTCTATATCCTCCTTACTACCCTTAGTCTACTTAGTAATAGACTAGACGCGCTAAGTAAAGTTAATAAATTAGCTAAGTAAGGTATTCTGCGTGCTAATAGCCTAGTAGATACAGTCCTATATAATATATTAGCTAAATATATAAGAATAAAGAAGTAAGATATACCTAGCTATATATAAGGTTGTTATATAAACCTACTATATTATTAAGAATGTTACTATAAGTATTAGAGTTATTAATAGAGATCTACTTAAGGTCCTTAAGCTTCTTAAAGATATAGTAATAGACATCCTAGTTAACAGGCTGCATAATAGACTGCTTAGTAACCTAAGTAATAGTCTTAAAGCATAATTAATAAGGTTTAGAAACTAGAGCCCTAGGACTAGACCCTATAGTATTATTATTAATAATCTTATTAGCCTTACTAATAGCTTAGAGATTAGCGTTAAAGACGGCTTTATAGCTGTTAGACAAAACAAAGTACTAGATATTACTTAGTAGGATGCTAGCCTCCTAAGTAAACTTAGCTAGGATTAAAGTCTTACAGTATTAAAGCTCCTTAATAGTATAATATCTACTAGCCTTAACGTAACGCTTACCTATAGTAGCGCAGAACTAGTAGGTAAAAGACTAATTATACCTATACTAAAGAGTATAGTAATTATATCTATAGAAGGAGATGCGCACTATATAGTAGGTATATATAGACTAGAGGGTAGAGTAGGCAGCGTAAAGGTTAGAGGAGTTCTTAGGAGGGAGGCAGCTATAATTAATAGAGGTAGTAAGAGGGGGAGTAGGGAGGTTAGACTAGGGTTCCTACTAATATAGTTAAATATATTAGCAAAGAACTTATATAAACTAAACTAAGAATAACTTATATAAAATTATTAAAAAGGCTTATTTCTAGAGCTCTCTTAAAGACGCTTAGAGCTAAACTAAGTATTTAGAGAGGTCTCTAAATAGTAATAGACTAGTAGATAAGATAGGCTAGTAATAGTGTTTCTACTATGCTTACAGAATTACTTAAAGATAGACTACCTAATAGTATTACTAGAACCTACAGATAGTCTGTCTAAGGCGGCCTAAGAGTAGGGAGTAGTCTAGATAGCTAGAATAGCCTTCTTACCCTTATTAGCCTTAGGGGTTAGCTTTATAGTAATAAGCTTGCGGCAGTGTAGAGTTAGAGTCTAGAGATTTCTTACCTAAGGCTAGGCAGCGCAGGGAGTTATAGGCGTCTTAGGAGTAGGAGGAGCAAAGCTAGGGACGTCTATTTTAAAAGAGCTAAAGTAAAGTTAAGTAAAAAGAGTTAAGCAGAGTAAAGAAAGATTAAGCAAAGTTAAGAAAGAGTTAAATAAAGTAGAGTAGAAGAGAAGAAGAAGAAGTTAGATAAAGTTAAGTAAGCAGGCAAAGTTATAAGTAGAGAGAATAAAGAAAGAAGCTAAGTAAGAAAAGATAAATAAAACTATAGAGCTAACAGCTAAATAATCTTATAAAGCTAGTAGTTAGGCATAAGTAAAAGAGGCTGCTGCCTAAGGTTAAAGTTATTATTATATCTAGAGCTTAGATTAGCTACTAAGTAGATAAGTAGTTAGAAAATAGAGTTAGGTACTTATATAGAAACTTCTAGTTGCTGCTAAGGACTTATAGAACTAAGTCTAAGTAAGAATGTTTAGAAAATACTTAGGGATAGAAGCTTTAGACTAGACTATTACTCTTAAAGGTAGAGCTTTAGATAGAGCTCTCTTTACTAGATGTTTAGAGTAGTAGCATAATTAAGGGTTATAGTAGAAATTAACTTACTTAGCTAAGAGAGGATGTTTTGCTAGATAACTAAGTCTTAAGAGATAGAGGAGTAGTAAGGGTACAGGAAAGATAGAGTCTAAATAGATAACTACTAAGGTTACTAGAATAGATCTAAGAGATAATAAAGGACAGCTGTAAAGTGTCTAGAAGGCCTAAGTAGTTACTAAAATTTTAGAAAAGAATTAATTAAGGGTTATTAAGATTAGAATAAGGCCGCTAGTAAGTTACTAAGGAAACTAAATAGGGGCCTAGAGTAAGAAAAGGAGAGCTGCTCCCTTAGCCTAAGAAGGGGGGGTAATATAATAGGCAAGCTATATTATCCTTAGATAATATCCTTAGCCTTAGTCAGCACCCTTAGATACTTAGAACACTCCTTAGCTAAGCTCTAGATTAATCCTTAGCTTAGTAAAGCAGGATAGCTTATCTTTAATCTAGAATAGACTAGAGTAGTACTATTAAGAGCGGATTACTTAGCGGACTATGTATATATATTCCTTAATAGCTTAGAGCTTTAGAAGCTCTATTAAATCTTAAGTATTCTTTTTTAGACTTTAAGCTCCTTAAGCTCAGCCCCTTATAGTTAAATATAATAAAATTAACTTCTTAGGACAAAGTTAACTAGGTTGCTATAGATAAAGTTAATAACTTATGCAGGCTAGGTTAAGCGCAAGGAGATTAGTAGGTGTAGATTAGTAGAATTAACTCCTCTAGGTATATTTAACTAGGTCTTATGTAATAAAATTAGCTAGGTTAAGTGCTACAAAATTAACTTCTTTAGACGAAACTAATTAAGTTAATTTAAGCGTAATTAACTAAAGTCTCTTAAGTAGAGTTAACCTAGTTACTTTAGACAGATTTAATTTTGCTAGATTTATAGAGTTAACGCTGTTGTTTTAGACAAAATTAACCTAGTAGTATACAACAAAATTAACTTAGCTAGACAAAATTAACTAAGTTAATTATAATAAAATTAACTAGGTAACATGTAACAAAATTAACTTTTATAAGTTAGTTAGTTTAATATAGTCCCTAGGATAAAATTAACATAGTTAGCTTAGATAAATTTAACTTTACTAAATAGAATTAACTAAGTTGCATGTAATAAAATTAACTTTAAGAGACATATTTAACCTAGTTATCTACAACAAATTTAACCTCTAAAAGCAAATTTAGTTAGGTTTATAGCATAGAATTAACCTGTTACTTATAACAAAATTAACCTATTACCTATAATAAAATTAACCCCGTTACCTGTAATAGAATTAACCCTGTTAACTACACAAAATTAACCCTATTAACTATATAAAATTAACCCCGTTACCTATAATAAAATTAACCTAGTAGTCTGTAATAAATTTAACCTAGTTATCTGCGATAAAATTAACCTAGTTATCTGCAATAAAATTAACCCTATTACCTATATAAAGTTAACCCTGTTACTTATAATAAAATTAACCTAGTTATCTGCAATAAAATTAACCTCTAGAAACAAATTTAGTAGGGGTACTAGAATAAAATTAACTACTAAAAATAAATTTAGTACAGTTACTAAAACAAAATTAACTTCTACAACTAGATCTAGTAGGGTTACTAGAGCTAAATTAACCCGCTGGAAACAAAATTAACTTTTAAGGCTAAGATTAACTAGAATATAGGGTTGAAATTAACTAAAAAAAACCCGTACACAGGCTAGAAAATAGATAAAATTAACCTAATTTTATCTATCCTATATATAATAGACTTATAGGTAGTAAAGGTGCTAGGGATATATACTAGGTATAAACCTTATAAAACTTTTTCTACTATAGGCGCCTAGGGTACCCTTAGGCGCCCTAGGTAAGCTGTAGGCAGGCTATAGGCAGGCTGTAGGCATAGGGCTTATAAAACTTCTCCTAATATAGAATATTATATTTCTCTAATAACTAAGTATAGGTAGTCTTAGTTTAAAACAAGGTCTCTATTAGTAGAGGGGCTTATATAGAGGAGTCTTCCTTCTTAGGTAGCTTATATACTAGTTTAGACGTATTCTATTCTAATAGGGCTAATATAGTAAAGCGCTATTAAAAGGATATTTATAAAGGTATAATTTAGTTTAATTAAGTATAAACTAGCTAAGCTACTATATAAAAAAGAGATTTTAGAATTATAAAGGGATTTATAGTAGTAAGCTAATTTAAAAAAATAATAAGACTTAATTCTTAAAAACTAGAGAATTACTAGTTCTAAGCTATCTATATAGCTTCTAATTATATAATTCCTAGTTACGTAGCTAACATAACCCTAGTATATTACTAGGTATTTAACAACTCTTTTTATAATAGTAAGAAAAGGTATATAAGTAAAGGTAACTTAAGGAAAATATAGATTACTAGTATCTATACTATATATAGTAGAGGTTATATAATATAGTTACGTAATATAGCCTATATAGAGTTTTAGGCTCTATACTAAGTCTACTTTACCTTACCTTCTAGATATATAATCTACATATAACTTAAATCTTTCTATATATATTATCCTTTATAAAATATTATATAACCTAATCTCCTTTATATAAGGATAGCCTATTTAGTAGAATTAATAGTAACTATCTTAATAGGTAATACTATAAACCTTATAGTAGAATATTATAAAAGGTATCTTAGTTTATATTTAAAGTATAGAAAAGAATATATTATAAATTATAAGGTATTAAGATACTATTAAGCTATATATAATACTAATAAGAAATAGAGATTAATAGCTTTTTAGAGAGCTAAATACTATTAAAAGTAGTCTATATTTACGTTTATAAGCCCTTTAAGTAGGTAGATTATATTCTTATATAGTCTAGTTTCCTTATTAGCTAATAACCTTTAGTAGCTAACTAGATTTATATAACTAATTAAGTCTCTTTATATATATAGTAATTTAGATTATAAAGATTTATAAGTTATAAGCTTTCTTTTAAGTCTATTTATAACTTATATGAAATATATTTAATCTATCCTATTATATTATACATACATATATTATAGATTATTACTTAAATTCTATATTTTAACTTTTACTAAGTAGTTATTACACGAAATCTAATACTAGTCTACTATATATATAGGTGCTATTAGTAGCAATAGCGCTATAGGCAGGTTTGAAAAGAATTCCTAATAAGGGCAGTCTTAGAGTATAGACGTTAGGAAACCCTTTCTAAGGTTCCTGTTAAGAAAGAAGTATTATTATCTATAATGCTATGTTTCCCGCCTGCACAGAATATAGATTAAGAATCTAAGGGAAACGACGCTCGATTATCCGGCAACGGAACTTTATAAGCGGGAATATCTACATCTATAACCTCCCTGTCTTTTACGCGAGCAACACCTGTTAGAGCCAAAGGTTAGCAAGGCTGTGCCGATAATTAAAAGAGAAGACAAGGCATTAACGCTTACTATATACCGCTTCGCCATTAAAGTATCCAATTGGAAGGCTCCGCTTGCCGTTAACAAAGCCCGCTCCTACGAAATCCACTTTACAGTTAAAGTACTGGAGCTTGTTAAAGACGATTCCGTTCGCACCAGTAGCTACTCTCCTCCAGACTTGCTTCTGAGTAGTGCCATCCCAGCAGTATGCATTATAGTCAGCAGAAAACTTATACCTCTGCTGACCTCTTAGGCTTACGGCGCACATGATCCACGCGGCATCGTTGATAGTAGTCGTGGCTGGTACGTTGCTGGGCGATCCTCTGATTTCTCCCGACTGGAATTGGTTTCCTGGAAAATCTGCAGTTCCTCTAAGGCCGTTGCTGACTAGAATTAATGTAAAGTTTCGTTTATGCATCCAGCCCAGGTTGCGATTATTTGAGTTTTCTCCGTGGATGAGACGGCCTTGAGGGTCTGGATATCGCGTTAGTCGCTGTCGTCCAGGATTGCCGCCACCCGTGAATGAATTTGCTCTATTCCAACCCGCTACGGTTGGGTTTCCCCATTGAATCCATTGCGCTGCGGCTGAGTCTACATTTGGTGTTGCAGGGTCGTTGAAGTATTCGACATTTGTCACGATGTTGCTCAGGAGTCCTAGCACGTGGTGATTAGACACTGAGTAAGAAAAAGAGGACGACGAAGACTTGCTGTTGCAATTTCCTTGGAGAGTTTGCTGCCAATCAGGAACGCATGTCCGTGTTGTGCCTAGCCGATTGGTAGGATATAGAGCCATCTCTCCAGTGGGTACATTGTAATTCCAACCGTAGCCTCCTTCCTCGCTTGAGGCGAATGGGAATTCGTCGCAGCTAACAAGGGAATTGTAGTTAAGCCATGGACCCCCAAGGGCCTGCTTCAAACGCGCGTTTTCGCCCGTAATTCCACTGCAGATATTACGTGCGCCACTGCACGACATTGTTCTGCGCGTATTGTCGTAATTTGGATCCCATGTTAGCAAGTATTGGTTCGTGGTTATTCCGTGTTGGCCGAGGAATTTTCGAACACTTCTACAGATTCCAGGGATAGTGACGGTGCTGACACCTGCTATGGTGGTATCGGCAAACATGCCCACGCAGTTATCTATGTTTTGTTAGAAGGGACTGCAACTCTCCTTCTTGCAAGCAACTTACAGTAAAGTCTAGGGATTCTTGTTGGACAATCTACAGGAGGCGCTCGTTGGTGCATGTGGTTGGACTCGTGAGTGAGACCTCTTGGACGAAAGGCATTAGGTTTGGTGTTGGCATCGCAAGGTGTATTCCCACTTGTACATTTGAATTGACCGAGCATAAACTCGTTCTCCTTAGCACCGGCCCGGCGATTCAGTGCTGAAAGTCCGGTATGGTTGGAGATATTTCCGGTTATGATTAAGGGGTCCGAGAAATTTGGATCGTATATGGCAAGGAGAGATGGTCTCCCAAACAAAGGATTTGGACGTGACTCATCTGGTAGTTCCCACGGCTCTAGCTCGTCCAATGAGCGCAAGAGCTTGCTGCTGGTTGATGGCACAGACTTGATCACAATCGGGCCATAGATTGGGATTGTTTGCCATGGAACAGCCTCGTACTCGCCTGAATTCCATGTGCCGTACAAGTAGAGATGTGCGACTGCGTCCATTCCTATACGCCACTGGAGTTCCACCTTATAGCCGTACTCCCAGTTGCTGGTTCTGCCCGTTGTCTCGGCTGTTGCCCATGCCCCAAAAGCAATCGAAGTGTTCATGTAAATTGCGACCTGAGCCTGGATAAAGGGCTCCTTCAGAGGGCCAACCTCGCCGCCAACTTTGATACCGCAGTTGATCTCAGGCGTGACTTCAAGCGAGAGCCCGACTGTGGCTTTTACGCCTGCTTGGAAAACTGGTTTCAGGCCTGCGTCGGTGTCAAACCTTTGAAGCTTACTGCTAGCCTTTTGGCGTGTAGTGTCTTCGTTAGGCAGATACATCTCGATGGGGTCCATGACATATTTTGTACCGACTTTCAGTTGCCCAGAGACGGTGATGTTTCCTTTAATCTGTCCCCACAGGTCCAGAGACGGTCCGACTGTGGCGATTCCTTTGACCGACAAACCAGGGTAAGTGATTGTAGAGATCAGCTTCTTCCTCTCGCTCTCATAGAAAAGCTCGGCGTTTCCTCGAATATCAATGCCGGCATATATACTAGGCTGTGCTCCCAGAAATACATAGGTGTCGATTATATTAGGTGGTACCACAGTTCCTGAGAAATAGTATGCGTATCTGGATCCCATCTGAAGTCGAACGTCGGCCGTGATATCCAGGCCTGCAGTGATGGTCACCCCCGAAGGGTTCGTGCACTGGAGACGGCCGCTGTATATGTTGAAGACTTTAGAAAGCCCCATAGGAAGATTGCCACCATCTTGTTTTATAATTGTGTTGACCTTTTTGAGCCAGTCCGTGAAAGCACCCCACCATCGACGTTCGAAGTGGTGGTCATCGCGAGCTCGAGCCACACGGCTGTCAGGACTGAGGTTCGTTTTGCTCTGTGTCGCAACATCAAACTCGTTATGTCCATTGACGTAAGACGCCTTTTTTGCCTTGTCCACCCGGGCTTTCCATGAGTGGTAATTTATTGTGCCAAAAGCGGATCGTTTCTTCTTCGCCGGCTCGTCGGTGACGTCGTCCCAGTATTCTTGAAGATTTGTGTAGTCCACACGCATGTTAACGGTCTCGTCGTCAGCTCTCTTGATGGCAGCAAAATTATAGTCGAACTTCAATCTATATATGCCATTTTTGTTGACCCCAGCGGAACCCCGTTTCTTAATCGCCCATTTTGGCAAAGCAGGTGGTTTGTGCTCTGGATCCATGGACACCACCCTGGCGAACGGGCCCTCTCCGATGTGATGAGGCAGTTTGATGATCGTATCAACTGCACCTTTGTAGAAAATCTCGTTGCAATGCTGAGAGTCGTGTGGATGATTGCAGTAGACCAGAACATTCTCTTCAGAGTGGTCGAAGGTAGCGTCAATAATAGTCTTGTTTGTCGTGACGATTGATCGGGGTACAAGGTTGACTGGCTCCTCATCTGTCAAGAAAGTGAATTGTTTAGGAAACTGCTTGGCAATTGATCCAGGCGGACCATCCAACATGACGAAACCGTATGGATCTTCTCCAGGGTCTTCTTCGAGGTTGTTGGGCTTACCGTCCTTGTTATTGTTCCCGAAATTGTTGGCCCATTCCCACGTAACGTCGTCATTTTTGTCGTCATAAGCCTTACTCCATAGATAGGCGGGGTTGACGGGCCAATGTTTAGTCAGTCGTGATGGAGGAGCACAACATAGTCCGACGCCAATCCCGCTTCCTCCGGCGCCTAACCAACATTGTGGGTCGGTCTTCTCAATCTCATACATCGGAGGGGTAAGATGGGCTTCGGTAACCCTAAGGCCGCCCTTGAAGCACCTTCTGCTATGACAAGCGCCTAGCTTTATGCAATCAGCTCTAGGATCCCGACTGTTTTCGACACACGGGAAGGCGCTGGACTTCCATCGATCTTTGAAATAGGTCGGCTCATTGGCCCAAGAACAATCCTCAAAGGGGTCTAGTTAGAAACTTCGTGTTAGCGATAGTTACGTCAATGGGGATTATCGGCAGCTACGTACCGTTCTTTGGACAGCAAAACGACCTGAAATGTTGGTGTGTAGTGGTACCACCGCCACCCCCATTACCCATGCCTGTTTGGACCTGACATATATCTATGTGTGGTCAGCATAGAGAACATAATAGCATTTGTTATAAAGACAGCACCTACCTTTGTCATCTTTGTCGTATCGTGTTGCGATATTAACTTCATCGGCCGAGCAAAAACCATTTTTGTCTTCGGTCCAGTCACAATCCGTCCATCTGCATTTATTCAAGATTGGTGTTGAATCGCAGCAAAGACTACGTGTCCCCGAACCACACAGAGAGTTTCCCATATAATCAGCGGCCATATCTTGAGTCAGTTCGAACTGTGAGGGCCCGCATTTCCCATTACATCCAAAGGCGCTCCGCTCTGGTGCACCTATCCACTCGCAGCTCTTAGGCATAGCCTTTTCGGGGCAGCAGATGTGATGGAACGTTCCTTTCGCACAAGATGGTGCATAAGTCACGCTTTCGTCCAACGAAAACAGGGCATGGCCAAGTTCAACCGAAGAAAACCCCGCCATGCAGACGTATCCTTCTTCTTTGCTCTTTCCATCATTGCATCCACCTGAGATGTAGCAGTTCTGCCCGGTGTAAGCTGTTAGATCAAATGTCAATCTATCACGCTCTTCAGGGTTGAGGGAGGTGTCTTGTTTTCCGTTGCTGACTGCTTCTTCTCCAAAGAGGCCTATCAATGCATCGTAGTTTGCCGTGTCAAGACCAAGTTCCCAGATCATCAATCCCCTAAGACATCGAGAGTACATGTACTTCTTCTTCCTCTCAAATGATTCTGCGTCATCGTATGACACCCATTGGTTAGAGCCGTACGTCATCCATTTGACGGAAGATTGCTCATCGTAGTAAGTGTTGGCACTTAGCTCGCCCTTCTTGGAAAGGACCTCTGTTGAATCATCGGTTATTTGTGTTCTGTCGAATGGTCGTTGGGTATCTTACCATTGTATGAAAGAATGCCTGCTTCGTTTGTACAGTCCCCTGAAAAGGCAGGACCGCTAAACGTACAGGATGGAGGTGTTTGACAAGAGGGGTCGGTCATGGTGAAGCCTCGGCCATAAAATCCGTATCCCATAACAACCTTGTCAGAGCTGATGCCATTTCTCCAAAGCAGATCTAGGCCATCCTCAATTTCAGTGATATTCGTGTGGCCTTTGAGAAACGGGCCTGTCCAGATATTGTTCTGATCCCAAATGCCGTGAATGTCATAGGTCATCACGTTGAACCAATCTACGTATTTCTCAAGTCTCTTGATGTCGAAGTGCTTTAGATACCAGAAGCTGGCGGGAAGTGTCAACGTCAATTGCCATCCAGGATCATATGAGTCGAATGCTTTTCTTGTCTCGGCACACAATTGGACCAAGTTGGTATAGTCCTCTGGAACTCCGCCACGATCTGTAGCCTCAGGGTATTCCCAGTCTTTCTGGTTAGCGATTTTGATCACAGAAGTGCCGTCAGGAATAGTCTTACCTATATCCACACCATCTAGTGAATACCTTTGCATATATCCAATAAGCGACTTGATGAACCTTTGGCGGTTGGGTACTGTTGAAGCCATTTCGGAAAAGCGAGTCTGCGTGGGCGGGTCATTGAACACCCAGCCACCTATGATGAAGAGTTCATCAGCACTGATCCTAGACGTGGATATTGTGGATTTTCTTACCTAGGGCAATATTTACTCGCAAGCCTGGATATATATTCTTCAGTCTAGAGACACGCCCCGTAATGTGCCCGACCTCGTCGGTAATCTCATACCCCGCTGTGACAAATTCAAAGGCGACGTTGATATGTGTCAACACACCGGCAGGAATGTTCTCAGGCTGCATGGAATTGCAAGAGCGCTCAGCACCCCACGCGCCAAAGTACGCTATACGAACTTCTGCGGACATTGCGTCGGTATTTTCTCCACACTGAGGTCGGCTGTGGCTTGTAAGTGAAGTGAAACGAAGGAAATGGCTTCGAAAGATTATACCTAACTGGAGAACATTTTGATTTATCTTTGTTTTGGCATTCCGAGTTGCAGAATTTGGAATCAAATCCGCAAAATCCATGTTTGCTAGTTCGGATTAGCTCGCATTCCTATGAAAATCAATCGTGTCCCCGAACGCGACGTACCTGCAGCAGACATTCAAAGGACAATCATAGGCATCCGGTAGGGCATGTTGCCCACATTCTGCTGTCGCATTGCAAGTTCCTTGACATCTATACGTGTTCAGTCTTCCGAAGATACCTTTAGTGGTTGGCTCACCCTTCTTTGCAAAATTCGTCACCAAAGCCACATTTGCCTGCCACAGGTTAGTAAGTTGTTAGATCCCAGTTGAGCAAGAATGATATTACATACCTTGTAAACTACAACAGCCAACCTTGCAATCCTCAAGAGCATTACAAGTCGCATCTTGTTGTGCAGAAGTCAAGTTGTCAATGACAATTAACACTATCACAAACCAAATGGGTATTGTCGATGCCCATTTCTCTCGGAATCCCCTCATTCTGTAAGTTCAAAGACTGATAGAAGATAAATGTAAAAGAGAAAGCAATAGGATTTAGACGTTTCTGGAAAAATGACTAGAAACGAGTGCAATACAATCCTGACGGCAGGGCGATGCTTAACCGTCAGTGAAGAGTTTGTAATCGAGGTTTCGAGGTAAAGTAGTCTATGCGCTTCGGGAAAGGCTTTGGTTCTGCTTTCATCCTCTCTTGTGATATCAGAGTAAAGGGGCGTAATGCTGACCGCCTGCATACCGCTTCAAAGTATTGACGGTAATGCAGGTCAGGATCGGGACTAACTCGAATCCTAGCATCATTCCCGCAGATGAACAGGTCTGGCTGACCGAAAGGAGCACAACCTACTCTCTCTTGCCGATATGTCAAAATGCCGGCAGAATAGATACTACTGGGATGCATGTCCGTTCATGGTGGGCCGATTGGGGTACCAAGACGTACCTCACACGGGCTTGGTAAACTTGCTAGATCCTTAGCACGCCAAGGACTGTGCCACAATATAGAACTAGAAGCCCTTGAGTCCACCATAGGCGTACGGACGTCTATCTGATAGTAGACGCAATCAAAAAGACTTCTGCTGTACGTATTAGGCTAAGCAAGACTTATTGGCTTAGCTACGCCCCAATTTGCAGTTGGTCGGCATACGCCCTGATTTGTGTCTTGATGGTTTCACTGCACTATAATCTCGGTTGAGAGGACTACGCAGGATTCGTGAATATGTTATTCTCTGCAGGGGCGCCAAATTGGCAAATTCTTTGGTCAGCAATAAGGTAGGTACCGATCATTGCATATGCTCTTGCATACAGAGCTAAGACCAGAATCCTCAACGCTTCCCGTGCAAGTGAACTTCGCGCAGGACCCTAAACTATCTGGATTTGCCTTGTCCAAGTGATTCTCACGACGGAACTTGGAAGCCTTCTGTTGCATGCTCCTCATGATTACGTTCGACCTTTTTCATAATCAAGTCCCTCACCTATCTTCTGAAAAAATGCGCAGCCTTAGGCAAACCAGTCTCTGGGGAACCTTTATACTTACCTTCATTTCTGGCTTTCTGTCAAACGTTAGTAGTTGCATCAAACTCTATGCATCCCCGGCGGCGCTACCAACGAGCATTCCAGCATCTTGTAGGGCGGTCATGGCCGCCGAAATAACGTGCGGCCCTCGTTTCATCAGGCCATCCGACATCATGAACGACGTCCCTTTTAACACTACCTTCTTAGGCGAATACTGCAACTCCACATGCGCGACCTCCTTTACTAGTTATATCGACAACATTAACACGCGATGCGGAAACATAATTTACAACTTCGGGCCCAACGCCAAACAATCCGCAAACGACCAAGTGGCGCCACTCAAATGGGCGCGCGACATCGCATGCTTAACTGGTTCCACGGCAACTGACTTCTGCCTTCCCAAGATCCTCAACCTTACTGTGGAATTTTGCACCGACTGCACCTTGAAGTATTTTGCCAGAATGTTGGGCTCAGTCCAGGGAATAAAAAGGATTGATGAGTTAGCTTTCACGTCATTGCTATCTTCATGTGGAGTATCGCCGACTAAATATCCACACTCGACCGCGTTGGGCAGACCCAATCCACCTGTGTAGGTTAAACGATTATTTATGCAGGTGCTTGGCTAACAATGAGCACAGGATGACATCTTCTCCGGATATAACCTGCTGGGGAGGCAAGCAGATTAAGGTCAAAACAGGCGATTCATGTGATTCCATCGCCGCAGCAAATAGCATGGCCATAGATAGGTTTCTCTATCTCAACGGGATAGACTACAACTGCAAGTCCCTCTCTGTGGGTTCAGATGTATGCATTAGAGACGGATGCAAATTGCACACGGTACGTATCGTCAATGTGAACTTCAATTTAGAACCCCATTAGATAATAAAGGCTTGCTGCTAGATTAAGCCAAACGAAAGTTGCAAGAACATCACTTCAACATACGGTTTCAGTAAAACGGAACTTGTTCAGTGGAATCCGATTTTGGAAACGGGCTGTGACAACACAACTACCATAGTCGACCGTTCAATCTGTGTAACGTATGAAGTCCCAGAACAATAAGAGAGATATATCAACAGGCTAACAGCAGCCCATTTAGACCACCTGGCACTACCGAGTACAACTTCACTCCAACTGCAACATGGAGTGATTTCTGGACTTGGCCTGACGGGTCCTGGGTTCCTGGACCGACTCAAGGCACTCCATTAGGGAATACTAGTGAAGTACAGTGGGCAATACCAACAAGTTCAATGTCGATATCATCAACCGTCAATCCAACTCTATCGAATTACTACCAGTATTGTCCACTGACAGACAAGCATTACGAAGATGGGTTTGATTGGGAGCTCCTTCAAGGTGTTTGTTTGAATCTTCTGACCAGATATTGCGATCCAGTTCTGACGGGAGCTCCACTTCCGAGCACTACGTTTCCGAGTAGCTGTTTTCCACCCTACCCCGACCCTACCGATGAGTAGACATGTGTAAAGAGTGGAATTCTTTCTAGGAAAGGGAACCATTTGGATTCGCAGCTGTCTTTACGTACATGATACTATTCATACGAAAGTAGAGTACCTGGCTCACGCAGAGAAGGATCCTCGTAGCACTTACTCAGAAATTCATCTAGTCTTTCACCCGCAGCTCCTCTGGATTCGTATGCATTCGCTTCCTGTGGCAACATCTTGTTATACCACACACTGTTCCCGTGGATATCCAGCCAATAAACCTTGAGCAGCTTTGTTTGCAATGCCTCTTCATCCATTACATAGATAACGGACTTCTCTTTCAGAGCAGCGTTGTATAAAGGCATCTCTGAGTTCTCCTGGGGAGGTTCTATGAGGTTGGCAATACTCTGAGACTCCACATCTATCTCTGGATCTCCCAGATATGGAATGGTATCAGGAAGGGTTGGCAGTCGCAGGAACACTCGAGCCCAGTCTTGACCAAAGTTTCCGTAGATGGTCTCGTCGTCAAGAAGAAGTCTTTTATCGCGGATTTCGTCGTAAAAATGGACAACCATCTCTTCATACGCGGGAGCAAGATCGGATGCATAGCACGTGCGCAACCACACTGGATCATGAAAAGACCCAGAAGCGTACCAAGACAGGTTCCGTTCCTTGATTGTCTGATGCTGTGCTAACACACGATTGATCTGTTCTTGAGTAGGCAGACGAGCCTCCTCGGCAGGCTTGTGTTCGATCTCAAAGCAGAACTCCCAGTAGGGCTAAACATAGCTTCATGTTAGTATACCCTAGTGCATGTGCAAGAATCTCCTGATGTTGGGTGATGATTATCGTAGTGTGGAAGAAATGGCTTACGCTGCGGCCAACGTGATCCTTCGACAACCACACACGTGCGAGGTCGTCCCACTGTTGTTGATCCTGCTCAACTGACTTTCCGTAATCCCAATGATCCTTTACGTCCTGTTAGCTTTGAAGTGAACCCAACATAGCAGTAAGACATTAGTACCAAGACAAAGCGATCAAAAGGCAACATGCCGTATTGTGCCTCCGGGACGAGGGTGTCCGTTGGAGGTGAAGCCATGAATGCAGTCAGCGACCTAGAATCTCTCGAGGAACAAGTACGGAAACAAGTTAGGGGTGATAGAGGGGAAATATCTTTAGTATAGCAGTTGGTGGTAAGAGTCAGCATCAACATTCACCACCGGTTTTCAGGAGTTTTTCAGGAGTTTGTCAGTCCCGTACGTGCATAGATCGAGAAACCAGCCGGCTAAACTCTCGAGGGTTCCAATTGAGCAGGTCTCGGGCCGGCTTACACGTGACTGGATTACATCTGAAATTGCGGCATTAAAGCAAGACAGGTTCTGAGCAGTAATGTAGTCTAGGCCTTCAACCCTAGACATATCAATGTTGGTCTATGCGTGCCGGAAGCCACACCTGATTTACCTTGGTGAAGTCTTGTGTACACTGCGGCACAGCAGAAGTTATTGCGGCATGACTGCATGCTAGATTGTTTCCACGGGCCAAGATTTACGCCCCGTATAGCGGTATATTGGAGATAGGGGTACAGGAAACTGTTGCCTGAAAACCCCCGATTTGAGTAAAAGAGAACTTGAATGAGGTCGTCCAACGACGCACTCGGCAGAAGAGAGACACATAACATCCCACATGGCACAGAGATATCAGTCCATATTACATGAAGAAGAACATAGATGTCAGGCTAATGATCATTCTCGTATTCAGAGATTTTCCAAGCGAGCGGGCACAACATATCCTTTCTAGGTATCTTGGTGATCCACTTAACGGGATCATCGATCTTCCCATTTTCAAGTCTGGCCTTGCTTCATCTTGTATCTTGCGGTCTGTATCATCCATACAGGTCTCAAGCATGAAATTACATTGGACGGTCGTGCTAGGCCTTGTAGCCTACGTGACCGCAGCCAGCAACAGACGCCAAACCGGACGGGTCGAACCAGATACAGACCCTGACTGTTCCTACTACGACACGGTATTCAGTGCTTCCGACAACTGTGCCTACTTGGAAGGCTTCTGGGGTGTATCGCATGCCGACTTTGTTGCCTGGGTAAACCACTCTCTCTCTCTTTATGGAGTATGCATTACTAAAGCGCCACAGAATCCATCAGTCAAGAGCGATTGCAGCGGCATCAAGATTGGCAACTCATACTGTGTGGAAGTGACCCGCAAGCCGAATTCGACAAGCTCGAGACCTACTTCTACCTCTTCGCCTACTCCTACAAATTCTCCCAAGCCATCTCCGACCCAGGATGGCCTCATAAATAGCTGCACGAACTTCTACTTCGCGGTTAAGGATGATAATTGCCAGAAGATCGCCAAGAGGTATGGCACATTTACTGTGGCAGAATTTATTAACTGGGTATGTACACCCGAGGATATGAAGATTATTGTGACAGGCTGATATCGTTACAGAACCCAGCGGTAGGATCTGACTGTCTTGGACTCTGGGCAAACACCTATTACTGCGTAGGGATTCCAGGAACTCCGACCGCACCCATCATAACCACGACTGTCAAGGCTACCTCTACATTAACTGGGACTCCCAAGCCATCGCCTACTCAAGATGGTCTGATCAGCAGCTGCACGACCTTCTACTTGGCCGTAAAAGACGACAACTGCGCCAAGGCTGTGAAGAAATTCGGAACCTTCACTTTACGTGACTTCATAACCTGGAACCCCGCCGTCGAAGAAGACTGCAGCGCTATGTGGGCAGACACTTACTATTGTGTTGGTATCCCAGGAAGGCCGACAGCGCGACCTTCATCCAGCAGCTTACCACCAACCACGACGTTGACTACACCAACCAATGGCATCACTACCCCGCTACCCACCCAGCCAGGAATGGTCGCCAATTGCGATGCCTTCTACTTCGTCCCCAAGAACCAAGGATGCCAAGCAATCGCCGACCAAAACTTCATCACACTCTCCCAATTCCTGACGTGGAATCCTAATATTGGCGGCAGTGCGTGCGGGGGACTGTGGGCCGAAGTCTACGTGTGTGTCAGTATTATCGGACATACTCCCAGCAAGCCTGCTAGCACGACCAAGAGGTCAACAGCGACACCGACCCCAACAGGTTGCACTGTTGCACACCCAGAGCCCACACAGCCAGGCTCCATTTGCAAGTGCAAAAGGTGGTATTTGCCAGTAGCGAACGAGTACTGTGCAGACATTGAAAAGCGATTTGGCATTACGGCTGCGCAGTTTAATGCTTGGAATCCGTCAATCGGCACAACGTGTGGAGGGCTTTGGAAAGATGTTTATGTTTGTGTTTCAGGTTGATAGGTTCTAGTGCAATATTAATGTTACTGAAGAGCAGACCTTTTACGCGCTTATTGACTTATAGTAGATTCATTACTAAGTTGTTCATAGGCGGTGTTGCGGCTATTGTTGGCGGTCTTCTCGGGTACGGCGTCGGACACATCTACACAGCTATTGGCTTCACGGGACTTTAAACAACGCTTCTCACCCTTCCTGTCGATGGCGTCGAGTGTGTAGCTATGGTAGTAGCTGGTGGATTGTCTTGGTACTTCCCCAAGGGCAGAACCGTCATCATATTCGTCGTCGTATGCCTAACTTTGATCGACACTGTGCTTCTCCAGACCACACCTTAATCAAATACATGGTCACGCGCCTCTGGAGTCTGGCTTCTTCTGTGCGTTCCAGCATCCTACGACATCATGCTAGAATAACAAAGAAGGTTACGACAACCTTCCTCTGCTTTGTTCTCTTCTGTGTCGGGAACACTGTCTCCCCACAGCTGTTTTTGGCGAAAGAGGCTCCGTACAATGGAATAGGAATGCGTGCCATGCTGGTGGCCATGGTCCTGACTCGATTACTGTCAATTCTGCTTGGGATCTACTATATTTATGAAAATTGCAGGCGAAATAGACTCTAGAGTGCTGGCCACCACGCCCTAGGCGGCGGTTCTTGATGCTGCGACCACAACGACCGAAGAATTCTGCGACCGAACGGATAGGATAGATTTTCTCGGGTTTTGGTATAACTGGTGAAAGCTAAGCAACGGGTATGCGATCCTTTGTTTTTTACTTACCTGGATTTGTTTATATTGTTCGTGTTGGGGGGTTTCCAATGTGAATGAGCTCGGTTAGCTAGTAAGCGAAAGCTTAAATAACAAGGGGAGAAAGCTTCGCAGCAGACCGGGCGTCATACAGAATTGGCGTTTAGGCTGAGGGTACATAATGTGAGAGGGTGTTGTCTTTGAATGCTGCTGCTGCTGCTTAAAATGCATAGATAAACGGCGGGTTCTCTGATCCGGCCATGACCTCTTCTCCTTCTTCCCTTGATTACAAGTGGATCATGATTGGGGTAATGTATACGGTGAAGTTGAATTAAACAATACGGTGATAAGGTAAGTAAACCTGCGGGCCGTCCCGGACTTAGGCACTACCTAACACTGACGCGTCTTAGCCTCGTCCTATTCACTCCTTATGTCTGCCATGTTTCCGCATTTCGAATCGCCTCTCATTTTTTTACACTCCTTGTCTACTGGATTGCAATCCTTCCGTTTTTCCCGTTAACCATGTCTGAAAGGCAGAATCCCACCGAGTCCGAGAAATCATCGGACGCCCAAAATGCAGCGGCAGAACCCGCAACACCATCGGAAGCAGTCCCAGAAGTCGCCTACACGGTTTTTTCTCACCGCGTTAAGATCTTCATCATCATCATGTCAGCAACCAGCAGCCTGTTCTCGCCCGTATCGTCCCTCATCTATCTGCCAGCCCTTGACGTCCTTGCCGACTTTTACCAAGTGTCCGTCGGACGCATCAATGTAAGTGTGACGACCTACATGATCATCCAGGGCCTTGCCCCAATGTTCTTCGGAGACATGGCCGACCAGTTGGGCAGGAGGCCGGTGTACATGCTCACCTTCTGCATTTACCTGGTCGCAAATATCGCACTAGCCCTGCAATCCAACTACGCCGCATTGCTGGTGCTCCGCGCCCTACAGAGCACAGGAAGCAGTGAAACTATCGCCCTAGGAAATGCAGTCATGGCTGATATTGCAACTCCGGCTGAGCGCTCTGGCTACATTAGCTATGTGCAGGCGGGGATGATGGTAGGCCCAGCTATTGCTCCCACTATTGGCGGATTACTCACCTAATCCTTAAGTTGGAGAGCATTATTCTGGTTCCTGGCCATTACAAGCGGCGTATATCTTCTGGTGTACATTCCTTTCTTGCCGGAAACTTGTCTAAAGGTTGTCGAAAACGGGTCTGTTCCGCCACAAGCCTGGAATAGGACCGTTTGGAACATGATCGAGGGCCGCAGGAATAGGAGACAAGAGACGGGTGATTTGGAGGAGGAGCGGGAGAGACAGCAGCAGAAGCGTGAGCTTGCGAAGAAGCGCCATCTGGTGATACCAAATCCGTTGAAGGCTCTGCGTATCATCGTGGAAAAGGATGTTGCTCTCATTATGCTTTTCACATCCCTCATGGTTGCTGGTTTCTACATGATTATGGTTCCTATCCCCTCGGTTTTTGCAGACGTCTACAAATTCAACCAGCTCCAGGTAGGCCTTTGCTACATGTAAGTATATCTTACTAATATCTTACTTAAAGCACCCATTACCTAACGCCCCCTAGTCCCTTCAGCGCCGGCTCCGCTATTGGCACTATAGCCGCTGGCAAATTTCTTGACTGGAATTTCCGCCGCGTCGCTCTCGAAACTGGCCACCCACTCCACTTGCGCCGTGGTGACGACATCCGCCACTTCCCTATTGAAAAAGTGCGGCTCCAAGTGCTCTGGCTCCCAGCTCTAACAGGCGGTGCCTGTGTAATAGCCTGGGGCTGGGTCTTGGCCGCACGAACCAGCCTTGCGGCACCCCTCGTCATTCTATTCATTAGTGGCGGTACCATATCAGGCACAATGGCCATGCAGCAGGCGCTGTTAATAGATTTGTATCCGCAGTCTCCTGCCACAGTAACAGCCGCTCTGAATGTGTGCCGATGTTTGATGAGTGCAGGCGGAACTAGCGTAGTTCAGTATATAATTAATGCAATGGGGTTAGGGTGGTGTTACACGTTTGCAGGACTAGTGCTTGTTGCATTTACACCGTTGAGTGCAGTAGTCGTAAAGTAGGGGCCTGGGTAGAGAGAGGAAAGGTACTTGAAGTTGGAGAGGAGGAAGCAGAGGGAATCAAATGCGGGCCAGTAATCTAGATGCGAGTGGAGTTGGGCACAAAAAGTAAGTGGGCCTGGGAGTGCCAGCAGTGTGGAGGATCTGTGGAAGATGATCTGTGCGGCATGGCACCTATAATGTGGAATATGGACATTTCTTTGACGGAGATGTTTCCAAATTCGATACGCCCTTGTTCAACCTAACGAGTACTGAAGCTGCGACGCTCGACCCAGTACAACGCTTACTGTTTGAATGCATGTATAAAGCACTTGAAAATAGTATGACCTACCTCTTCGACCTTCGCGGATCAAGCGTAACAGTGGATATAGCATGCTCCAGAAGTTTAGTAGCGCTCCCTTTAGCCTGCCAAAGTCTGCATACAGGTGCAGCCAAATCTGCAATTGCCGCCGGAGTAAAGGTAATATTGAATCATGAATTCATGACGACCATGGTCCATGAGTATGAGAAGGTACATCTTGCCGAACAGAAACTTTGAGAAGGCAAATCCGAGGATACCGCTGAGAGAGTGGAAACTCAAAGTGGCGACTGAAATAGGGCCTTGGAAAGCACTAGGCCGAATACGCGTGTCTATTAACAGTTTCGGGTACAGTGGCTCAAACACCCACGCCATCTTGGAGTTAACAAGAACATACTTGAGTTTGCACATGTTAAAAGGGACATTCGGGAAGTCTGAGCTTCTTCGTCAATACCTGGACACTCTATTCAGTGACATGGGGTCGAGCATTAGCACCAACGGATAAACAGGCGAGAACTCTACTATTGGTACCTCGATCCATGGCCACATACGTCCGAGGTTATTCATCGTTGACGCAATCGACTAGCCCGGAGGCCCAGCGGCAAGTGAAAACATTGGCAAGGCACCTCGGCGAGCGCGCAAAATAGGAAAGACTTCCTAGATGATTTATCTTTCCTTCACACCTAACAAACGGAGAACGGACTTGATATGGAAAGCCGTAATAACTGTCGCGTCGGCAGACGAGCTAACTAATGCCTTGTCCAAACTCATCAAGTTCTCGCGCTCATTCAAGAATCCCGTCATAAGCTTCGTATTCACCGGTCAGGCAGTTCAATGGTGCGGTATGGGAAAGGAACCTTTGGCAACTTACCCAGTCTTCAGGAAAACAATCAAGAGGATTGGAGATTATCTGCATGCTGTCGGGGCGCCTTTCCATGTCCCCCATATCCGTGGAATCATTCGACATCGTACTGGGCCGAGCCGAGCTGCGACGGAGTAAAGTATTCCAAAATAGGCGCTTCCCAAGGGTGGATATACTCGGAGTGCGTGACGAAAATTCGAATCCTTTGCAAATGAGCTGGTACAATCATCTACGCGTGTCAGAGATCCCTTGGCTTAAGCAACACAAGATCCAGTCTACCGTTGTCTTTCCAATTACGGGTTATATCGAACATTATCAGTAAGGCTCCAGTCGTGCAATCCACCGATTTGAATTGGAGGTTCCTCGCAAACGAGGTCATCGAAGAAAGCACAACACCTGACAAGAATCGAGTCGCGTATAAGCTTCAATGGGGACCCGACGTAGGCTTGCTCGGCCTGGAACATGCTGGCAAGATTTTCCAATCGGTGGCAGATTATATACGCCTTCTGGGATATAAGAAACTAGACCTTTCAGTCTTTAACGCGACTGGGCTGCAAGAAATCACGCTCTCCGTCTTGGAGGCCCTGAAAAGCGGAGACTCGAGCGACGTACCACGATTTGAGACGTACACTCGAACAAATGCTACAAGATCCTCATCGTCATCATCAGCCACCGAGGATGCTTTGAAAGCTTGGCATGATTCCATGTCGCTGGAAGAGTTCGACATTGAAGCCGATCCTTCAACTCAGGGTGTCCAGTTGTATTCATACGACGTGATGATAATTTCTATTCTCCACGTATCGTTTGCCAGCCTGCGCAAAGTCTTGGCTAATGCAAGAAAACTATTGAAGCCCGATGGGGGGCTCGTCGTTCTCAACGACGGCAAAACGAGCAAGTTGGGGATCCTTCTGAATAGAAATCCTGGCTGCAAGAAGCTGTCTTTGCTGGTTTAGGTGAATATAGGCCCGGTCGCCCGACCGAGGAAGACTATGGTCAGCCTTTACTCATCACGCGGGTATCGCAAGAAAGGCCATGTAGTGGGTCTGAAATTCTACTCCTACCCATCGACAAGAGCTGGGGCGTTGATGTCGGCCTTCTGGCTGACGTGCTCATCCAGAGCGGGGGGAATACAATCACAAGATGCAGTCTGTACGATATGGAACCTGCTGAAAAGGGTTGCGTCGTCCTGGATATTCAAACTCTTTGAGATCTGCTTCGGTGGAACCGAGTCTACCGACAGCGAATTTTTGGGGAGAAAGGGTGCCGGATACAACCCTGAGCGACGTGATTGAATCTCGTGGCCGTTCTACTGCCATCGAGGTGGCAGCTCAAGATATCAGCGGTGTAGTAACGAAGGTTGGGAACGACGTAAGGGTTTAATGCCTGGATGCAGAGTTTTCGGCACTGGCTTTGAGCAGATTTCGACTATTTACCGGGGAAGAGCGAGCGTGTTCCAGGAAATACCCAGCGATATGTCATTCGAGACTGCAGTGTCTCTTCCAACAGCCTACAGCACTGCGTACTATGCTGCGAATCACCTGGCTGGTGTTTCCAAAGAGGATAATGTTCTAATCCAGTCAGTCGCAACGCCGCCAGGTCAAGCTCTAATCGCGCAACTCAAGGCCCTGATATGTACATTCAGCGATCGCGAATCCTTATTATAGGCAAGGGGAGTGAATTATGGCAAACCGTTACTGGGTTAGGTATTTTCGTCGTCTTTCACCAGACCCTAATTCGACGTCTCGGAGCCTGAAAAGAGAAAGGCCGAAAGTTGCAAGCCCTTGAAACATACATATCGTAGATGCGGCCCGAAATTTGAATTGCTTCAGCAAAAAGGTGTCATTTATGTAGTTATTAGGCGTGACGCGTTCTTCGGTTTTTGCTCCTAGAAGAAGAAAAATTACAATTAAAATTAATAAAACCAGAAAAGAAGACCCGAAAGAGGTATGAAGGGGCCGGATGGTGGCCCGACTATCGACTAAACCTTATGGGGACAGTTCCTAAGCCCCATTACTCGCCCAACGCGCCGTGGTGTTCCACCTTTCGGTCTGAAGTTGTAGGGGTGCGTACAATTACGATATCTCGAGATATCGCACGACATGAGGCGATAACGATGATAATAAGGGGAAGGGAGTAGGTCCTATTAGACCGCCTAGATAAATGGACACGGTGCCCGACAAGTCTTGTCGAAAGCTTTTGACGTTGGTTGCCATTTGACTGCTCCCTTGTTATTACTATTAGAAATTGCTTGTTACTATTAGAAATTGCTTGGGCAAGATTCGGCTCGCCATGGGTATGGTCACATGTTGTGTCTGTTTGGGAGAGGAATTCTAACTTTGAACTTGCAGCGACCCTTCAACCGACCAACAACGACGTCGAGTCTGCCTCTGTGTCTTCACGTCAAATCACAATCGACACAGAATACCCTGCCCCCACAGACGAGGAGGAGACAACTCTACGCAAAGTTTCGGGTGGCATTCCCCCAATTGCCTATCTTATTTGCGTTGTCGAGTTGGCGGAAAGGGCATCATACTATGGCGTCAAGAGTGCTTTCCACAACTTCATGCAATTCCCCCTGCCCAAGGGTGGTAACGGGACAGGTGCTGTGCCCAAGAGTAATCCAAATGGACACGCCGGTGCACTGTAGGTCTGTTCCGCGACAAGTGATGAAAATGCGACTGACTGGTATCCTTAGGAATAAGGGTCTCCAATTTGCGTCCGCCTTGAGCATCTTGTTTACCTTTCTCGCCTACACGATTCCAATTTTTGGAGCGTGGCTGGCCGATGCAAAAATAGGACGATTCAAGGGTATCGTCTTAGGTGTATTGATCGGCGGCGTCGCCCACGTTATCATGATTGGCGGTGCAGCTCCCGCTCTCCTGATAGCCGGCAAAGGTCTCGCACCTTTTGTAGTCAGCTTCGTCTTGCTGGCTGTGGGTGCTGGCATCTTCAAACCTCTTGTTGCTCCGATTCTACTCGACCAATACTCCCACCAGAAGTCATACACCAAAACTCTTTCCAGCGGAGAAAAGGTGGTTGTAGACCCCGAGACTACCATCCAGCGTATCATGCTCGTCTTTTATGGCTTCATCAACGTTGGCGCCTTCTTCTCCATTGCAACTGTTTATGCAGAGAAGTACCTTGGTTTCTGGGTCGCCTTCCTGCTCCCTGGGATAGTATATTTCTTGCTCCCGATCCTACTCTATTTCATGAACAAGCGTCTCGTCAAGACCCCTGTGGTGGGCTCCGAGCTGACGCAGTTTGTAAAGATTATCGTCGCGGCTATCAAGGGCAATGGCTACAAGTTGTGGGGTAAAGGCTACTGGGACGTAGTTCGACCAGCTGCATTGGCCGAGAAGGGCATCACGGCTACTTGGTCCGACAAGGCTGTTACGGATGTCTACCGCACTCTCATAGCATGCCAGATCTTCTGCTACTTTCCTATCTGGAACTTAAACAACGGCGGTATCGGCGCTGTGGGATCAAACCAGGGCGCCGCTATGATAACAGAGGGCGTACCCAGCGATCTGTTGAGCCACTTCAACCCGCTTACCATTATTGTCTTCTCTGCCATCTTCAGTCACGGTCTGTATCCCCTCTTAACCAAGTACAATGTCAAGTTCGGTCGCATAAGCCGCATCACCGTCGGCTTTGTTATCGCCGCCATATCTGGCGCATTGGGCGCAATTGTCCAATGGCGTGTGTATGAATTGTCGCCTTGCGGTTACAATGCATCGACTTGCGACGGCGTGGCCAACATCTCCATCTGGTGGCAGTTGCCCAACGTGTCGCTGGGGGCTATCTCAGAACTCTTCGTCAACGTCACGGGCTACGAATTAGCATATGCTCGCTCACCTCCCCACATGCGCTCAGTTGTCATGGCCCTTTTCCTCTTCAACGCTGCCTTCCAACAGGCTCTTGCTGAGCTTCTGATCCCAGTGATCAAGGATCCTTACCTTATCGTAAGTCAAACCCCTTCCCGTCCTAGACTAGCATCCTGAATAAGGGTTTTGGTCGGTTGGATGATTTCAAGTCACTGACCTTTTGTCAATGTAGTGGATTTGGGCTGCCCCTGCCGTCGCCCTCATTGTTCAGACTGCCATTTTCTGGTGGCGACACCGCGACCTCAACAACGACGAATTTATGCTTTACGACGACAACACTCCTACAGATGTTTCGCAGGTTGTGGAGACTAAGCATGAGTAATATACAATTGAACAAGGCACACCAAGACCTACTCATGGCAAATTATGGTTGAGGCTCAAGCATTCAAGTAATCTATAGGATGATAAACATAATAAAGAAACAAACATCCGTCCTGATGCTCTGCTCAGTAATGTAATTTGGCCATGATCAATATGCAGCCCCCAGTGATACCAACCCGAAGGGAAAATCCATCATGTTGGTGTTTTGGTAATATGCCCAGAGACTGACGACGACGACAAGGTAAGAGAACCACGTTCGGCATCCTTCTTAACGCAACTAACTATTCGTGCATAATGGATCTCATCCCTTCGATCACCGTCGCTAGTCTTGATTTCAACTCGACAAGAGCAAAAACCACCGAGAAAAACAACACTGCGTTCGTTCTACAGGGCCGCTTCCCGATTAATTACAGACCTTCCCCATCTATACACTAAAGGAATCTCCGGCTATCTCTCCTCGGCGCCGGTTACGGAACCTGAAGAAGGAAAGTTACAGATGAATTTCGCGTTCCTACTATAATCACTGTTCGAATCAAACCTGACAATCCAAGAGACTCTTTCGCCTACCATGAACCAGCTGAACTTTACTCCTGGTCTCAGAAAATCTCTGTACACTCCACAAGTCCTTCGTTTTATCGATTTCCAAGCCAAGTTATATGGGGGGCTGATTTACTAGTCGGCGGCAGATGGCAGAATTTGCAACATGTACGCGTGCGGCGTTGACATCCCCATCCGGACATTTATGTCTAGGCCGAGTTTCGAATTTTCCATGTATTGGTGCGGCGTTTGATATTGATTCCGCGGAAAGCGACTTACAAATGAATATTGGCGGTATCCTTCAACAAACACCGTCGATACTACTCTAGTCGTAGATCAACTGCCTCGCCTTCAATGTTAACAATCAGAAACTTCCTCATGCTATCAAACAAGATACGCTGAACAAGCCGTGGAGACCATTACCATCACAACGCCTCACGCCGTCTCAAGCTTCGTCCTTGGCTAGAGTCGTCTTTCCGATCGCCGTCTTTACTAGCTGCATCCTTGGAGGCAGAACAATACCATCGCTGCTCCTAGCCGGTTTTGATTACGCTTACAACGACCTCCGATACGGAGACAAGACGTTCATCGTACGGAATGTCCTCAATGCGTGCGGATTCACGTCATTCGCGGCAGGGGCATTACAGGTGGCGCTTCCATCGCCCATTGGCTAGGATGCCACTATATGGTTGGGGTTAGTTGGGCTTCTCGTCTTCAGCACTGTACATATCCAGGATTTGTATGACCAAATCGGGGACAAGGCGGCCGGCCGCTTGACAATTCCTCTCGTCCTCGGGGACGAGTTGGCGCGGCATACCATTGCGGCACCATTGATAATGTGGTCATACCTCTGCCCAAGATACTGGAAGACTAGCGTCCTGGGTTACTCTCTAGTGGGCCTAATCGGAGTAGTGATAGCGGGCAGACTACTTCTTGTGCGCACAGTGAAGGGGGACAGGGCGACATTCCTGTTATATAATGGCTGGTTAGTATCCATTTACATGCTGCCTCTTATCGCACGTGTTGATGGAGTAGCTGTGTCTATGTATAAAGAGTCATTTCTCTTTTGAACGACAGGAAGATCTTTACAAGAGGGATGTAAGGCCTAACCTTTTAACGAGCCTTTCAAGTCACGACGAAGCTTGAACGTGGGCTAAGCGATAGATAGATGGCACTATCAGATCAAAGCGTTTTCTCTCTATCTCTACCTCCAGTCAATCACGTAGATAACATCATTGTAAATATCATCATTGTTACTACATACCGAACACTCTACAGGGTACGGTAAGAGTTTCTACTGTGCCACGGGTCATCTATGCCTTGTGGACCTTTTTAGCAGGCTCGATTGTACCTGACTCTGAGCCTCGACACACTTGCTGTAAATCAAGTTCAATCATCTGCATTTATTACGATTTAAACCAGCCGGCTGGCAAGATGTCAGTCCACGCAATGACGGTGAGGAGGAAACCGTTTGTTCGGGAGGCATGAAAACACGCTGAGCAGCATGGCAACGGTGCGCTTGGCGTACAAGTTTACAAAGGTAGGGGTGATATAAAGAACGCCACTGGCGATTTGACTGTGAAGTATTCATGACGTCAACTACTCCGAATCTTCATAAGAAGCACACTCCAACGCGCGAGATGTTAGTTGCAAAATACCAAAAGCTTTTTGACATGTCTTTGACGGATACATACAACACCGTGAAACGTGCGCTTTCCAGCTCTCCCCCGAATGATCAATATCTGCGTTGGGATGCTCCCGGTGTAGAATCTGTTCAACACGACGAAGAACAGAAGGCGCGTGCGATAGGGGAGACGATGACGAAGATGCAACAACATAATTTCGATCAGCATCGTCATGCCTTCAGGGCCAGTACGTAAACCCCGAGTGCTAGTATTGCTGTTCACCGTGGCGTTGCGAGATCTTCTGCTATCATTTGTGTACTACGAAATCACTTGTAGTGACTTCTACCTGTATGGGCTTTGCTGACTTAGTACCCCAAATCTAGCTCACGTCAAGACCCAAGGTATCGTCAAAGGCAAGCTGATCGTGCAACGTGACTTGCCGACGCACTTACGGCAGGGACTCTTTCGTGAGCCCGGAAAAGTCTACGATATAGCTGTCCGCTATGCCAATGAGCCCGTCTTCCTACAGCCCGATCAAGAGCCCGGTCCTCGCGGCCTCTCAATGCGAATTTTCGATGTCAATGGGCCACATCTTTCAGGATCCGATCCCTCTTCTAACACGCAAGACTTCTTCTTCAACAACGCGCCCTCCATTGAGCTCACCGACATTGACACTTGTCTGGAAATCATGCAACTCCGCGAAAAGTACTTTGATAGCCCGATGAAGTTAGCTGCTGCTACGAAACTGAGGACGGACGCAGTGAAGCAGAGTGCGCCTAGCATGCTACCAAATACTAACATGGTTAATCACGGGTTTTATAGCCAGAGCGCATTTCGGTTTGGCGAGTGGTACGGACATCTGGGACTGTTTCCAGTACTGGATGAGATGAAGAGCAGGGATGAAAAGGTCAAGAGCGGGGATTCGAGAGAAGTATTGAGGGAGTGGCTGGCGGAGTATTTTGCGCAGCATGGAGCGAAATATGAATTCAAGGTCAGGTCTCCAAGCTCTTGATAAAACATGTTATAGATTCATGTTGAGATAGATCCAACTCGGAACCTCACCCGAGCATCATCCTACGGAAGACGGCTCAGTTGTCTGGGACGAGGCGACAGCGCCCTACCAGACCATCGCTACCATTGAGCTCCCACCACAAGATCCCTTGGTTCCGGAGAGAAGGGTTTTCTGGGAAGATCACATGCGCCTTACTCCATGGGACGGACTTGCTGACCACCAGCCGCTCGGGAGCATTAATCGACTACGGAAGATTGTGTACGCTATGAGTAGGCAGAAGAGGGAAAAGGAAAACGCGACGCAAACAAGGCCTGTAACGAGTATCGAAGAGTTGCCGTAGACTATTTCAGGGCTTCGGCTGCGGCTATGGCTGTGACGTGGTTCTACCACGCTGAGATTGAAGGTGTAATGTTATGGGCGTAGGTGATGTCCATACACGGCAGTAAACTTTCTTCCATTAAGGGTTACGGAGATACGAATGGGGAGATATGAATCGAACACCAATCCGAAGACGCAGAAAGCAAATAGGTCGCGGCGTAAATTTCTCCCTGTTCTATGCCTCGGCACTCTGCCGAAACATCTCCTCGGAATGATCTTTCCAGAGAGTGAAGTGCGTCTTCCCTTCCAGAACCCTCAATCTTCCTCCCCCCAATTCTTTGTCCATCCACTGAGCTACGTTCACCGGCGCCTGGACGTCCTGATCTCCATGCACCAGCCAGATCTTCTTTGTGCTATCTACATCCTTCAGCTGGAACCCCCAATCTCTTGCCAGCACACTTCCGTCCAAGAAGCACCCCTGTTTCCCCTGTTTAAAAGCCTCCAACAGCGTTGCGACGACATCGTCCAGATTGGTGTCGCTGTCGTTGTCATTGTTGAGGAGTGCCTTTTCTTCGGGCGTTTTGCACTGGTCTTCGAGGACGCGTTTGAGGCCTGCTGGGTCTCTGGTATTGTAGGGTGACATGAGGGATGGCAGGACGAGATATCGAGCTACAACCTTCAGAGCCCATGGCGTGACACCCATTAAGCGCCAAGAGAGATATGGTATCGTGTCCAAGTAGGCTTCAAGGGGACCAATACCACAGATGACAGTCGTGCCTCGAAGTCTCTCTTGCGGAATGAACCGCGCGCATGCTAAGGCATAGGGCCCACCCCCACTTGCCCCTATCACGCTGAACCTCTTGATTCCTAGATGATCGGCCAGGCTCACGACATCTTCCGGCCAGTCAGTGAGTCCTCTGTCGGCAAGCGTTGAAAGTCCACAGCCCGGTCGATCAACGGTAATGAGGCGGGCACCAATGTTTCTGCAGATTTTGTCCCAGCTACGACCCACGATACGGCACCCGGGAAGACCATGAAACATGAAGATGACGGGATCTAAGGGGGTCGTAGAGCCGTAGGTTGCGAACCCGAGGATGCGCGCATCGGAAAGAGTTACAGTTTGACATTCTTCAGTTCGGAGGACGAGCTTAGCAGGATCTGGGGGGGGGGGGATGAAGGGGCCGGATTATTAGAGAAACTGAACATCTTGAAGCTGTGAGGTGTGAAACAAGGTACAATTTACAAGGTTTGGGAAGGTGGAGGAATAATCTATTGAAGTAAAACGTTTTTGTAACCATGTTGATCCTAAGAGTCTCTCGGAGAAACTCATTGAGGGAGTTGACTATATAGACTATTGATTCGCCTTCCTGGTAACAGGTTGATTAATGCGTACTACATCAGGATAGTGTTTTCCATGATAAGTCGTGCGTGTACGAGAAATTGTTGGAATACGCACGAAGATATGTAAGATGTGACGTTAAAACCCGGGTTGTACGCTCGTATAGGCGCACCCGATGGAATAGAGTCGGGCCCCGGATCGCCGTTAAGCGTTGCGATGCTCCGATAGCACCTACTCGTCCAAGGTGTTCCTAATGTAAGATGCATTGCCCTTTCAGCGACTAGTGCGTTGGAAGATGCATTACCCTTTCAGCGACTAGTGCGTTAGAAGACTAAAGAAGTTTTCTAATAAACTACAGGGATGGTAGAAATAGGCAGATTGCAGGTGACATTGGCATAGTATTATAAGAGTTTCTAGACAGGTATTATTATAAGAGTTCCTAGATAGGTATTGCGACAACAACCCTCCTCTCATAGCTCCCAGCGTTAGACCGGGATACGGTCACATGACTGTACTTGGACGTCGCCAAAGCAGTGCCACTCTCTGGTAAAAGCGGTACTTCTTGTTATCCAAGGCAGACACCCCTTACATAGATGTATTATTATTATTTCCATCTTACAGCATGTACCCAAGGACATATCTGGGAAGCGGAAAGACAGCATCGGGAGTGAAATCTCTCTAAAAAGAACGGATGTAAAGGGGAAAGACGGTTTAATCTCCGTAGAGTAATTTATATCGTGCGAGTATTAATATGCCGCTCTAGAATTACAATTTCGAGCCGACACTTATAACGATACTGCACCTGCCACGTGCCTGAAACACGTGACCGGGGGCCTAATCAATATACCGTAATCATCATAAGTTCATCCAAGTCTCAAGGGAAATACCGATGAGGTTACGTGCTACTATTCAGCGCTTACTTGGCATTCAGGCTGATTAAATATGTTCCCACCCGCCCCTAGTGGAGGCCTCTTTGTTTTTTTGTTAATCACTACATCGATACCTAATCTTAGCCATGAATGTTGCCCAATCCACCGGCGCGAAGAGTCAATTATGCCAATAAAGCTTTGTTGAATCCAGTTTATAACAGTGGGCTAGACGTACCTCGCCTTTGGTTCGACGAGACTGTACAAGTAAGTAAGTAAATGTGTCTCACATGAGAGACCCGGTCGGCTAGCAGCATCACCAAGACACATTGGATTTTCCAATCCATGTTTTTTTTTTCTATCGATTGACATTATCAGTGCGGCTACACTTGCATTCTCAACTATTCTTGTATTACTCGCTCTCTGTTGTTCGCGCTCTTGTTCTCTTTGCAGAAGTATTGGACAGGGGCTCCTTATGCGGCACTTGTGTGAGGAGACGACTAGAGACGGACGAAGAACTAGGCAGTCACATTGACAATACTTGCTACGAGCACTTTGCTTACTAGCACGTTTAGTGGTCCAATACGAATACGTGGCATTGGTGTCCTCGGTTCACGTCTTGTACGCCTGTGGTTCCTTGAACCGATTGGAGGCCAAGGTTCGAGTAGACAGATCTATCTCTATCGGAGAAAGATTCATAATAGTGCAAACTTTTGACTACAAGTACCTTTTTTTTTAAATGTAAAATAATCTAGGCTCTGGTCTAGGCCAGAATGGGAAAAGGTTATAATAGCTGTCAAGTAAGAAGAAGGAATCTTTGTGTGTGCAAAAGAGCAGCTAACGATTTGAACACGAATACGAATCTGCCGACCATGGATGATCAAGCATTTGTTCGGGCGCGCAAAGTGAGACCGTTCCCATGGTTAGAATCTGCACAGCACAACGTTAGCGGTAGTAGTTATCACTGACACGGTCCAGTCCCAGAGAAGAGAGAGGAAAGAAGGTCTCCCACGCACTCATGAAAACGAAAGAAAAAGAAATTAAAAAAAATATATATCGCGCCAGAGTAAAAGGAACCCAAAACTGCTGACCTTGTGCGTATGTATGTACATGCTGCATTATCTAAGCATATAACTCCAAATCGCATACATTTGCCCTCTTCCAACACCGTCCAACACAATCAAGCCCAAGGTCGATTACCGTCACTGAGTGCCAGCCAGCAAGCACGCACAACTCGTAACCAAATCTTTTTCAACACGCAGAAAGAGAGCACTCCATCAGCTATCCACCTCTCACTACTGGCCACCCAGTAACCTCGACATACAATGCCCTCCACTCTCTCTATACCGCCGACGGTGCTCGAAAAAACCGCACTAGCCCTCATGATTCTAGTAATGATCCTAATGATCGTCGCCATCTTCAACATGGGACTGATCTGCATCACCATGATTCGAGAGGCCAGCGAAGGCGACGGCATCGGCAGAGGCACAAGGGAAGAAAGGGGCAGGATACTGGTGATTGATCTTCCGTCTGAAGATGACTATGAGGGAAATGATTATGGCGGAGGGGAGGAGTATGAGGAAGATGTTTTTGGCAGAGGCAACGGCTATTACGGTGACGATGAGGATGATCACGAGGAGTATTAGAGACATGGACATGTCCTTCTTCATCAAAAAAAAAAAGAATTGCACGACCAATCGCTCGTTCCCTCATCCAACCCCACGCTCCAAACATTACATTACCTGCCAGTCTTGTCTCTGATCCATGCCGAACAGCCAGCTGTCTCGGCATAGGATCTATCGCGAACCCCCAGTTTGAGCACTTCATTCTTCCTAGGCGACACACGTAGAACTCATCAGCTCATCCAATCCCATCCCTAGCCGTGCCTTTACAAGTACTATCCGCGGGAAGCTGATGTGCGCAGTGAAGTTATTCACAAGATCCCCCATACTCCCTTACCAGCTCACTCCAACCTGGCACACCCTAAAAGCCTTACCCCTAAAGAAGTGCTCAGCGGAAAGGGATAGCACGATAGCAAGGAAAAGGAGACGAAGAGCATCTAATGTTGCATGTGATAGGCTAAGAAAAGAGACGAAGAAGGAAGGGGTTGAATTCGGTAGCGTATGGATTGGTCATGATGCCAGAGATACGAAGCTCATGTTGGCCTAATCAGCGTGCGGAATATTTGACATTGTAATAGCATTTGGTTAGAGAGGTATCAATACAAGTAGCTGGGTATGCTGCACTAGACGAAAACAAAACCAAAAGAGCCCCTGTCCCGTAAGCATGTATGTACATCTTCGAGCGGATGTGCCACCGGGAGAATTGACGACGAGACCGCTAAAATTACCACAAAAAAGAACCATATCTACTTCGTCCCTTCGCTCCCGTTATGGCTAAAACGATTGTTCATTGCTTTGGCCAGGAAATGTCAAACGCAGCATCAAGAGCAGCTTCTCGGGCTAGTTTCCAGAAAATTCCGTCCTCTTCGGGTACCTCTGCATCGTCCGGCTCACTCTCTCCATCTTCGTGAGAATGCTTTAGCGCTTCCGCTTCTGCACTACGTCTCTGCACCTCCGCCTGTGACGCGCTCACCGCTAACCTATCCGCTGCCTCATTCCCTGGGTCTTTCGCATGTCCTTTGAGCCAGACCAGCTTGGTTTGCGCCCTTGTAAGATTTCTTTCCTTTATTCGGGCAAGAATCGGCTTGATGATGTCTTGGTTCTCGACCGCTTTGCCAGCTGAGTTCTTCCAATCATGCCTCTCCCAGTTCTTGGACCACTCCGTGACGCACTTGATGCTGTAGTTGGAGTCACTATAGATGAGTACGTCTTTGTCAATCGGCGCAATATCGAGAGCGCGTGAAATCGCCAGGAGTTCGGCTCGCTGGTTGGTTTGACGGCCATGTACTGGCCCAGAAAAGTTTCTGTAGAAACCATGAGATTTTGTTTCGAACAATAATTGTGACCAGCTTACCTGTCATCCCCGGGACCAAACCAAACACCGAGACCTGCAACAGCACCAACTTTGCCGTTGCCTAGGGAGCTTCCATCGGTGTATATTATGAGGGGGCCGCCAAAGTCGCCTGTTGGTTGCAATTTCTTGGCATTCAATTGGGCTTCTGTTTTGTGTTCTACTTTCCCGTTCAGTGGGTTGAAGATGGCTCGGTTGTCAAAGCCATCTTCGGCGCCCGAAGGCAGGGGCCCTGTTGCCGGTTCGAAGTATGTGCTGGTAATGGCAGGCTCGACAGCTGTTCCGTCATTCTTCTTGAGCTTCTTGGACGCTTTGGATGTCTCTGATTTGGCACTCATAGGAGTTCCTGCCTTGAGACTCTCCAGATGTGCCCAGGCTTCCTCACACGTCTTGAACTTGTGATGCTTTATGCCCTTTTGCCCCTTCATCGCGGTGCTAGCCGAAGTCCAATCTGGAAAGACACGGTTGAACTGATCGGTATGGACAGCATAGAAGTACTCTTGCTTGGGGGGCTTGGTTTTTCTGGACCGTCCAGTTCTGACGTACTCCTCGGCTTCTGCGAGAGTTGGGAAAGACTCGTCTGCTCACAAGTCAGCGCAAGCATGCATCTGGGCGCATGCATATACGACGTACGCTTCGGATCATTGTAGCCAGTAATCTGCTTTTGCGCCTCGGGCCAGCTGAGGTAGACGTCGGGCTTGTGGCCTTGATGCACAGCGTAATAGGCGATTTTAGCAGCCCTCTTGCGCTTGGCTGAAGATGTGGTAGTAGTTGACCTTGCGTCGGCCATTATGCAATACGCGTGCGAGGAGGGTGACGGAGATGGGGACCTTGCAACAAGGTATGTCCTGTGCTGGTAGCCGTAAGCAGTGGTGCGGAGGTATCGTTTATGGGGCAATTCCCGGGCGTGGTCCTTGGTTGAAGAAGGGCAGCTGGTAGCGAGGCAATCGGGGCGGCTTGATGCATGGGCGGGTGATCAGTGGCGATGTGATTGAAGCTTGAGCAAGCGGTGCCAGCACAAGAGAGGTGTGAAAAAAACGCACCGACTGAGACGGGGGTGTCGCAGACCCAGAAAGGCAGCGCGAGAGAGAGCAAACCGTTTGACGATCGCTCTCATAGAAGGGTGCCTGATGCCAGGAGATGGAGGGCAAGGCGGGTGTTTATGTGACGCGGAGAGGTGGTGGGGAGGGGTGGTGATTAAAATAAAGTGAGGGGGTATGGATGGTGTGGGTGGTGTGGGTGGTGTGGACGACGACGACGAGGTCAAGAGGTCAAGAGGTCAAGAGGTGCAGGAGGTCAAGAGGTGCAGGAGGGGTGGTCTGGGGTGGGAGGTCGGTGCGGAGAAGAGACGCAACTGGCAACTGGCAACTGGCAACTGGCAACTGGCAGCCCCAAAGATTTGCAGCGCCGGTGGAGATGGTGAATGATGAAACATGTTGAATTTATTGTGGAGAGGCGGGGCAATACAATAATTATTTGGATACAATGCACAAAAGTTGAGGTTGCCCGGTGGATAGGTGTGCTTCCAACAAACAATATGTACATATGTGACAACCCCCCACCCCACATACGGGAGTCCCCTCACTCGTCCATCCCACGCTAATTTTCTTCCAAGATCATCTGGATCTAATAAATAATACAGATTCCAGATTCCATCTACCCGTTGCTCATCAACAAGTCCTGGAATCAGAGGTTTCCATATCGTCGATAATATCGTCGATAATACACAGTACATACTTCAAACCCTCGGACGACGGTAGCACGTGACTGTTACAATATCATCTCTTGGAGTTTGGCGACATCGGACTGTATTATACCAGAACCACTGACCAATTGCCCCACTTGTGGCTCAACGGCTTGCATCATGTTCGAGATAGGTAGAGTATGCCAACTCTTTACTACTGTTTACATGATGATGATGTTGATCAATGCATCCAGGGACGAAACTTGGAAGATCGATACATGCTACGCCTACACAGAGCGCGGTCCGTGGTGCTCACGAGTGCCGAATTGGTCGAGGTCAGGGCTGCGCAAAGAACCTTTGAAGGCGCCTACATTCGGACCGCCATTGGCCAATTCTCCTTTGCACTCATCGTGCTCAAGATTTTCACGGCCGAATTCTACTCCATTGGCGCCTTGTTTGCCGTTTACGGTGCTGGCATATTATTCACCAGTCTGCTCCGTCGCCATCAAGGTACCTACCTACACCAATGACCCGGTCCGCCATGGTGTACATTACATACTGACTACATACAGGGAACAAGCAGTTCTTCTCCGAGATTGGCGAGGACGGGCTGCATCGAAAGAAGTTCAGGACCAGTGGAAATGTGGTATCCGTCTTGACGGCGCTGAGCGTAGCCGCCTACGCGTGCTTGCTTGTCCTCACAATCCGACTCGCCTCCTAGCTCGCTACGAGCATGGAGCGTGTTCATCTTTATTCATCTTTATTCATCTTTATTCATCTTTATTCATATGCTCCGACTTTCAAAGACAGAGGGTCCGACATGTCGGAGTTTATCTTGTCTTGGTACAAAGGTAGTTGACCAATGTGAGGGCGAGATCGGCGAGATGGATGCATCATGCAACATACAAAGGTACATTGCTGCCGGCCAAGGGCTTGGTGGTAGTAATTAGTTACTTCCATAATTAGCCTCTGACGTCGTTGCATCTACATCAGGCCTGTGTCATCGACCATGACATGAACCGTCGAGGAAGGCTGAAGAGTGAATGGATAATTCCTCTCTTATCCTCATGGCGGGACAGGAAGGATTCAGACGTGACGAATGCGTGGGGAACCTATTTGCGCTGAGATGTGAAGCCAAGCGGGGTGTAACAATTTGTGAGTGATACAAAATATAACAATTAAAACAATTAAAACAATTAAACTTGCCCTGTGTGCGACATTCACCCTGTGGCATTCTAATGCCATTTCTGTACATACCTGGGTAAAGCCAGCAGCGCACGAATTGTGTTCCGCCATACTAACCAGCCGTTGACCACGACCGGCGGCGACGGACCCAGTTGGGGGTTTTTTTTTTCTCCTCTGCCCTTCCACTCACAGTCATTCCTATCTCCACAGATTAATAAATAAGAGGACACAGTCATTCGGGCGTGGCAGCCTCACCCGCCACCTCCCTCCTCCCCCCCCCTCCCTCTACGAACACACACCTTGACCCTCCTTGACCCTCTGCCTGCATACAGTAATACCTCTACGCCCTCGCCTTGGTTTGCCTCGTTGCCAACACACGTACCCTTGACACCCGTGGAACGCTCTCCCCGCCGACACGCTTAGCTCCTGGGCGCGCGCTGCCTGAAAGAATGGCAGCAGCTGTGCCGGTTGTCGCCGCGACCAACAAAACTTCTCCACCACCATCCCATCGTCGCACCTCAGACTCGCAGTCCGGCTCCTCCTCTTCCTCTTCTTCTTCTTCTTCCTCCTCCTCCGCCCGCCGCACCAGCCAGCACTCGATATATGCAAAGAATGTTGCGCACAACGTTCTGATGAGCAAGATCAACTACCCTGGCTACAACCACACGCTCCCTCACCTCAGCGGCGAACACCCCCGCCCCAGTTCCGCGCAACCCTCAATATCCTCTGCATCCGTCGCTGTACGCAGCCTGCTGCCCTCCAAGCATTCCGTGCCTCCCACAGATCTCAACCCCCTGTCCTCCCACCATGGGCTGTCCATTCCAAGAGACGGCGTGGGCGCCGCTCTCAGTGACACCCCCGCGCCCTCCGCCCCAGCAAGTCCGCCAGTGTGAGTTTCCCTCATCATTTGACCTTGTGAAGTATTGCACTGACGATATCACCACAGTCCTGCCATGAAACTCAACTCGGCCGTTTCCACCCCGCGTATCCGTCCCACCACGCTCGACATTCCCGGCTTGACCAAGTCCAAGGTCTCGCCCGATGGTCGCATTGCCCAGCGCGATGTCGGCTCGAAACTCGTCATTGTCATGGTGGGGCTCCCGGCCCGCGGAAAGAGCTACATCACGAAGAAGATGACGCGCTACCTGAATTGGCTGCAGCACGATACCAAGATTTTCAACGTCGGCGAGAAGCGCCGAGTTGCGGCCAGTGGCCATGGATTCCGCCTTTCTTCGGCTAGCACGGAGCGTCCGTCTGGGTTGTCTCAATCAATGGAGCAGAGCACAGCTGAGATGGCGGCAAAGATCTTGATCAGCGGGGAGTCAGCGGGAGAGAACATACCCCATCTACACCTGCCAGGCCCCGGGCGCGATCCTGAGACTGCGGTTGACGGTGTGGAAATTCCCCGCGTCCAAGTTGTCTCGCCTGGTCCAAAACCACTCACTCCACATCCTGGACACGATGAGGAGGAGGAGGAGGAGGAGGAAGAAGAAGATGAGGACGAGCCAATGGACCAGTCGGCGAGCTTCTTTGACCCCACGAACAAAAAGGCCGCCCAATTGCGAGAGCAGTGCGCAATGGAAACACTCGACGACGTGCTAGACTACATCTTAGTCGGCAATGGCTCCGTTGGCATCTTCGACGCGACCAACAGCACCCTAGCCCGCCGTATGCAGATTATGGAGAAGATTCGCGAACGCGCCGGGCCAGAGCTCAACGTTCTCTTTGTCGAAAGTGTTTGCCAGGATCAGGCATTGCTCGAGTCCAACATGCGACTCAAGCTTTCGGGTCCCGACTACGACGGCACCGATCCCGCCGCCGCATTGGAAGATTTCAAGAAGCGTGTGGCCAACTATGAAAAGAATTACGTGCCACTTGGAGATTACGAAGAGGAGAATCATATGCCTTACGTCAAGATGATCGACGTGGGGCGCAAAATGATATCGCATCAGGTCCGTGGCTTCTTAGCTGGACAGGCCGTATACTACCTCCTCAACTTCAACCTGGCACCACGCATGATTTGGATCACTCGGCACGGCGAGTCTATGGACAATGTCGCTGGGAAAATCGGCGGCGACTCCGAGCTGAGCGACAACGGTCGGAGGTATGCCCAAGCCATGGCTAGATTCATCGACAAGCAGCGCAATGTTTGGGAGGTTCATCAAGCGGACAAGCTCGCAAACACGCATTTCCCACCCCTTCGCGGGGACCATACACCTCCTAATCCCCACTATGGTGGCGAAGGCGAGGTCAAAAACTTTTGCGTCTGGTCATCGATGCTCAAGCGCAGCGTGCAGTCGGCCGAGAACTTCTGTGATGAGAGTTACGAAGTCAAGCAGATGAAAATGTTGGACGAGCTCAATGCCGGTCTGATGGAGGGGCTCACATACAGCGAAATCAAGTCACGCTTCGGCGAGGAATTCGACCGTCGGAGAAGAGACAAGCTTGCCTACCGTTACCCAGGGCCTGGAGGCGAAGGCTACCTCGATGTCATCAACCGCATCCGTCCCGTCATCGTCGAACTCGAAAGGATGACTGACCACTGCTTGCTTGTAACCCATCGCTCTGTCGCTCGCGTTCTACTTGCTTATTTTCAGGGCTTGAACCGGGAGGACGTTGCTGATTTGGATTGCCCATTGGGTATGCTCTATCAGATGGAGCCCAAACCCTATGGTGTAGAGTTCAAGGCGTGGAGGTACAACTCGGCCACGGATGACTTCGAGCACCTGCCCGACTATAAGCTGCGAAGGGCAACCACTCAATCTACTCGCTAACTTCCTTCTCCCTGTCTGCGCTGAGCGACCTAAATGCTCGGGGTTGACGCAACGCGAGCGGTTTTTCTCGCAAACCTGTATTACTAACACCCTTTTTGGGTACTCGATCCTTTCTTCATTTTTTTTTCTTAATGTTGTGTGTGTGTTCGTTCCTAATGGTCCACATCTCAATATTTTCCTTTCGTTTTTGGGGGTATACAGATTACAGCATTTGTCGGCGTTTCTCGGTGGCGGTAATGGACAGGGTTCGATGCCATGGCTACGGCTTCAACGTGCCTTTCCTTTTCTCATAAGTTTCTTCTTCGGAGTTTAGTGCATTGAAAAGAGGTGATGCACACAAACACCCTGAGGTGCTACGAGCCTGTACACTTACCCCTCGATTATTGGTGTTGCCCTTCGAATGGCGTATTTGTCACGATCAATGACATTATGTCTTCATTGTCTTTCTGTTTCCGTTCCGCTCATTATTCACGTGGCATTGATGAGGCTTGTGTCGACGGCTTTTCATTGTACCACACAGAGTGGATTACTGTTCGTCTATCCAGCTTCATGCCATTTCCGTTGAATAGGCTGGCCGGCCGGGTATTTTATGTTTCTTCTCTGTTCCACTGCGCACAGCTGCTTGTTTACTATAATGAAGTCTATCATGCTAATAGACGTGGTGTCGGTTGGTATCGGCGCTGGGAATGGGTCGTGGTATCATATATACACGAACTTAGATAAGTGAATAATCACTGAGGCCAAATACACAGTACACACTGAACAACCCATACAAGTTGAAGGATCATACGCCAAAAAGGCGAGCAAGCAAGTCATTTGTCTCACGTGCATCCCGCTCCCGCCGTATCTCAAGGAGACTCTGCCCCCTCCCCAACTTTTATTTGTCTTTCTTTAACTGTTTGTCCGCACAACCGCGTGTGCCTGAGATATGCAAGCACCTGCTTCTACCCATAGAATTAACCGCGCATTCACACGCTTCCATGCGTCCAGTTTTCACTTCTCTGCTCTTCTCTTCTCCTCCTACAACATATAAACTCCCCTTTTCAAAATTATCTCCACTTCCTTACTCATCACCAGTCCACCCGGCAACACATACCCCGAAGAACGACCATATGCCCATTCAACCCGCCGTGGTCATAGCCATCATGTTCCTCATCGATCTTGTGCGCTCCAACACGTCTTCTCTGTTCACCAGCGCGAAGGCCGACTTGTCCAACATGACGCCTCCGGCGTGGGACTACTTCTGCTTCGCCCTTGTCGTGCTGGGAATGAGCTTGTGTCTGCTCGGGATGCGAAGAAGGAATACACGCGAGCTTGAGCTTGAGTTTGAGCCCGAGTTCGATGCCGTTTCCGCCACGAACGAAGCTGTTGTCAATGTCCAGACCTGGAGTCCTCGCACCATGGACTGCGTCCTGCGGAGATCGGCGCAGATCCCATCGCGGGACCTGCAGACGGAGATGATGGCGACTGTACGCCACGAGCCGGCGGACTGGACGGGGACGACGGGGCCGGGGACTCCAACTCCACGATTATGGTCCGCTACCACTGCCTCTCGTTCCCACATCAGCACCGCCCGGCTCTCGACTCCCGACTTCCAGACGCCCCACGCCGACGCGTTCCGAGCGCAGAACTTTGCCGTATTGGCACGCGAAGCGCCCGAGGTGTTTAAAACGCTGCGGAATGTGGGATTGCTAAATGCCGATGGGTTGCCGACGAAGAGGTTATTGGAGGATGAGACTTTGCCGTGGGGGAAGGACGGGGACGAGGATGGGTATAGTAGTAGCAGTAGTAGTAGTGAGACGGGTAGCGAGTGGAGTAACGACCAGTAGTATATGTGATGTGGAATTTCGTCATGTGAAGATGGGGGGGGTGTTTGTTAACAGGGGGAAGGATATCTGGAATTATCTTGCAAATAGCTTAGGTAGAGGGAATCAATTTTCGATTCAGTGGGTGGGTTTAGAACTTTGTAGGAATCGGGATCCTGTCATGTTCATTTAATTACATGACAGCTGGATACAATGAGTGGATATGGTGCGACGCATATGCTTCTTGGATGGGATAGACGGCTACGCTACACGTACAGAGAGAGAGAGAGAGAGAGAGAGAAAGGTACGTGAGTGTGAGTGTGAGTGTGAGTGTGAGGGCCTCTATACCTACCTACCTACCTACCTTTTTACCCAACGAAGAGAGGCGGCGTCATTGAAATCTCGTTCGTTCAGTTCAGATTCGAGCATTTGGCAATTGAGAGCAAGAAGAACACCCTTTTCTTTAGTGAATGGTGAAATAATGAGTATACAGTATTACAATCAATTATCCACCACACGCTCCACAGCCCCATCAACGCACGCCTACCGTTGTATTCCCCCGACATACCTTTTCTCTCTAACATTTTCCACTCATGGCTGAACCGTGTTCTTCAACGCACGCCTGTCGTTGGATTCCTCTTAACATGATTACCTTGAACACTTTTCATTCATGGCCGGAACACGTTCTGCATCGTTCGACAGAACCAACACCAGCCAACTGGAAGCCCAGGTAGATGATGCCCAGATCAGATCGAATCTCAGAACCATCGACAACCGGCACCTTGTTGCTATCCTTCTGTCCGAGGAGTAGAGTACGACCCGACTACTCGTTTCCACGTTCCTCTTGAGACGGTTCCTTATAATATTTATCACGACGGCCATTTTCGTCATATGTATTCGCTACCGTAATCTATCCAAACACGAATAAATGCCAAATCTTTGAGCTCTTGGCAAACAGTGTGGTGCCCGCCAACCCTCTTCCGCTCTCGACTCATCTGGTGCCGCACCACCAGCATGCCACAGAGAACCACAGTTGACCGAGTGGTTATGGCCCCAGCTACATCATCGTCACCTACGAGGCCATTACAAATTGTGTCGACATCGAGTCTTGAGTCTCAGTCATCAGCCAGTCCGGACCACGCCTTCACAGAGTGGCTACGGTTTCTTCGGCTAATGTTCTTTGGCATCTTGGTCTTTGCTGCCTTCGTTCTAGCGATCTACGTCAACAATTCAAGAAGCAAAAGCCAAGACAGCTAAGTCGACATTCAAGTGCTGACTAACCTGACCGAGCTCTTGGCTCAACTGAAAGGTTACTTGCCAAAAGTCTGGACCGTGAGTAAAAGTTAAGATCATAGCGAATTGAAATGTCTGCTAACTCAACTAGATCCCCACGAGGGAAATTTCGACACATGGGTTCGAGACCACTTAGGGAAGCAGTAGTGGTTGATTGACGGAGCTTAGAATTTTTGTGCTGGCTCAGACGTCGAGGGGATGGTGAAGACGGATGCAGTAAGAATGGAGGCTAAGATCCGATGGGCGAGTATGGAGTACAATCGGGAGGAGTGGAATGAGGGGACTAATGCTTCGGGGGCGTTGTGGGTGGAGAGCGTGCGGTGTGTCATGTCCGTGGGGATACCTGGACATGAACGTAGCCGTTTGGAGTGATTTCCAGCAAACGTAACCGGCCGAATTGTTGGTAGTTGTCTAGACATAGATTTGTTGAAGAGCATCTGTTTGTCTTTGCGGTCCCTATTGTCGTCCTCACGTCCTCCCTTCCCCATTGTGTTTTCCTTGACAAACGTAGACTCCCCGTGGAAATCAGACTCTGCCATTGTAGCTCTAACTAACAAATACTTATTCGAAGTCATAACAGAGGACTCCACTTTTCACTACATCTACTGGGCTGGAGATATTACTGCCGTTATGTTGACGGGGCTTTTGTACTGGGCAATCTCAATATACGAACATTAAAGTCGATGATCTTTTATGCTCTATTCAGCAGCTCGAGCACGGCTCTTGAAATTAACGGAACTATAGATGTAGAATGACAATGGATGGACGTATAACATACAAACATGAGACGTTCAAAATTGATGCATAGCATATTCACGAAGTCAGGGCTTGGAACGAACTAGCACGCGCTAGTGCTAGCGCCTTCGCTTAAGCTTCGTGTGCCGTCCACAACCCAAAATTACGTTCGCGATTACATCTTTTCCAACACACTCGACAATCGCCATCATCGTCAACATGTCGGCCGCCCTTAACAAGATCGCTGCCAACTCTCCTTCAAGGGCCTCGCCCTCTGAGATCGAGACGAGCATTGCCAATGTAAGCACCGTTGTCCCTGTGGTAACGACAAAGCGCGAATCCGCCTTTGCCAAAATCACCCAGTTCTGTCCACAATGCTAACAATCTTCAGGCTCTCTACGATCTCGAGAGCAACATCCCCGATATGAAGGCGGCCCTCCGTCCTCTCCAGTTCGTCTCCGCTCGCGAGGTAAGATGAGCCACACCTCCAACACGGATCCTCGAACGATGCGCTCTCGTCGGAGAGACCGTCGCAATACACATTTGATACTTGGAAGAGGCGCTGGGCACTGGAAAGCATTTGCTGACCAGGATTCTTAGATCGAGGTCGGCAACGGTCGCAAGGCGATTGTCATCTTCGTCCCCGTTCCCCTTCTCCCAGGATGGCGCAAGTCTCAACAGCGGTATGTCTCTATCTATCCCACTTGTCACTATCCCTTCTAATCCACGCCCCAGTCTCACTCGTGAGCTCGAGAAGAAGTTCTCCGACCGCCACGTCCTGATCATCGCTTCCCGCCGCATTCTGCCCCGCCCCAAGCGATCCAACCGCTCCCGCACTTCCCAGACCCAGAAGCGTCCCCGCTCGCGTACTCTCACCGCTGTTCACGACTCCATCCTTACCGACCTCGTCTACCCCGTTGAGATTGTCGGCAAGCGTCTCAGGACCCGCGAGGATGGCAGCAAGATCCTCAAGGTTGTACTTGATGAGAAGGAGCGTGGTGGTGTTGACTACAGGCTCGACACATACTCCGAGGTCTACAAGCGTCTCACCGGAAAGGGCGTCAACTTCGAGTTCCCCCAGAGCTCCTCCACAGATTACTAGACGGCTGGCTAGCTAGTTGGACATGGTTCGGGAGTAAGGGCTCGGGCATGCACTGCATCATGTGTACTCGGCATAAAAAATGACATGAGTCCGGACAGGGCGTTCAGATACCATTTGAATTGATTTCTCAGAGTGAACTATCGGATTTTTGTGGAACGTTGGTGCAGCTCCGCGCTTAAACTTGCTCACTGTCGGTCTAGCTCAGGATAATGTCTGAAGATGCCCATGCTGTAAGGTTGCCGCCTGTCGCTCACCAAATACTCTTTGAGTCCGTTCTCTTCCTGCACACTCGGATAGAAGGTCTCAAAGATTAACGTAAACTCCTTCTCCCTCGCCTCCATCTCCTTTGGAAACGCAAATTTGAGTCCATTGAGCACATGCCAAAGCGTCGTATCCGCATAACTCAACTTACCCCCAACCAAATACTTGCCCTTCCCTTGCTCATTCCCCTTTAATATCCTCTCAAAGTAACCAAGAAATTTCGGAATGCGATTCTCCCTCACATCGGTAGCCTTTTTCAGCGCTTCCTCCTTCTGATCCTCATAGTACTTGCCCACTGCGATGGGGTGATGTGTGTCGTGGACCTCGTTGTTCAGATCCAGCACCGTCAACGCATGACTCAGAATCCAATGTTTCTCCGCCTCGTCTTCACCCGCGAGTCCTAATTTATCGCCCAGATATGCGAGGATGCTGGGGGTTTGGTATAGAACCAGTGCCTTGCCGTTTTTGCCTTCACCCGGGACGCGCAGCGCTGGCGGTGCGAAGGCGGGGGGGTTGCCGTCGCTATCGATGGTCAGGTCGTCGGCTTTGCAGGCTAGCACCGCGTTAATCCCGTCTTTGGACTCGTTAGATGTATCTTTGTAGGAGACGCCCGATGCCTCGAAAGCGAGGCGGATGAATTCGCCGCGGCCAGGGATGGAGGGCCAGTAGAGCAGTTCGTAGGGAGGATGGGTGCGGGTTTTCTTCGTGGCGGACATTGTGGAGTAATTAGTAGTCAGCGTGAATCGTGTGTTGCGAGTGATATTGGTGAGAAGTGTCAGGATTGTAGATGGTGACATGTAGCGCAGTGGAAGGGGATGGATTGATGCTAAGCTTGAAAGAGAGCGAAGTCGTGGTCCCCCGCTCTTGATCCCTCGCACGGTGTCATTGTGGGGTAGCTGAAGCTAGAGGGGCAAACCCTGGTTGGTATGTATGTAATACTATGTATGTATCTCAGGTGCTCAGGAACCGGCATAGAGATTTACCTGCAAAATGACAGCACTTGAGAGTTCTGATATTAAAGGTCACTATACCACCGTTGGGGTTATCATTAAACTTGAAAAATCTCGCAGCGTTGTTATGTTCTGATAATTGGCCTGCACATAAGCTTTGCTTTTCCAGTACCTCATCCTTAGATACGAGGGACTCAGGGAGGAGCTGCCTGATGCTTCACTAGGCTAGTGGAAATAGTTCAGCTGTGTGAGGCACGTTTAAGTTTGGTAGATGAGTATTTTGTTGGTACATACTGCGTAGAGAAACTTATCATATAAACAACTTACGAGAGTACAGGAAGAGAAGAAACTTGTATAAAACAAATGTAAAACTTAGACTATAAAGAGACGTACGTGGGTAGTACCAATGTTTGTTTTATTAATTAATACTCCGTAGTTTGTCTGTGACTCCTTGAAGGTTAATTATTATTCACTCGCATTTTTCCGAATGGGTTTCATCGCCGCAACCTATTAGGCTTAGCGCACGTTAAAGTCAGACTAATGCGTGGCGCACCCCAGCTTCACCGGTGTCTCAAATCTCGGACGTCGCTCAACCCTCTCTGACATCCATCACGACAAACATCCACACCAACGAAGCCCCGATAAGCATGGTCGGCATCAGCACAATGGCTGACATTAATTCCATGGACATGACCGACTATGCAGCCCAGCTGGAGGCTTTCCAGCGCTCCGACGACTCACGCCAGAAGCTTGTTGCTGTGCGTTTTCTGCCCTCATCCGTGGACTCACTCTTCGTTACTGAACAAGGCGTAGGATCTGCTGCAAAAGTATGCCAATCTAGTGGACGAGCATCACAATTTAAAGAACGACCATGAAAGCGAGAAAGATATTCGTCGCAAGTATCAGAATGAGAAGCTGCAGACGCAGAGGCAACTCGAAGTCACCCAACGCCAGCTGGTGAGTTGTGTTGTTCTCAGGCAGCTTCAATTCTCTTATCCAATCGTGTATTGACCAATCCAACCACAGGACAACAATTCGTTTGTATTAGCACTCATTGACGGCGATGGAGTTATCGTGAGTGTCTCCCTTCAACTTACTACCCTTTCATCTTGTTCCATGTTCCCACGTTGAGAAAATAATCGTCAAGGTACTGCTGGCACATACAGCATAACCTTGCAAACTATCCGTTAACCTTGTTCTCTTTTTCATTTCCAAGCGCTGCTTCAATGGCTAATGCGTCCGAAGTTTGACGACGTGTTCTTGGCCACTGCCGCCAGTGGTGGTTCTGAGGCGGCGTCCAAGTTGCAGTATGCCATTCGCAATCACATTGCTTCAATCTATAGCAACAGTGGTAACTGGTCCATTATGGTTCAAATCTATGTCAGCCTTGATAAGCTTTCCGCAAAATTGTACCAAGTTGGGCTTTTGAAAAATCAGTTCGAGCTGCGAACGTTTGCCCAGAATTTCAGTGTCAATCAGCCATTATTTAGTATTATCGACGTAGGTCAAGGCAAGGAACGCGCTGACTATAAGATAAAGGGTATAGTACTGCTCATCAGAACCGGCTTTTAACCTGCTGACAAGCCCAGAAATGCTCCGTACCTTCTCTGACAATCCGACATGCAAACATATCATCTTTGGCGGTTGTCATGACAATGGCTACCTCCTGGATCTAGATCAGTATAAGCATAACGAAGCCAAGGCTGCACGCATTACGCTGCTCGAATCTACACCTGCAGAGCGAGGTTTCACGGAAATGCCCAACTTCAAACGTGTTCGCTTCGAGCAAGTCTTCAGATCGGAGCCGTTGCCACCTTCTCAGTACCAGCAGTCGTCTCAGCTCCAACAACAACAACAACAACAACAACAACAACAGCAGCAGCATTATACAATGTCAACCTTCGCACAACCTCCTATGCAGTTTCCTTTTACTGCGCCTGTTCAGCCGCAGCTTCCGCCCAGAACAATGTCCCTGTCGAACAAAACCCCACCACCCATCTCGTCGCCGGGCCCTGCCGAACGCCCTGTGCCAGCATCTACGCCGGTAGCGTCATCGCCTAGCACTACTAGTTCATCCCTTATAGGGCAGAATGGTGATTCCTCATCTTGGGCTACCGTTGGCAAAAGCGGCACCGCCAACGGAAACATATCAATTATGACCAACAAGGTTGCCGCAAAGAATAAGAAATATGTGTACTACAACAGAGATCTATACCGGCTTGATGAGCCACTCCCACCGCGTGAGCGTCTGGCCGCTGAGTCGATCGAATTGCGCATGAATAAGGTAAGCTTGATATCCGAATCCGAGGGGTATTGTGGGCAAGGGGAAACAAATCAACCTTACCCTGTTCAGCACCGTAGTATTGGCTAGCAACGCCTCTCAAAGTGCACCACTTTACCTAGGTCAATACTAATCGAGAACAGGCTGGCCGAAATCTATGCAATCACTGGCATCTTAATAAAGGGAAATGCGTAAATCGCGACTTCTGCAAGTTTCAGCATGAGCCAAAGCTCACGCCTGCTGAACTGAACGCGCTGCGCTACAAGGCCAGGAGTCTGGCTTGCAAGAATCGAAAGTGCGAAAACTTCGACTGCTATTTGGGTCACCAGTGTTCGTTTGAACGCGATATAGGAGCCTGCCCTTTCCCAGATACGTGCCATCTGAGAACCTCTCACGGAATGGACAACGTCAAGTATGTGCGATACGACGAGAAGGGCAATGATGAGTACACCAAGTAATTCGCACCGCACATCGTATGGGAAAGGAAAGATTAATCAGGATCCCACTCTGGGTTCTCATTTGTTCAACAGTCGACCTTCCCGACACCCTCTTGTGATCTCAATCAATACATCTATGAAACTAACGAGTTCATTTTGAGGGCGATGTAAGTTTCTAGAAAATATCTTGGAGAGGGTGAAGGGATCAATGTTGCTCTATCGTATTCTGCTCTTTTTACCACAGTAACGTTTTCAAACAATTTCTGTCCTGTTGCTCCAGATGTTGGTGGTTGTGTTGTACAGTTGCGGGACATACGGTATCTACCTCTCTTAACCTTGCCCATTTCTATCTCCATACTCTCTCTGCTGGCGCTGTTCTCTTGCTTACATTTCACTCATGTCACCACTCATTTAACAACAATATCTCTCTTACATGCTTTGATATTGTGTGACATTATCCTGAAATTATCTTTTCCCGAAGCCTTGCTATCCATCGAACCCCAACACGCATCAAAGCGTCAACGCAGAAGATACGGAGACGCACCTTAATCCCATACGCCCCATCACCCATTTGTGACCAAGTTACCCTCTCCACCCTGCCGCCACCTCTTCCTTGGCATGGCATCGATCTCCACGACCTAGAGGGGTACACCGATGACCGTTCTATCGTCTTTCCGCATCCCTTTCATGGGAAGACATGGATGGAAATACGGATAAAAGTGTTTTTTGATTACACAAACAGAACTCTTCTCAGTCTGACGGGTATTAAAGCGATCATTCCCATTGGTGTCGAAGTTATTTTTGTGGGGTAACATCGGAACTTCTGAATAATAGTCTCCCACGAATCAGAACGTTTTCATACGGTAGCCATGCTTGTCGATGAGCCGATGCAGTTTCAGAGAAAGGCCGAGTAATTATTAATGTGTGAAAAGGCTCTTCTACTCGAGAGTAAAAGACAGCTTCGCTTCCTCATGGAACTGATTGGCGAACTCGACCAGAATGTTCTTCCTCGACTCGGCTGCCTCCTTGCCGGCTTTAGTCTTCATCATATCCGACAGCTTATACAGCTTCTCCTCGAAGTGGTCAATGGTAGTCGACATTGGTAGACCCTGACTCCTCGCTCCACCATAGGCAAAACACCTCCCCACGCCCACTGCACCAATGGCATCCAGTCTGTCCGCATCTTGCACAATGGCAAGCTCAGGAATGCGAGCTAGAACTTCCACCACGGATTCGGGGTTTTTGTTCTCGTTTGTATACCCGACATGCTTGACGATGGTTTGCACCTTGACCGCTAGCTCTTCCGAGGCGCCTCGTTCACGCATGATGTTGGCTATCTGGCTTTCGGCGTCTTCGCCGGGCTTGACATACTTGTGGTCGCCGACATCATGGAGTAGGGCGGCGAGGAAGACGGCACAGGTGTCGTAGGTTTGGGATGGTTTAGTCTCTTGCTCTGCTGAGAGGAGCCGATTGGCGTTTGACAACACGCGGAGGATGTGATGGTAGTCATGGGAATTGTCGTGGTCAGGTCCGGACATGTATTCGTGTACAAAAGTATTGATGGATTTGAATAGGGCCTTGTCTTCGTCGCGGATGGGAACGACGGGGAGAGGAATCGAGGCAGCCATGCTTGTCGACGAGCCGATGCAATTTTAGAAAGAAAGAAAGAAAGAAAGAAAGAAAGAAAAAAAAAGGATGAGTTTGAAAGCTCGCGAGCTTTTTGTACGTGAAGAGATCTGTAAACCGCTCTCGTTTGTTTCCGTGAGATTTCTTGAATGGTAAAACAGATACACAGATACCGCGTTTGTACGCCGGAAAGTGCTAGCTAGATATTGTGCGCGTTTGGGTGGGGTGTGTGACAAGGTCTGTCGTATCTATTGTTGAAGGCCAAAGGGCTGAATATAACGAAGTCGTATTTGAAGACAGCAAGGTACCCTTGCAGCATTGATCAGACTTTGCTGCAACTCAAAGGGGTGAGCTATAAACGCCTGTGGAAAAAAAGCACTTTGTAATAGTTAATACCCATCTATCGGAGAACACGGAGCTTTTCCTTCAATTTATCTTCGCGTTCGCGGTGCCGGGATGCGCGAAATCACATGTTTGTGGAGGCTTTTCCTATTTTAGATACAGGTATGCCCTTCATTTCATGTGGACATGTCCCTTCACCGGAATATTCTAGATTGTGAATCTAAAGGCTCGCGCCCTTTTCAGGATCGCGAAGAAGTGGTGAGTGATTTCCCTGAAGGCTGAAATGCAGCCTGGAAAGGGTTGTTGACTGGATCTTGGCTCTTGATGCTCAGCTGTGACTCCCTGAACGTACCTTTGTAAAGCCAGCAGCGCACTGTATAATGCGTAACATCTTAAGCATCATAGAAAGGCGATTAAACTATCAAACTAAAAGGCTATACCAGCAGCCCCCCCCCAAACCGGAAACCACCAGATAACTCTCCAATCAAAGCTTTCTTAATGTAATCCATTACCCGATATTCTTACAGCTTCCATGTCACGTCCATGCCCTGGTGCCACCAGCCTAAATGCTCATGTATACAAAAGAAATGATCACATAGTAGCTGTGGGGAAGTAATACTGATCCCACAAGAACTCATAGTCTTCGATGACTCCTCCAACAATGTCTAACAAGGGCTTATTCTTGAGCTTTCGCGTAACAGCGTGAATCCATGCCCTAATCTTCGTTAACAAAGGCGAAAGCATACCATTTTCAGTTGACTTACTTTGTGATATTCTCGTAAAAGGCGCCACGCATCATCCACCAGCCCAATCCCCAGCCGCGCTTCCGGAGTTCTTCCTTTTCTAGTCCAGTCAATCCTCTCAACCCGCCTGCGAGCCGTTCTTGGAAATCCTTCTTGGCCAGTTGTCTTGCTCCGTATTCGATGCTCAACCCTATCAACCATGGACGCCAGCTCTTTCTATCCCCTTTGAAGTGCTGCATTGCCGCGGCATATATCACGGGTCTCAAAATATAGAGCACCTCTGCCAATTCTCCCTTTCCACTGACACGGTGAAGTAAAGCCTTCGGGGGTTTGATGTCATCCGCAGTAAGGACCTTGGACAGGAGATAGCTGGAGATGTCGGAAGAGTCGGGCAGACTTGGCATCGAGAGTCCTGTCCGAGGCATGGTCCAGTTCTCCGCTTCCACGGCGCGTTCGCTTGGTGGTGTGTCCATTCCATCGGCGGCAGCAGATGAGTCCTCCAGTGAGCTTGGATCCACTTCTCTCTGCGGAAGAGGAGGCGATAATAGTGGTCGGGAGTTCGTTAGCCGGAGCAACAACAGTCGACAGAAAGCCTTCACCACCTCCAACAACACCACAACGCGCCATCGCACCTTCTCGCCCTTTCTCTTTGCTGCCATTTCCCACAAGAGTTCTGTGTACTGTATCATCTGGAGAAGAACCGCGATGCGCTTGTACGTGGGAGATCGCTGGGTCCAAAATTTAGTGTACCGACTGTGTGGTGTAGGGTGATGGCGTGGTGTTCCCGGCATGCGCGCCACTGCCTTTGCAAGAAGAGAATCATGGTACAGAGAGAGGACCTGAACGCCGCTGTGCACTGAGGTATCGTTAGTGGCGTCTTGCGACCAAGGGGATCGTGGGACCTACGGGACTCTGACGCGATTTCTGATTCACGGAAACGACCTGTATATTGTTAGAACTACAAGTGTGATTCGTTCACGATCAAAGAATATGCGCACCGGGTATGATGTATGTCAACGAGCGCAGCGCTGATTCGATCTGCGACACGGCGCTGGAGTTCTTGGTTATGAAGTCGGAGTACATCCCGAGCCATTTCGGAGGCATCGCGAGGACATCGCTCGTCCGCTGGGTCGCCTGTTTGTACATGGCGGTATCCCCAATGAATGAGAAGTACTGGTAGCCTTATCGCGGGCGTTGTGGTGGTGTCGCGGGAGGCTGGTCGCATCTGGGGTTGAAGATGTCATGCCCGCATGGCTGCCGAGGTACAATAGCCGATACCCCTAACCTCAACGACAAAGAGGGCATGATTTATTCCATACATTCTTCTCATGAATCCGCATTGATTTCTCCATTCATTGCCTCAAACAATGCCATCGTACGCACTATTACAGAAATGGCACTAGAATGCCACAGGGTGATTGTCGCCTACAGGGCAAGTTTAATTGTTTAACTGTTATATTGTAATACACCTTTGTATTATCTATAATGCTTAAGATGTTACACATCATTATACAAATGTATACTACTCTGGTATGTAGTTCGTGAACACACAGGTGCTGCCGACGGCGAGGGCAATTCGTGCGCTGCTGGCTTCACAAAGGTACAGAAATGGCACTAGAATGCCACAGGGTGATTGTTGCCCACAGGGCTAAGTTTAATTATTAAGTTATTATATTGTAATACACCTTTATATTATCTATAAGCAAGGGCAATTTGTGCGCTGCTGGCTTTACAAAAGTACAGAAATAGCACTAGAAGACTACAGGGTAATTGTCGCCTACAGGGCAAGTTCAACTGTTAACTTATATATGTATTGTCGTGCACAGGGCAAGTTTAACTGTTAAACTGTATATGTATTATTGCACACAGGGCAAGTTTAATTGTTAAATTGTTAAATTGTTACATGTATTATCGCACATAGGGCAAGTTTAACTGTCAAATTATTATTTCTATTGTCGCACACAGGGCAAGTTTAACTGTCAAATTATTAGATGTATTGTCGCCCACAGGGCAAGTTTAACTGTTAAATTGTTAGATTGTTAAATTGTTATATATATTGTAATACCGTAGTCAGTTAATCATTCCTTAACTTTCGCACGCGTCACCAAGTACCAGGGGCAGCAGCAATAAAAGTTATACTTACGTGCTTAGTAGGGCTTCCTTATTATGCTGCTGACAATACCTCATTTTATTATAATTTAGAGTAAGGTAAAGTAGTTTTTGTATCCAAAGGTAATAATAACTACTTTTTTTTTACTTTTACTAAGAGTATTGTAGCCCCTCTAGGCGTTTTGTAGTGCCTGGAGATGGTGTTTGCTTGGCAGTTGGGCCGAGCTTCATTGAGCTTCCATGAACTTCACAGAGCCTCATCATCAACAACCGACATCACCTCGCCTACCACCACCAACCCGAAACCACCGGTAGCCCACCACAAGCATGCCCGCAACCACAGCTGAGACGCTGTCACTTGTCACCCGCAACGTCTCCGTTGCACCTCTTGTCCTCCTCTCTGCGGCAGATCACTATGGCCGCCAAGTAAAAGGAACGCGGAAACGGGTAGTCGGTGTACTCCTCGGACAAAACGATGGCAAGAATGTGCGGGTATCAAACAGCTTCGCTGGTGCGTACCGTCTCCCACGACTTCGCCGCCTGAACATGAAATATTGCGTGGGCTGCAGCGAAAGTAGAATGTTTGGCTAATGTTGGGAACAGTGCCGTTCGAGGAAGACGAGAAGGACCCCTCGGTCTGGTTTCTGGATCACAACTATGTCGAATCGATGAACGACATGTTCAAGAAGGTCAACGCGCGCGAGAAGCTCATCGGGTGGTATCACACAGGGCCTAAGCTGAGGGCGTCGGATTTGGAAATCAATGAGCTGTTCAAGAGGTACACGCCAAACCCGCTGTTGGTCATCATCGATGTACAGCCGAAGGAGGTGGGTGTACCGACAGATGCGTACTTTGCGGTCGAGGAGATCAAGGATGTAAGTTCTCCCGGATCTTGTGACATACTCGAGAGACATGCTCTGCATTTCGGATACCTGTCCGTCTGGGTTAAATTGATGCTAATGTTGAATCTAGGATGGCACAACAACCTCCAAAACCTTCGTCCACACCCCCTCAATAATCGAAGCCGAAGAAGCAGAAGAAATCGGTGTCGAGCATCTTCTCCGCGACATCCGCGACGTAGCCGTCGGCACCCTCTCCACGCGCATAACCTCGCAGCTCCAGTCACTCCAAGGTCTACACCTCCGTCTTCGAGACATCGGTCAATACCTCCAAAAGGTCCTCGACGGCGATCTCCCCGTCAACCACGCCATCCTCGGTAATCTCCAAGACGTGTTCAACCTCCTCCCGAATCTCTCCACGCCCAAGCCTACACCCGTGGGCGGTGCAACCAACGGTGTTGGTCCGGCGGCGGGGGCGGCAGTTGCAGACAATTCGGAGTTGGCGCGGGCAATGAGCATCAAGACGAACGATCAGCTCATGGCCATCTACCTGTCAAGTCTGATCCGCGCAATCACGGCCTTCCACGACCTGATCGAGAACAAGATCCAGAACAGGCAGCAGGCGGAAGACAAGGACGGCAAGAAGGAAGAAGGCAAGGAGGGAGAGAAGGACAAGAAGACGAATGGCGTGAATGGCGAGGCCAAGGACGACAAGGAAAAGGGGAAGGAGAGCGAGAAGAAGAAGGGATGAGGAGAGAATGAGACGAGCTGACTTAGCTGGGAGACTAGACTGGGTGACCAAGGACAGGAAGTATGCATGGTGTGTATTATTATATCACCATCCGGGCCCTGGAGCGGAGGGTATTATGAGGTTATCTGCACCATTTGCATAGCATAACGGCATGACTAAGATCAATACGATTACAAGAACAATGACCAGTCGCTCACCATTCAGTTTAATGTGACGTATGGAATGGCCTCTGCTGCCTTGGGCCATGATTGCAAAGGCTAGGTATCATGAGACAACCGTCCCCACGCTCATCCTCATCACACGTACACGGGTGGCCTTGCCCATAGGCCGGGTATCATAACACCGCTCCAAGAGCCTCAGTCTCCCCATCCCGCAGCCCATCCAGCCGCCTCATCCACATTAACCAACTTCTCCTCCACCAAACCCCCAAACAGCCTACACCTCTCCACCAGCACACAAGCCAGAAGATGTTTGCACACAGGCGGTGTCGCACTACCCAGACTTAGGCCTCCAAAACACCATTCCCCATTTCGACCCCTGCCCGTCACCCCTCGGCGTCCCTCTTTCCCACCCCCTTCATCCCCCTCATCCCGAGTAGACGGATCGGAATACACAGCAGGAAACGCGGCGAAGGCGAAGGCGGGACATGAGCAGTTCCATGCCAGGAGACGCACTTCGTAGGTTGTGGTCGAGTCGTAGGAGGCGCTGAAGCGCGACGAGCGTTGTTGTTGTTGTTGTTGTTGGGCGGAGCGGACGTAGTATACGGTGTCCTTGTCTCTGTCCTTTTCCTTTGCATCTTCGGTGGTTGTGGGAGCCTGTGGAGTGTGTTCCTCCTCCTCCTCTTCCTCCTTTGGGGCATTACTGGAAGTGAAGGCCGGCTCGGATATGGGTGCGTTCCAGTCGAGCATTTCTTCGTCCGTGTCTTCGTCTAGATGATCGCGTATCCGGAACCGCATCACGAGCCGTCGATCGAGCAGATCGAGCGCAGGCAGAAGCTCGTTGGGGAACAGGACATGTAAGGTGAGCAGCTGCCTCTTCACAGATTCCGGAGCCGCTTGCAGCGTATTGGATGCCGATGCATCATCATGAAGGCCGATGGGCTGCGAATCCGGCAGTGACTGAAGCAGTTGCGTTATGAATTCACGGGATGTGGGAAGTGACATGTTTGCTGAGGCAAGAGGGAGACATGCTGATCCGAGACGAGACGAGACAAGACGAGGCGGGTCGAGTCGAGAGGAGTGAGGGACGACGTGAAGATTGTGAAGTCGAGGCGGGATGGCGTGGGAGTATTATTAGTGAAAGTGAAGTCAAAATTAACTTGGGGTGCTTTGCGGGAGCACACGCGAGGATCTGGGAGCTAAGGAAACGCATGGACGGTTTACGCAGTCATGTGATCTGGGGCTGAAGCGGCCCGCACGCGGCAACTGCCAGGCTCAATTGAATTCGCCATGCTAGAAGAGACTTTGGTTTCACGCACAAGTTTATTAGGCATTTCTTCTTTGTCATTGTCGGCATGTTTTTGTTGTACATGTTGGTTTACGATTGACCTCTCTGTGTTTGGTGGGAAAGAATTGGCCAATTGATTAGCCCTTTGTATTTGATGGGGTGGTGGTGAGAAAGCGGTCAGTTATGACGCAGGCGGCGACACGAAGGATGTGAGAAAGTCGGTCTCAAGTGGGCATGCAATCATGCCTTCGGAAGGCAGCACATAAGCTTTGCGCGATGCGTAGGCCGGTCAGAGTCGGTCTTCCAAATTGGTTTGAACCGACTTTTGCCTTTGAATTAGCAAAACGGACATGAGAGGGGGGAAGAAGAGAGGAGGGGGGGGGGGCCCAATGGGGATGATCAATGGATCTTTTACGTCACTCATCCTAAGTTAATCTGCGATGGAGATTCCTCCAGCTTGATGTCAATGGATGGATGCATCCAGTCGTCAACAATGGTACGCGATTACTATATCCTCACCGATCATGTCGAATCGCCCTTCATTTCGCCGCGTGTTCTAGTGGTGGTGGTGGTCATTACAATCTGCCATTGTCTAGACTCTCTCTCTCTCATCTCACCGACGAGCTTACATGCTGCTGTCTGTCTACTTAAAATTAGGCAGGACGGGCGAGTAGACGGCGGGAAATGGGCAACCTGTGGCATACAGTTTGTATATCTTTGTAATACAATGGTACCCTTCCTTGTACATACATACGTCACTTTGAAGTGAGAGAGCGTGTGTTGACGCCATTCGGGAAAGTTGAAGATTAAAGGACCATGTCAGATTGCTTCTGGACCAGCGTCTCGAAACAAGACATGGTTTCGCTGCAGACCATGTCGGCGTCGGCAGGTTTTAACCTTTGCAGAAGCGTGGCAGCTGCAGGGACTGGCTTCTAGGACGCCCGCCAGCGTGTTACGCTGCAGGGCAGCAAACGCCGAGGGACCACTATGTGCGGCATTGGCCTATCGGGCTGATCAATCAGTACAGCGCTCGGGAAATGTAGATCACGACGTGCGCAGAGGTGTCGCGCATAGCCCGGGTCCCGACCGCCATGTCCAAACATTGGAACGAACATGGTCGAGCATGGCCGTGGTCCCATGATGATCAGGCATCATGTTGACACCTGTGCAATGGGTAGTATAGACTAATGCCTACGACGTACAGTGTTGCTGGACTTGTGGGTCTAGAGCTGATAGCAGGCGGACATGGACATGGACATGGGCCATGGCAGTTCCGATGAGGCGAGAGCCGTCAGGTATACATGTTTACATGTATACATGTATATACGTAGTAGATATGAGGGAGCGTACGGAAGAATTAGTGAGGGGTAACAGTGAGGTGCATACAGTAGGCACATACTGTGTACGAGTGGGTATTGAAGACAGTGCGATTAAATGCGGCGCACACGATCTACAGAGTACATACATGGAGCTGCAGCGGCTTTGCGCAACCGGCGGTATGTAGAGTAATTACCGTGTAGATTACATGTATGGCTCATCGAAAATAGCAGCCCTCAGCTGGGCAACCCCACATTCTCAGATGAAGCCTAAAACGCATTGGGCATGTAACTCTCTATCGCTATCGCTATCGCTATCGATAAGGAGTTGTAATGGTAAGAATCAAGATAGCCTACACAGTACTACAGTACACCCTACACCATGACCGGTAAGCATGACCCACCCACCCCCAGCTCGAGAGGGTGTGACGGTTCATCCCGTGAGGCCCTCAGCTGCTCCCTCAGGACCCCCCTCTCTGGACCGCCCCCCCCCCCCCTCAGAACAGGGCTTGACTCGCAAAGTCGTTCGATCAGACCTGTTGTAGGAGGTCTTTTGTCTTGCACGTCTTGCACGTCTTGCACGTCGTGTCCAGCTGAGACGGTACGCACTGGGGCGACTTTCACATGCAAAGACGACGACAGCTCACATGACCTGCACCAGTTCAAGAGACATGGAAGATTCAAGATTCATCAATCAATTGAAAGGGTTGCATGGCTGTCAGATGGTCTCGATGGCATCGCCCGAGGGGCATTGCGATATGCCATGTGCATCTGGCGAATTGCAGTCCCAGCCTGCTTGCCTGCGAGACATGTTTTACTCGCCCTCCCTCGCATCCAGCGTCAATTGCCGCCGCGTGGCTGGTGGAGATGACCGACCGCAAGGAGCCTGCTCAAGACGGGTATCACAAGGCCACTGACAGATGAGGAGTAGCTGGAGTAGCTGGAGTAGCTGGCGTTTGCGATACATATGGCGGCTACGTCGGTTTCGAACCCATTATTATATAATACATGATTCTGAGGGCGCCGTCCTAGGTAGGCAAGTTGAGTGAATTGCAGGAAAGGTAGGCAAGTCGAGTGAATTGCAGGGAAAGGTGGGTAGAAAGAATAATAATACTGTACATGTACAGTATTATTGTATTAGCAGCAATTGATCGGCTGGCAGGTGGACCGGGGTTCAATTCAAATGTTGTTGCGCAATGTGAGGCGACGTGGAACGAGTCTTGCGTCGATGGCGGTCTGCAGTCAAGTGGCAGCAGTCAAGTGGCAGCAGTCAAGTGGCAGTCAAGTGAGGCAGGCCGTCATATCACATAGATAGATTTTGATGCGAGAGCAACGCGCAGTACTCAATTCGAGATATAACGCCAGCCAGTGCCTTCTCTGTCGCCCTCTGTCACTCGCCGCGCATCTGCACCCGCCTAGCCGGCGCGGGCGGTAACCCACTGGGGGCACGCATGTACACAGCGGGAGTTGGGTCCTTGTCATCGACGACGTCGCAGTCCTCAGGCAGGTCGTGACACGTGTTTGGTCGTCTACATAGAATGCTGATAATGCTATCCAATGGCACTGCGACAGGTCTCGCAGAAGGCGTCGCAGTGAATTGAACACTCCTGTAACGCATTGCCAGCAATTGAGTGCTCATATTGCGCAGAAGATTACAGCAAAACACAGGGCCGGTGGGTTGCTGGTCTGGATGCTCGTCAAGTGCAGTGCCGCATTGGGCAGATTCCAGAATAATTAGCATTTCCAACCCATTAGCCCAACTGCCCACCCAGCCTTGACTCACACCTATCTCTACATACATGCCTGTATTATCTAATACCTTCTAATACCTGTCTCTCTCTCTCTCTCTCTCTGTCCACAGCAGCAGCAGCAGCAGCAGCAACAGCTCGAATGGTAATTAGTGCGTGAATGCCTCGCCGTGCTGTGTGCGCCCCTCCGCCTCCTCCTCCTCCTCCTGTCCATTATTGGCCGGTTCCCTTTTCGTCGCCCTTCTATTATTCAATTCTTGGGCCACACCCATTCGTCAGCTCCCGGCCGTGGAGAGTGGAGGGGGGGGGGGGTGGACGGAGCGATGGTGGAGGCGTGCGCAGCAGGACCACCAGTGCGATATTGTGAGCCATGCCTGGAGCATGCCCGGGTGGGAACATGGAGGGAGCATGGTTGCGTCCGTCCACACCACCACTACCACATCACCCCCCCCCCCCCGCCCCCCTCCCCCAAGAACTCTGGTCGCCTTCTTTGTCCGGCGCCGTCGAGCACATGGTTTCAGTCACAGTCATCTGCCTGTCCTTGTCATTCTTTGCTGCAGCCTGGCTGAATGCCCTTTGAAACACTGCTTCCCACGCCCACCTATACCCATCCACCATTCCCCATCCCCCATCCCCCCCCCCCTAGTACAGATAGTACTTCAGCCACCCTCTCTCTCTCTCTCTCTCAATCTCTCTTGCTCTCTTCTTGCTTGCTCCTCTTGCTCTTCTTACTCCTCTTAAGCCCGTCCCCCCCCCCCCCCCCCAATCGACTGCGCAAGGTTTGGCCCTTACATGGCACTTGCCCTCCCTATCTCCGCCCGTCAGACGCCAATTGCAGCCTGTTCGCTACCATTTACTAATTCTCCCCGTCGTGTAAGCAATTCGTCCGGCCATTGGTACGATTCCGCCGCGTTCCATGTCATGCTCTGCTAGGCACACTCTGACAGTCCCAGACTTACATATAACCTGCACCCTCGCCACACCCGACCGTCATTCCAAACCCCTTTCCTCTCCTCTTTCCTCCTCCTCGCTGTTCGCACTCCTCCCCCCAACCCCCCAAACCCCCTAAACGCAACAATCGTCGCCGCACCCGGGACCCTGAACATCACCAAACCCCGCGCCCCTAACGCTGTCTAACAAACACCCGCCGACACGCACGCGCGCAATGGCAAACCTCACATATAAGACTCCCCCGAGCAACCGCCTCACAGTTTCCTCGCTGCTTTCGCCCCCGGAAATGAAACGTATGGAATCCTTTGGCTCTACAATTGGTCCCTCAATTGCACCATCATCCTTCTCCTCGTTCAATTCCGAGTCCTCAAACCCCTCAACCATGGATGATCGCGTCAGGCCCTTCCAGGCAGCAGCACCAGCACCAGCACCAGCACCAGCAGCAGCAGTACCAGCACCATTGTCAAATCGCGATGCTTATGCCTCGCCACCCATTTCCCCGTACGACACACAATCACAAAAGGCGAGCCTCGAGTGTGCAGACGGTGACGCGCGAGACCCGCAACTCTTCGTTCCAAGCGATGCAACCACCGCAATTGCCCTTGACGAGCCACTCTTTCCACAGGAGCCCGTGGACCCCGTTGCACAGAAACTCATCACCCAACACATGAAATCTCCCAGCTTCGCCAGTCTGCAGAGCAAACCCGCCCGCGAAGACTACGAACTCGCCGTTTCCTTCGTCTCCACCGTCTACCAGTCATACAACAAGAACCCCCGAGCTTGGTGGGTACAAGAGAGAGCGTTTGATCAGCGCTATGGCCGACCGAGTGGCGTTCAGAAGAGGCCGACACTGAAGAAGTTGGCTCCGGCTCCGTCGTCTGGCCCGCGCAGGCAAAAGGTCGCTCTGCCCCGACTCCCGCGCGCTCCCCGTCCACCCAAACGCACACCCGTGGCTCGCGTCCACGACTCATTCGACGTTTTCCCCATGTCGGCGTCGCCCAAGCCAGCAAGACCGGCCACAAACCGCGACGACACGGATTATAATTCGCTCCCCGACTTCTCGCCGTCTCTTGACACTCTGCCCAAGGGCAACAGCAAGGTCCTCAAGGCCGACTGGAAGGGCCAGGTGCTCGATCTTTCCAACGACCCTGACCGACACCTTCTGCACGAGGCCGAACTCAATCTTGCCTCGACGCTTCGCCTTACCTGTGCAACCTACCTCTGCAGCAAGCGACGCATCTTCCAGGCTCGCGTCGACACGCTGAGAATTGGCAAAGAGTTCCGTAAGACAGATGCCCAACAAGCGTGCAAGATCGACGTCAACAAGGCCAGCAAGCTGTGGCAGGCTTACGACAAGGTTGGATGGTTCAACAAAGACCTGTTCCGTCGCTTTGGCTAAGTCTTGACCCGGTCATCATTCTCTTCAATCCCCCTGCAATCTTTCATACATATTGGTATCACATTTTCTGCATTGCATTACACCACGGCCACGGATGGTTCCGTTGGTCTTTTATCTATTGGATCAGACTGATACTACGGCATGGGGACATTCACCCCTTTGAACGATTCATGAACGGAGTTGGTTCTTTATTTACTTATTGGGTACGGGCATAGGCATGGATAAGGTGGACGATTTGGATTGGGTGTATTGACACCCGGCGTTTTCTGTTTTTCTCCTTTGTGCATCTCTCTGCTTACCCATATCTGCTGATACCCTCCAACACCACGATTTGATGTTATATTTAGTTTGTTTATTGTAGACCCATTGCTGAGCACACGGGTCTCGGTCTCATTGACCTTTGTTAGGTAGTTTTATTAGAAATGAGCAATGCAATTGTTCCGAATCTTAGCAAACTGAGGTGCCATCTTGTGTGAATGGGCTGTGGTTCTATCGAGGTAGGTAGGACACGTTTACCACATAGGTACAAATGCGTACTCTGCATGTGTACACTCGCTGCTACACACGTGACACTTGTAGGTATCAGACTGTTCAAAGCCCCAGTAAGAAAGGGTCATGAAACTGTCAGCTCTATTAATAAATGGACGTGTGGCTGTGGACCCCTCGGCCACGCCCAAACCGAGCTAGTCAGAACGGCATCCACCGCGAACCGCGAACCGCGAATCTCACCCACCGACCATCTCTACTCTCTTCCAACGTCCTACATTCCCCCCCCCTCTCCCCCGAGCCGCGGAACAGCGCGGATTCTTCGACAATGTCGCAAACACAGCAGGTCGGGCATACCGACTCCATATCTTCACAGGACCCGCATCAGCAAACCAGCAAGAAGACAAAGAGCAGGAGACCCGCAAGTGAGCAACCCAACAATCAGCGCGAATCCCGGTGCGCGACTGGACACGCCGTACTAATAGACACGTAGACACTGCATTTAGACAGCAGCGATTAAAAGCATGGCAGTACGTAGACGATCCCACGTTCCAGGTCGCAGCTTCTCGTCCGCTTCAGCTCTCCAGACTAACACGACGGCTACAGACCCATCCTCACGCCCAAGACCGTCCTCCCTCTTTTCTTCATCGTCGGCGTAATCTTCGCGCCCATCGGTGCATTGCTGCTGTATGCGAGCTCGCAAGTGCAGGAACTTTCCATCGATTACACGGATTGCAGCTCCGCGCCTGAGACAAGTGTCAATGAGACCACCGTAGACACCCTCACAGTCGTACCAACCAAGAACGTCAACAGTGCCTTCAAATCATCAATGAAGACTCAACCCAAATGGGGTAGTGCGACTGACACATACACATGGCCCTCGGGAAGGGAAGAACAGGTGCCGGTTTGCATCCTCCAGTTCAATATCCCAAATAACATCGATCCCCCCATTCTGTTCTATTACCGCATGACCAACTTCTATCAAAATCACCGCCGATACGTAAAGTCTTTGGATACTGCTCAATTAAAAGGCGACGCCAGAGATAAGGACCAAATAACAGCAGGTGACTGTGACCCTCTCGACATCGAGCCTGGTACCGGCAAACCATACTATCCGTGCGGGTTGATTGCAAACTCCATGTTCAATGATACCTTTTTCAACTTCACAGCCTTGAACCCACAAGGGGGAACAAATGCTTCAACAGAGTACACGTTTACCAAGAGTGGAATTGCCTGGGACACGGAAAAGGATCTCTATGGTGTATCAAAGTACACGCCCGATCAGGTTGTCCCCCCTCCCAATTGGGCCGCCCAATACATCGACGGTGAAGGCTATACCAAAACCGGTCTCCCGGACCTGCATACCATGCAAGACTTCCAGGTATGGATGAGAACAGCAGGTCTCCCCACATTCAGCAAATTGGGCATGAGAAATGACGATGATATCTTGAAATCTGGCGATTACCGATTGAAGATCTATTCTAGTGAGTACCGATATGAGAACACCAGTTCTTCTTCCGGCTAACGTACATGTAGGGTTCGACGTAAAACAGTACGGTGGCACCAAGTCGATCCTGATCTCCACCCGAACTGTCATGGGTGGCAAAAACCCTTTCCTCGGCATTGCATATGTCGTTGTTGGTGGTCTTTGCATTCTGCTTGGTGCAATCTTTACTGCCACCCATCTCATCAAGCCTAGGTAAGTCACGATCGATTACCATTATGCGGATATGGAGACTAATGAATCTGCAGGAAGCTTGGTGATCACACCTACCTCTCTTGGAATAACGACCAACCAAGCACAGCAACGGCGACCGGGCGCAGTTCTCGCCCAGGCGACACCGCATGATTATCATGACTATCGAACTATCTCACTGGCATTTGGAGTTTGTCTTTTTCTTTAATCGTCCTCGAGTCAGGTCGATATCGGGTATTTTGGTAGTGTATTTGTATCAGAGGCCTCTGCAAAGTCCAGAGTTATCAGGCGTTTTCCAACGAGAATATGATTCACAACCCTTTTTCTTTTTACTCGTCCTACTCCCATGGTCATTTCAAGCACATGGGTGCCAGGTTTGATTTGAAATCCCTAACAGATATATGCTCATGTCGATTCGTAACCGTGGGTACGTGATACCCGAGACAAGTCCTTCGACCCGAGGGTCCCACTTCCTTCGCTTTTGACCACCTTGCCTTGCCACACCAGAATATCCATTGTTTCCTCCATTGTACTTCCGTATCTCCCCTGCATTCGGTTGCCTGCCCTTCGAACCTGCGTTCGCCGTTTACACTCGTCAATGTCGCACCGCTTTTCCCTATCATACGAGTCACGACATTAACACGGGGTAATTAAGCCACAGCGCCGCTGGTCCCACTTGGAAGACTCCGACGCTGCACCCAGACCCCCCACCAGCAGCGTACGAGTGCCTGTGTGTTGCGGAACTGACATTTGACGGATTTGACAGATTGATTGCGCGGCCTGAAGCAGGGAGAGATATGGCATATGTGTGAAGGAGGGACCCCGTATAGAGGAAGAAAGAGCAGTGCGGATAGAGAAGGCGAGACACGTTTTTTGATCTTGCACGCTGGGTTCCCTCTCCCCCGGAGAGGTCCAGTGTTCAACGGTCGTTGGTCATTGCTCGTTTGGTGTTTGTTTGTTTGTTTGTTTGTTTGTTTGTTATACGCGTGCATCGATCTATTTGGACTTTTGGAACCTTTTGGACCGCGAGGCAGGGCTCAATCAATCAATCTCCTACAGATCGAACACCAAGAGACGGACGGTACGACCACGGAAACGGAAACGGAAACGGAAACGGAACCGCGGTCATCTTGAGATTGCGAAACTCGGCCTTGATTGAGACTTGTCTGTCCTCTCTCCCTCCTCTTCTACAAACCTACCTACCTACCTATCCTGCCTACCTACCTACCGAACCAAGACTCGACTCGACTCGACTGCACAGCCCACCATTTCCCATGCCTCGGATACAAGCCCAAACGCACAATCCCAACCACAACCACATCCACATCCACAGCCAAAACCAAACCATCTTCCACCAGCGCACCGCATCCTGCCCGCCCAGCGAGATAAAAACTCCCTCCGTCTTCCGCTACACGCTCATCTTGCTCAAGGCGCGTCCGTCCGCCACGGACCTCTCGGTGATATCTTCGTACAGTACGGCACAGGCCCGGGGCGAGACGGCAAGGGAAAGCGAAAGGGAAAGCGAAAGGGAAAGCGAAAGGGAAAGGGAGAGGGAAAGACGGCGTAGGAGGGCTTGTTACTTCGACGAGGGGAGTGGGGGTGGGGAGACGCCGCCGCCGCCTTATACGCCTTGACTTTTGAGGAGATACAGAAAGATAGAGAGAGAAAGATAGAGAGAGAAAGATAGAGAGAGAAAGATAGAGAGAGAAAGATAGAGAGAGAAGGAGAGGCAGGGATGGATGGAGGCATGTATAATCTGCAGTCCACGTACGATCCGTATGCGGCTGTTAAGAGCGTGGTAGGGAGGGTTATGTTGTAGTACGAGGGCCGTGCGGTGGAGTGCGAGGTTGTTGCTTTATCAAGTCTGTTTTTGGTTTGTGGTCAATTCGTGTGGGGTTTTGTTTACGCATGGTCGGGTGGAGGAGTGACATGGAGATAGATGAGAGGAAACATGTCGGGGTTGGTGGCAATGGGCAGTGAGTGGTACTGTAGTGGGTCCTGGGAGTTGTACAGAGGGGTTGAACCTGATGTGGAGTATCTCAGTATACATAGCTGTCTGTACCTTGCAATTAAACACAACTGACACCTTTAGTTTATTAGCCTTTATATCTTTATCGTGTAGATCTAGAACGTTGCTGCTGTCAAAAGAGTGATGACGAGAGCATGTGGGATCTTAATTAATCTTCAGCTCATATTTCGCTTCAATCTCAATATGTAATGCCATATTACCCCAGGTTCTTATCCTCAACTAACACGGTTCACTCAATGAACACGCCCTTCTTGGTTGATGGCGCATTACGTTAGATATGTACATGCATGTTTATGGGTGTGGTTGTTTTTAGATCGGATCGGGTTGGTCGCTGTAATTACATACATCCGAAGCACCATGTGGCGGTTGGCGCGCGTGGACCAACCAGAGACCCTAGCCTTGTTCCAGACGCCTTTCACATCATCACTTTTCCACTTTCACATTCACATTCACGACCCTGCGACCTCTAACATTGGACTCCTCAGATGTTTTAATATCTTTTCCCTCTGCCCTCGCACCCTCTTTCGTCTTCTCGCCCACGGCTGTCTGTCCGCAGACACACACCCTTCTCCAACTACCTCCGCTATCTCCGCTTCAACGTCTCGGCACGAGGGACCACCACCATGTTCTGCCTACGCAGCTGGATACCCATACTGTTTTTCTTGTGAGTCTTCACGCCGGGTTTAAGACTGTACACCGCTTACTGAGAATCAGATTAAGGACAAATGCCTCGCCGGTCTACCTCGTCCTCTTCATCTCAGCGACGTACTTCCTCAACCGGCCCTGTGTCTACTGTTCGCTCCTCCTCTTCATCCTCGTCGTCGCACTCTTCGACTTCCATACCCCGTGGTTCGAGTCTCCACTCTCGGCAGGCTCCGCGGGTCCCGTAGAAGCCGCTATAAACGGCACGTCGCCGTTGGCGGACACCGTCTTCGAAAAGGCGGGGATCCTCGTGTCGGCGGCAAATAGCACGGCGCGGGCAATGATCAAGGCGGCCGTCGACGGAGTCAAGGGGAAGTTCACAGAGGAAGAACAAGGCAGTGCAGCTGCTGGTGCGAGTTACGAGTGGGTGAGCGGTCTCAAAGAGTGGCGCATTCCGTGTCTCGATGTGCTGGTCCGGATTTGAGGGGATTCGACGCATAATCGACGCTAACGCGAAGAGACACACACACACACATATATATATATACCCTTTACGTGTTCAGATGTCTCTGGTGGGGGACTGGGGTTGGTGGGAGGAATCATGGATCTGGCGCTTTTTCCTTATGGCGGCTGCATGGTCTGGCGCATGGATCGAGGCATTTGTCGGGCGTCATAAAACTCGGGCTTTCAACGCTACGATTGTGCCCTTGCAACGAAGTATTTTCTTCATAATTCTGTTCTGCGGATACTCTGAACCTTTTGAATCGACCACAATTCTAGTCCCCTATCATCCAGGACTTGGTGCACTGTTGATATCGCGCCATTCCACCTCTGGGATTTCTTCCCTTCCCTTTTGGATAACACGAAGCGGTGCAGCCGAGTAGAACCCATCCAAGGCGTCGCCACCCTTGGTCCCGTCTGTCCACCTTCCGAAAGGCTCTCCGCGTCTCATGGGCAGTTCCAGAAGATGCATCTCGTCGCGCAAAACCCTGGCGACGAATTGTTTAACATGTAGTAGACAAGCCTGAGCATCGGGTGGACGCAGTGACATGTCCCGCCGCAAGGGTGACCCGCCTGCCCTCGTCGGAATTTCTTGCTTCAACAAAAGCCGCCAATTTTTCCACACTCCGCCACCAATCGAGTAGGTTTCCTTCGCTCGGGAAAACAATGGGCGCGGGATTCTCTGGACCCCATGGTGCTGCTCGCGTGTCGGCACTTTGTGTTTGGTAGAAGGCGTCCTGGCAGATTGGAGTTGAGTGCTTCGTCACGGCTGTCATGATGGCGACACATGATTATTGTAATTGTCGTCCAGAATTCCCCTCTACTAATAATATAGTAATTGATTAGGTGATACGAAAGTGATAATTACCAAGTGGTACGAATGCAGGATTCCGCTGCAACCCCCCTTGCCTTGACAAAGCTAACGCGGGGTCGTTCGTGGTGGATGGGGTGTGCCCGCCCCGCCCGCCCTCACGCAACATTCAATTGTATTCCGCCATCATTCCGCATCTAATCTCACTTTTCGTTCCAATTGCCCTCTCCGAAGCTGGCCACTCTTTCTCTTCTCTCGAGACGTTGTTCTCGCCCACAGCTGTGGACTCGACTTGTTGCTAGTAGGCCATCTGCATACAGCCTCTCCACCTCCACCTCCAACCTCACGGCTAAAACACCTCGTCCCAGTACGTCGAGACAACCCCCACGCGTCCCAATCAATCTTCCATCGACTCGCGCGAGAACTTCGGCATTTGAAAACCAAGTCAGATTCTGTTCTAGCGAGGTCAGTGGTGCTTTTGCAGTCATGGCGTCGGACAGAGATATCCTCCCAGGCTGGTAAGTCACAGAATCCTTCCTCTACAAAGGGGGTTAGCACCGAGCCTTTCAAGCATCAAGTTGACATGTGAGGACAACCAGGGTCAAGCCTTCGCACTATAACATCTCCCTGTACGATATCGAGTTTGGCGGAAATTTCACTTACCAGGGAACCGCCACTATCGATGTCGACATCAAGAACTCGGAGCAGTTCAGCAACATTGTCCTCAACGCCTACCAACTCACGCTACATAGCGCAGAGCTAAAGACCGGAGACTCCACGCTAGCATCCAAGGAGATCACATACGATGTCAAACGTCAGCGAGCCACGCTGGACTTTGGCGACAAGATTCAGTACTCTGGCAAGGCTACTCTTACCGTCAAGTTTGAGGGCACCATCAACAACGTGGGTTGAGCAATCACGTCGTGTAACCAGAAGATAGACAGCTGATATCAAACAGGTCATGGCTGGTTTTTACCGCTCCAAGTACAAGCCCAAGGGAGATGTTCCTGCATCAGTTGCTAAAGATGATGAGTTCCACTACATGTTCAGCACACAATTCGAGTCCTGCGATGCTCGCCGAGGTTTCCCCTGCTTTGATGAGCCTAACCTGAAGGCTACCTTTGATGTTGATCTTGAGATTCCCAAGGACCAAGTCGCTCTCAGCAACATGCCGGAGAAGGAGACCAAAGAGAGCAAGAGGCCTGGATTCAAGATTGTCACTTTCGATCGCACTCCCATCATGTCTACCTATCTTTTGGCATGGGCTATCGGAGATTTCGAATATGTCGAGGAGTTTACAAAGCGGAAGTACAACGGCAAGAGCATCCCCGTAAGGGTCTACACTACCCGCGGCCTTAAAGACCAAGGACGTTTTGCGCTGGAGAACTGCCACCAAGTCGTAGACTACTTCTCGGAGGTCTTCCAGATTGACTATCCTCTTCCCAAGGTTGACCTTCTCGCTGTGCACGAATTTGTGAGTGCTTATCATCCCCAATGCAACGTGAATCGTGCTAATAGGTAGCCGATAATACGTATACCCTCTCTGATACCTATTGGCTTGTTAACTAACCGGTGCGTTCTAGTCACACGGTGCGATGGAGAATTGGGGTCTCATTACCTACCGGTTAGTCTGCATAGCCGTCAACACCTCGCGACAAGGACACTAACCTTCTACAACCCAGTACTACCGCCGTGCTCTTCGATGAGAAGACTTCCGCGGACAGTTATCGCAATAGAGTGGCATATGTTGTGGCACACGAGCTTGCTCACCAGTGGTTCGGCAACCTCGTCACCATGGACTGGTGGAGCGAGCTTTGGCTCAACGAAGGCTTCGCAACTTGGGTAGGATGGAAGGCTATTGATCATCTCTATCCTGGTGAGCATTCATTCCGACTATGTACAACTAGGACTAATACAACCTACAGATTGGAATGTTTGGGGACAATTTGTTGTACGTGGAAGATCCAGAGGTAGCCTGCTCCTTGCATTTGCTGACGATACATCAGACTGAATCCGTTCAAACAGCCTTCCAGTTCGATGCGCTACGATTCTCGCATCCTATCGAGGTACCCGTATACGATGGTCTCGAGGTTGACCAAATCTTTGATCACATCAGCTATCTCAAAGGGAGTTCCGTTATCCGCATGTTGAGTGCCCACCTTGGAGAAAAGGTGTTCCTCCAAGGTGTCGCAGACTACCTCAAGGCTCACCAGTACTCGAACGCGACAACCAACGACTTGTGGTCTGCCCTCAGCAAGGCGTCTGGCCAAGATGTCAACAGCTTCATGGACTTCTGGATTCGAAAGATTGGCTTCCCGGTTGTTACTGTCGCCGAAGAACCCGGGCAAATCAGTCTCCGCCAACAGCGTTTCCTGCTTTCCGGTGACGCCAAGCCTGAGGAAGATGAGACTGTTTGGTGGGTCCCGTTGGGCCTATACACTGGGCAATCAGCGTCGGCCGCCTCGCTCCACAAGACTACAGCTCTAGGCAAGAAAGAGGATACCATCAGGGATATCGATGAGACATTCTACCAGATCAACAAGAATCTCACAGGATTCTACAGAACCAATTATCCACCCAGCCGTCTCTCCAAGCTTGGAGAAGCTAGGCATCATTTGACGGTCGAAGACAAGATCGGACTTGTTGGTGACGCATTTGCTAACTCGGTCGCCGGTTACGGCTCTACCGCTGGTCTGCTTGCCCTTGTCGAGCGTTTCCAGGATGAATCCGAGTATCTGTGAGCTGTTCTCACGCATTAATCGTAGTGGTAGTACTGATGATATTTGCAGGGTCTGGTCTCAAATCCTCACATCCATGGGTAGTGTCCGCAGCATCTTCTCAGGCACCGGAGAGATCAGTGACGGATTGAGGGCATATAGCATCAAGTTGATTACTCCAGCTGTGGAAAAGGTTGGCTGGGAGTTCAAGGAAGGCGAAAGCTATCTCGTTGGCCAGCTGCGAGCCGCACTTATTCTCTCCGCCGGTCTGACTGGTCACCAAGCCACGGTGGAAGAGGCCCAGCGCCGCTTCGATCTGTATATCTCTGGAAAAGACAAGGATGCCATCCACCCCTCGCTCCGAAAGGCCGTGTTCTCCATTGCCATCAAGAACGGCGGAGAATCTGCCTTCAAGGCCGTCCAGAACGATTACCTCAACTCCACGACGATTGACGGCAAGGAGATTTGCCTCCAGTCGCTGGGTCGCGTGCAGTCTCCCGAGCTTGCTCAAGAATTCCTCTCGTTTATTTTCTCGGACAAGGTGGCTATGCAGGATAAGCACTCTGGCACCATTGCCCTCGCCAACAATGCGAAGGTCCGCATCGAAGTGTGGAACTACATCCGCGATAACTGGGACAATGCCATCCACCCTACGTTATCGGGCAACCTCGTTGTTCTGGAGCGCTTCCTTCGATTCGGGCTGAACAAGTTCTCTGACGTTACTGTGGCCGATGACATTGCGAAGTTCTTCAGTGACAAGGATACTCGGGGCTATAACAAGGGCCTAGATGTAATTGATGATACGATCAGGAGTCATGCGAAGTACAAGGAGAGGGACGAGAAGGTGGTGAAGGAATGGCTGAAGGCCAACGGCTACATCAAGTGACTTCAGGGTCGACTGTGACTATGAGGGTCGAAGGTAGTAAATATATGGCTCTGTGAAGCCATGGCGGGGTTATGAGCAAGTAAGAGTATGGGCAGATGCTTTGGATATAATAATCCGAAAAAGTCGACCGTGGTACGAGTGTCTCCAAGACGTGTCTACTTTGTTGCTATGTTGTAGAGGAGGTTAGGTTGTTGTTGAGACGCAAGATATCATTGTTGAATCGCTTTGCCGGCGCATGTGATGTAGGTGCGGGTTGAGAGTGAGATTCTGATCCCATATCGTGGGGATGGATGGTGTGGGGTATCATGCTGCCGCTGTCCTTTGTTCTAGCCCCTCTTATGACGATACACGTCTTCTTCTCTCAGGTGTCCTCGCCCCTTTGTTCCTTTCTCGCCTTGTTCCATGCCATCTCTTCCATCCTCGTGAACCAAGAACAATCACATTACATTACATCACGTCTTCGTCTTCTTCTCCGCACCCTCATGGTACTTGTCCCCGTTCCAGCCACCCTCCCACGCGATGCCCACTCTCCGCTTCAAAACGTCCACGGTCTGAGCGGTGCTGCGCCCTTTTTCCTTCTCTTCGCGGTTGATGCGCGTCGTGGCTGCGGCCAGGCCGATGGTCAGGGCGAAGAGTGGGTCGAGGGTTCTGCGGGTGGAGGATGGGAGGATTAGTGTGGGTTGGTGGGTGGATAGGATAGAGAGAGAGAGAGAGAGAGAGAGAGAGGGAGGCGGAGGAGAGAAGAGAAGAGAAGAGAAGAGAAAGCGACGAACCGGGAG
>MU005768.1:2040338-2127030 GCA_010093715.1 Pleomassaria siparia CBS 279.74 | reverse complement strand
GGGAATTTTTCTTTTTTGCGCGCGCGCCGGGTGGTGTGGATTGTGGATTGTGGATTGTGGATTGTGGATTGTGGATGATGATGATTTACGACGACGAAGAAGAAGAAGAAGAAGAAGAAGAAGAAGAAGAAGAAGAAAAAAGGGACATGTCTAAATTTCTACTAATTAATTCTCATGTCGCAAAAGATTTACCATCCCCCTCCCCACCAGCTCCAGCTGCAGCTCTAGATAATAAATGGCGTTTTGCTTGCAGCTTGCAGCTCGTCAGTTCTCTCCCCCCCACCGGGGGCCCCCCTCTCATCGGAACGCTCCCGTGCGCCACCACCCCCCAAAAGAGCCGAGCGAGGTCGGCGTCGTCGTCGGCGGCGGTGGTGGTGGTGGTGGTGGTGGTGGTGGTGCCCGCATTAGCTCTGATCTATTTATCTATCCAACTAATAACCAACTAGCCAACTAATAATTATTTATTATCATGTATGTATTATCGATATTAGAGAGATAATAGATATTTAGGATAGGATAAATAGGGCTGGCTGGCTGGCGCGTCCGCGCGGTCGATGGATTGGATCAATTGGATGCATGACCACCACTCACCCCAACCCAGCGCCACGCAGGTACATACATGTACATACATTACATACATTACATACGCAACCGCCCGACGGGCCCTGATCATGATCAATAGTAATACATAGTGCTGCGTGAGGCCAGACACAGGTGCAGCAGCAGCAGCAGCAGCAGCAGCAGACGCCCACTTTGAAACAGATATTTTGGCGCCCGACTAATTTTAATCAATCAATCAATCAATCAATCATTCACTGTGGTTGCTGGAGCCTGGGATAGACTTGAGGCGCGAGTGACCTGTCAATCAGTCACTCAATAACTTTGTACTAATTAGTATAATAATGGGGGGATGTCGTCATGGGTTTCGGGGCCACATCACGCTGGTGGGTCAGTACCCTTTGTATCCTTATAGTGGGCTATTAATTATGTATTACTTTGATGCCTGACCTGATCTGATCTGATCTGGTAATATTGATAACTAGAAATGCGACCTTCACAGGCAGCGTGGGAGTGCACACAAAAGGCAAATGTGGCTCTGCGAGTACGCTGATTTAGGTTCGGTGAATTTGACCTAGGGCATATAGTATTCAAACTACAGGTTGCAACTCAAGGGGAAAAGAAAGAACAAGCAAGTCAACCCCATCGGCCATGGAATAACCGCTAGGAAATCCGTTTAAAGTCATCTAAACTCTGCATATCCCATACATACAGGCAGCTCAGGGAGTGGAGTAGAGAGCCGGGCGCCTGAGAAACCCCCACATGTTGATTGCTAAGCTGGTGCCGGGTCTGTAATGGAGCTCTCTCGCCCCCCCCCCCCCCCCCCCCCACTTCTGATTCATACGCGTTTGACTTGTAGTGTTTGATCATGACCGTGGCGTTGTTGTGTGTTCATAATAAAGAAGATCCCGCAGATACCCATAAACGCCCGTACAGATCCACCGCGCCCCCTCGAAGCCCGAAAGAATACCGTAAATGAGGATGGTGGCGGAGAAGATGGAAGGTGCGTTTATAGAGCCTCGCCAAATGTGTTCTCGCCCGAGTACCTGTCACGACATGTTAGTACTTGATACACGATGAACAAGCGGGCTCGTGGGTGGAAAATGACGTACGTGATGTACAGGAAGCCGTCCTCGTCCTTGTGCTCCTCGTATATTGACGACATCAGAGCAGCGGTAGGCGGAAGCACTTCATCGACGAAGATGAAGATGGCCTTCTCGGGAGAGAGCTTGATTCTCTTACGGATCACGTAGACGAACTGTCCGACGGTGAGATCGGCGGGCACGAGGTACTTCTTCTTGTCGATGGTTGCGATATCCGACTTCTCCACCTTCTCGCAAATAACCTGGGGCGCCGTGTTAGTGGATGCGGTCGCAAAGACGAAAGGCCGGACAAGGCAGGCAGACGTACCGGAATGCGGTCGTTGTACTTCTGGCGAATGCGCTCCGCCTCGGCCTTGCGCTTCTCGAAGGGGTGCTCGTCCTTGAACTTGGATCGCATGGTGATGAATGTGGTGATGTAGTGTGGTTATGGGTGAGTTTGGTGGGTACTTTGTAGATGATGCAGTGGTGGTTTTGTGGACGAGGCGGCGTTGTGGACGACGGTGTTTGGGTTATGAAGAAGGGAGGGAGGGAGGTTAGGCAGCGGTGTGAGAGAGACCTAACTAAATAAGCGGGGTGATTCGTTCGCACGCGCCACTCAACCAACGAGCCTGGGCTACAGATATCAAGTCACGTACCAGTGACTTGATGCAAAGACAACCAGCCCAAGAGCGTTCAAGTGTACAAGCGTTCAAGCGCTCAAGTTTGAAGAGACGTGACTGCGCCCTTTGTCCAGAGCAATGCGTCGGCGGTGACTCTTCTTTGTGCCCTTGTATGGCTGTGCACTCAGCCTTGTGCGCCTCGCTCAAGTCACTCAGTCTTCTCGCGTGACCTCGTTGATGAGTCAAGGACATGTTTCTATATTTCTCCATCTCCCATGTTTCTACATATATATGTACATGGGTCCAGACGATGTAAAAGGGTTCGGAACAGAGCGTTGGATTGTCAGCTCTTGTTCAACAAAGTTTGGGCTAATCATTCATCAGTGAATGGCTCAGGATTATATGTACAGGTACCTTGGTAGGTAATATGCCACCGTGGCAACGTAAAGGTGGTCCAGCCATGTTTTGATCCCACATGTTCTTTCAATTTCCTCGGCTCAAAACAATTAGTTATTGGAGGCGATGAAGTAAAGGTGTCATCCATGGATATCTTTCATCAGCCTTTATCTGAGTATTATCCGACTGGTTGATTGTAACATCCATATCTACACGTGATCTGGTCTCTTTTACACTGAGTGTTTGTCCTGTTTGCACTACTTGCACAGGTTATACACTTTGCACAGTTTGTATAGTTTGCACGGTTTGCACAGTTTGCACAGTTTGCACAGCTCGCACATTTCGCTGTCTTGGCATCTATCACCGGACCTCGTCTGTTCATTCCGAGCTCGTCATGCTACCGTGGTGTGACAATTATTCGGTTCCGACTACTTTTCTCACCCAGCATCAGAGACACTCTCTTACAAAATCTACCTTTGCTCCCCACCCATCATTCCTTTCCAATGTTCCCATAATAACTGAAATTACCAATTGCTCCTACAATGCCTCCACTGCGGCCCTCATCCCACCTCCTCCGAGCTCTCGAGCTCCAACAACCACATCGATATGCGCCTCGCAGACTGCTCACAACACGAAGCTTTGCAACAACGCGGCGCTGCAATTTTGACGACCCCCGAAAATACGACCCCTTGAAGGAATGGCGGAATCCCAAACCGAAGAAATGGGCAAGCAGGTTGCGCATGTACTTCTTCGTCCCGTTGACCTTGGCAATCATGTACTCTGTGGCAAGCTTCAGACTTACTCTGCATATACGAAAAAATATCTAGTTCTAACAACTCTTCAGATAACTGGCGAGAAACCTACCCAACTCGAAGGCCCAACCATCGCCGAGAAAGACGCCCTCCTCAAACGCGAAAACGGCGTCACGACCAGTTCTCCAATGCGCCTCCGGATGGAAGCGTTTATAAAGTCCCAGCAGAAGGAGATTGTTGCAGCTCTGGAAGAGGTAGACGGTTCAAAATTCACCATCGACTCATGGGATCGTCCCGAGGGCGGAGGAGGTATAACATGCGTGTTGCAAGATGGCAATGTGTTTGAGAAAGCTGGAGTTAACACATCCGTCGTCTATGGTCGCCTCCCGCGTGCCGCAATCGCCAAGATGCGCGTTAATCACAAAGCCCTCGATCCTTCTGTCGAATCCATCGAATTCTTCGCCGCCGGCCTTTCACTAGTCCTCCACCCCAAGAACCCAATGGCGCCCACAGTCCACCTCAATTACCGGTATTTCGAGACAGCCGACGAATTCGGCAACTCGAGCGCGTGGTGGTATGGCGGCGGCTGCGATCTCACTCCTTGCTACCTCTTCGACGAAGACGCAATACACTTCCACAACTCCATCAAGAACGCCTGCGACAAGCACGACAAGGCATATTACCCACGCTTTAAAAAGTGGTGTGACGAATATTTTAGCAACAAGCACCGAGGCGAGTCACGCGGTATAGGTGGAATATTCTTCGACGATTTGGATGAAACGGAGAAAGACCAAGAACAACTCTTCTCGTTCGTGCAAGACTGCCTAGGCGCATTTTTACCCTCCTACCTCCCAATTATCAACAGGCGGAAGGATATGTTATTCACCGAGGAGCAAAAACAGTGGCAGCAGTTACGGAGAGGGAGATATGTCGAGTTCAATCTTGTGCACGATAGAGGGACGTCATTTGGATTGAACACGCCTGGTGCGAGGGTCGAGAGTATCCTGATGAGTCTGCCGCTGACGGCCAGGTGGCAGTACATGCATACCCCGGAGGTTGGGAGCAGAGAAGAGAGATTGTTGGAAGTGCTGAAGAAGCCCAGGGAATGGGTGTAATAATAGGCCATCAGAAGTGCTGAGGAAGCCCAAGGAGTGGCTGTAAAGATAGGCCCGTATACCAGATGTACGTGAAGATATTCCTTAGCAAGGTTGGAAATAAAACCCCCCATGCGTCCCGGACAACAACTCTCATATTTCTTCAGCGGACCATCTGCGCATGGCCCCCCTTGTTTGCTGCCTTCTCCCAATTTCGTCTAGTCATCTCTACCAGGAATAAGGGCATTCAATTCCTCGTGGGTTAACGTACTACAAATTTGTATCAAGGTAATTGTAGCTTGTTGGAAGCCGTAAGTCCGATTCTACAAGTTCTACAAGCATATGCGACATCAGACGTCTGATTAATCAATTGGTCAACGAAGAATACTAACGAACACTAAAGTCAGACAGAAGTATCAAGAATTGCCAAAGAAGAAAGAAAGATGCTTACCTTGTCTCAAGGGTACATGCGGATATATGTTAGGAGCACGACGTCGAAGGAGTCCTGAGGCTCATATTTGGTCTCGTCTTCTTCTTCTTCTTCTTCTTCTTCTTCTTCTTCTTCTTCTTTATCATCTTCTTCATCTTCATCATCGTCCTCGTCCTCGTCCTCATCACTGTCACTGTAAAACCCTCTGTTGAGGGAGGCAGACACAGCCTCTGGTGGCAAAGCTCTCAACTGTTGCAACTCCGCACTGGTCCAAGCCTGCGGATTCGATAGCAAGTACCGTCCATTCTTAACAACCTTGACATGGTCATTGAGCGCATACACATTCTGCGGACCGCGCACAGTAGCGACCCAGTGTCCCTCCTCCAGCGAGGACCCACTATGATTGACCACACTGGCAAGCCTGTAATTTAACATGAGCACACCCGGAGGAAGCCGCACGTGGTATTTCGTCAGATCGAGCTGATCTGGTATCACAAACGGTTTCCTAATCTTGGCATACTGGACTGCATTCGATCCCTCGGGTCTGTCGGGGACGGGCACGACATGCACCACGTTCAACTTGATGCGCAGGATCTCGGGTGCCTGGCTTATCTGCTGGCTGCGATATACATCGAATCTCTGGCGAGGCGCCTTGGCTCGGCCCCGCGCTGGCCCCAGGTTGAGGTTGGTAAAGTAGCGCGTAAACGCGTTGTCAAGCGTCTCCAAAGATTTCTCTGCGTCGTCCACGACGCTGACTGTCTTGTTGGCGACGAATCCGAGCGTGGGGATTTGTTCACCTGCGGGTATTCCTTTGGCCAATCGGTACCCGCTGCAGACGCACCAGCGCCTTTCCAACACTTGGAGTTGGAAAAGGGCTTCGAACCTGGCTCTCCATGCGGGATACAATCTGTTGTCATGATGGTTAGCTGAAGGCCCCCCCCCCCAAAAAAGAATCTTTTTTTTAGAAACAAAAAAAAGGGGGGGGGGGGGCTTAGGTTTGGGATCAGAATAAGGGGCGACTTACGCAGAATCGACAGAGTCGGCGCACGCCTGCAGCAGCGTAGTCTGGTACTCCTCCGAGTCCTGTTGATCGCGGTAAACCCGCCTCCCTGGACCTCGAGTAGGAGGGTACATGATGTCAGTGATGGCGCATAGTTCTCTCCAAGCGGCATCGTTCAATCGCACCGGCACCGGGACCCCGTTGACATCGACATTGCGGTCGCTCCAGTATCTCACGACGAACTTCTTCACCGCACAGGCGACGCATCGGCCCCACCCGTACGGATCAGTGGTGATGACGTCGTTTGCATCGTACAGACACGGATTCATCAGCAGGCCCGGTATCGTGGGGTGCGGCGCGTTGTGCTCTCTGATCCAGTTCGTGAACAGGGGCAGGTGGACCAGCGCCTGGATGGCGGCGATCTGGAAACATGTATTGCCATTACGCACTATGCCTCGGCTGGGCTGGTTGGCTGTGGCAGTGACCCAGTTGTCGGGGATCTGAGCTGCGTTTACGTCGGTCATGGATTGCAGGCTAGGGGGCGCTGGGCCCCGGCGACGGGGTGGGTTGCTAATGGGTGGAGGATTGCTTGCCACTTTGTGGCCTCCTGTCGATCTAGTCATGGTACCGTTAAATGTACCGAGTTCGTAGGTTGGTAAGAATGGTTCGTCTGTAATCGTGTTGAGGTAGGTGATGTTTACCAGGTCGTGTGGGAATCAAGATGTAGTCAACAGCGGCTAGCACTGTGTATGATTGAGCGAGTGTTGATTGAGAAATAGTACGTGTATGAGAGTGATAATGAGGATGAGAATGAAGACGGAAGACAAACACGAGGGGATTACAGAGCAGAAGATCATAAGGAGACAAATGATCCCAGTGGACAAGAATAGAACAAGGAGACGATGGGATTCATGGATTACAAGACAAATGTCTATATCCTGTTCTTTGCTTTGTACTACCTACTGTTGTTACGAGTCCTTGACAACGATCCATTGTTTCTGTGCCCTCTTGGCAATCGTTGAAAGACTCTCTCCAACGCAACACTGCCTCGCAGCAACACAAAGCTACACCGATTCATCGAAAAAAAAAAGAAACAAGAAAATAGTAAGGAAACGAAGCACACTTCATTCTTCGTTTCACCTTGTATAGCAGCCCAGACATTGCAAAGTTCCTACTTTGGCAGTAACTGAGTTTGTCTCGAATGAATGTACTGGCACCACTAATAACACATACCGCGCCGACTCATCTGTCTTCAGCCGTACCGTATGTCTATCTCTTACACTACCGACACGCCTTTCTTTAATCACATAGTCTGGATGCACATTGATCAGTAAGTCGTTGTTCCACGGGAGACTGATAAGAGACTATGGAATAAAGAATAAAGTACATAGCCAAACGTTTATTCCCACGCCAACACAGCCCCTGTATGCCTATTCTTCTTGTCATATTAGTGCTAGAAATGGCCATCCGAAACAGACAGGCCGCCGGCCGCCAAAAGACATGAAAGAAAAAAGGAATCAGAATCTCGGCATGGACGGCACCGGTAGTGGTAGTAGTCACGTGATTAGAACCCATCACGACGCAGAAGCAATGGTATTCTGGTCGAGAAAGATTTTCAAATGACGGTCTAGAAGAGAAAGGAAAAAGCTGATATTCCAAGCGACTGTACTGTACTGTCCTGTACTGTCCTGTCCTGTCCTGTCCTGTCCTGTACAGTAATTAATGTCGGACGACCACAAACGAAGTCCAAGGAGTGTCAAAAGCTTTGATCATACACCCTATAAGATACCACAGCTGCTCACTCTCTCCTCTGATGCCAGTATGCATGTAGATCATGTTTTCGAGCTTCTCCTGTACGGTATTTCCGGGTACGTCGGCGATGAATGCATCGGGAACAGTGGTCGGTCCCACTGATAGTCCAGGCACGCTGAGCGGGATGTCCCGCGTACTATGTCCATCAAATACGGCCAACAACCTGTATTCATCTGCTGAGATGCCTCCGAGGACAAGGTATTCGTCGTAGTGATTTTGCAACCGCCTTCGCGCATCTTCGCTATTGTCCTGGTACCCCAATGTTTTGGCAACTTGATATGCGTCGTAAATATTACACTTCCCCTTTGCCCAGATTGCCACAATCACTATGTTTCTCCTCCCAGCCGTTATGAGCTGTTGTCTCAGTTTCATTGCTCTTTCCCATTTGCTGGTGAAGGGTATAAAGGGCGTATTAACTTTTTTCCCACGAGAGGCAGTCGTCAAATGCTTGTCTCGTTACCGGTACATTTGGACCTCTTGAAACTATGTTAAAATCTTTGAAGGTCGAATTGCACGCCACCGAGCCATCATCATGACATTCTGTGCGGAAAAGGACAGCTGGTGGGGTTCGAAGCGGGAAGGGGACTCGGTTTTCGGGGGGATTGGAATGCATCTTGAGCAATGGACGCAGATGTCGGCCCTGCTAGTCGTGTAAGTCCAATTCGGATTGATATCGCGAAAGCTTTCGTCTTCCTCTTGTCAATCTCTGGCCTTACCTCTCTGTGCCTGGATAATGAATGATGTTTGGCACCATGGGGTTTTCCTGACGCAAGGAGAGATATTGTTGTTTAAATACCAGGGGATAGGCCAACAGGTGATGTGCGGGGTCAATATCTCCTTAGTAACAAGCATAAGCAGGGGCCGTAAGCCAACGGGTTATAGAAAAGGCAGTTTTACAGTGTAGGAGGCCTTAATAAGCTAAAAGGTGCTGTGCACAGCTAAAAGCTGCTATCTTTGCACCCTAATAGCGGCTACAACAGGCATAAACAGTTTAGAAAAAGGGTTAACTAAAGTTATAGGCGGATTTTGCAGTTCTTACAGTAGCAGTCTTAGCCCTTACAGGGGGCTAGTTAGGGGAATCACTTAAGCCAATTCATATATAAGATAGAGCCATTCAAGCACTGGGAGTCCAACCAGCAGCGCGTTTCTCTTCATCCGGCACACCGTATGCCAATGGTCCCTCGTCGATGACTGTGGAACGGCGAACATCACGAGCCGTCATGGACGTCGTGTATGGATTCGCACGATGCATCGATTGCCTGTTGTCCCACCACACCATGTCGCCCGCATCTAGCCACTCCATGCTGAAGACATACTGCAAGATTCAACCACCTCAAGGTTATTTCAAATCGATTTTGGGCGTGTGGGGAACTGACCTTGGGCTGTGTGCAATGGTCTATCAACTCCCAGATTAGCTTCTGGCTTTCCTCCAACGAACGCCCAAGGACTGTCTTGGCATGTGCAGCCAGGTAAAGCGTCTTCCTACCGTCAGGCGCAGTTTGCACAAGTCGGTGGTACGCGGGCGGTTTTGATGCTAGTTCGTGACGTAGAGGATTACTGTACATCTCGGGTGAGGCGAGCCTTGTTGAATGCTGGAGGTCGTGCTCAATAACGACTCCTTCAAGTTCCTCCTTTTTAGCCTGTGGCAAATCTGCATAGACTCGCCGCGTGTCTGCAAAGTGCGTCCATGATCCTCCCTTGACGGGGTTGCCATGTGAGAGCAATAGCGCGTACTTGGATCGCTGTTGGTGGTATCACGAATCTGTGTGCCAGAGGGCGTTTCCGAGGCTGTGCTGCCATCTTCGCTGCTCTAGTTCGACTAGTGTACCGTCTAAATTGATATTGATTCCGTGAGCATGCCTTGCTAGCTGACTGACAGAAGTGCGACTTACTTTCCGACATCCCAGAGGAATCGTTCCCCTACACGATCATTCTGCTTACCGTAGAAAAAGGGATTCACTTCCAAGTCTTTGCCCAGTTGTTGCGAGAAGGCGATGTGCCGGGCATTGTCGAGACTGGTCTTGCGGAATATCAAAACGGCGTATTTGTCTTGTATTGCTATGAGCTGAATCTCGGTCAGCATGCTCTACAATGTTCACTTTCAGAGGAAGTCGAAAATCAACTTACTTACCTGATTCACGACTTGTTCGGGAATCGGACGGCTCCAGTCAACGCCAGAAACTTCGGCGCCGAATTGAGAAATTTCGGATACAAGGACAGGTCGGATGGTTAAAGCACCCTCCCGCACTTCAGTAGCCGCACCTCGAACTCGAAGTGTGCCTGCATGAGAAGGTACAGGGCATGTGTTTTCGTAGGTTCTGGTCAAGGTGGTCAAGGATATCATTTTGCAACGATCTTAGATGGACAATGTGTCAGTGTAAGCCACCGTTACCACTTGACTTTGAATTTGTCTGTTATCTTGTTAGATGTTGGATAAATGTAGGCATGACACTGATAGTGGCTGTTATCAGTGACTTCGAACCCGTCGGCATGGCCCCCGAACGGGCCGACTCCGATCAACTACGAGCGGAGCGATGCCCGAATGCCCGAATCTATGGCCAAGTAGGGGTTGGAAAAGTCGGAAGAGTCAGAGATTAGCTTCGGCTCTGCATCTCTCAATTTCCAGGTTGAACCATACGTCAGTCGGCGCCCATTATTGTTCTTCAGTCAACGAAGAACTTCGCGCATACCAGCGTTTTACTACTAGCAACATCAATCATTTCTTCTCCATAGCATCATGTCCCAATCAGAGAACGTCCTCATCACGGCTGGGCCATACCAGTTCCTCGCAGTCTTCGAGTCCGACGCCCCGAAGACTGTAGATGTATTCCGGAAGCTAATGCCATATCGGCAACAGCTGATTCATGTGCGCTGGAGTGGCGAAGGATTATGGGTGCCATTGGGTGACAAGGACTTTGGGATTGGCTTCGAAAACCACACCACTCATCCATCTGCTGGGCATATCCTGCTGTATCCAGGCGGGTACTCGGAGACTGAGCTTTTGTTTTGCTATGGCGGTGTTTCTTTTGCTAGTAGAATGGGTTCATTGGCTGCCAATCATTTCTTGACCATCGTGGAAGGGAACGAGAACCTCAAGGCTTTGAGAAACATGGTCCTCTGGAAAGGTGCTCAAGACGTTTTGTTTGAAATCGCGGATCCTGACAGGTACGTTGTGACTTGTTTTACTCCGTGTTCGCAGCTGATGCGTTTCGATAGCATCCAACGATTTCGACAAGCGCGCCTGAAGCTTCCCACCGCCAAGTTGTAGTCCGATGGGTGTTCATCACTGGGTCCCTCATCGCGAACCCCAGCCATCAGCAAAGCTTGATCCTACCTCTGCGTTTTTATCGAACACGGTCGGCCATTCAAACACGGTATCATCCATAAGGCCAAAGATCGATTGGAATGCCGGATCCGGTTGTCCCTGGCCCTTGTCTAGAACCACCATAGCAGCATCTCGAATTACTGCTTCGTAACCGCCACCTGAACGGAACTCTGGGCCTTCTGATTCGTCTTCGAAGATGTCTATCGAAAGTCTCGTCAGCCGTGCGAGGAGCGAACGTGGTCGTGGTCTTGATGGAGCATGAGCTGTCTGTGCATCCACTGCGGATATGCTGAGAATCTGTCGATCGTCTAAGTAATGGTCAGCACTGAGGAACGCAATAGGAAGCCGAAAACTGATTACCATCGATTGTTTTCCTAACGTAACACAACACCAATAATGTCAAGGCAAACGTAAATGATATCCAAGTCGCATCGACGGCATGATGCAGACTCGTGTGCGCTACAGGATCTATAGTAAATTCGTCCGTGGGAAATGTGTGATACTGTTGGGAGTCTAACTCCCAGATGAATTGAATAGCGTTGGTAGCTACCGAGAGAAGTATCTGTGATGCTGCTGTGACGCTCGTCTCTAAAAGTCCGAGTGTCGAAACTTGGAAGATATTGATTTGAGTCCTAGTAGAGGAGGAGAGCAGCGGCCGCAATAGCGAGCTATTCAGGGCCAGACGATACCACTATACTTTGTTAAACAGATATGCAATGTTTGGGCGATGCGCTTACCCTTGATGATGTAAATGGTAATTGGAGATATTGCAACGATGTATGCTCTAAAAGGAAGGTTATCAGCGTGCGTCCGAGACAATATCAGCATGCATTGAGTCGTACTAAGCTGTCGCAGCCGTTGCCTAAAGAAAGGTGTTGATACAATATTCGCCATTCAAAGCAAGTCCTGTGCTCAGAAAAGATCATACCTCTCCCATTCCTCCATTTCAACGTTGGCTTTCTTTAAACTTGCTACACTCGGCTGCCGATTGCGATTCACGCCATCAGAAGGCTTGGCTCGCTGTACTATACATGCGAGTTCAATTAGAGCGCCATAACGAACGTCTCCCGGATCCTGTATACTTCGATGCATACAGAACTCGCGAACAATCCTTGTTGCGGGAAAGGGATCCACCGAAACAGCGAGGCCTGAGGTGAGAGTTAGATTGCAATCATATGTAATGATATTAAGCCATGTTCTCATTCTGTCAATATCGTCGTCTGATACCGGTGTCTCGGACCTGTTCCGGAAAGGGGTAAAAGCGAGTCGTTCAAGATTGATGAAGCTAGCATATCTCAGCGCGAGACCAAAGACAGCCCAGGTACTCAAATCATTGTATCTAGTCTTTGTCTTCGTCTAGCGTGAGTGTGGCTCTACAAATGACTCAGTAGAAGTACTCTTTGGGGCACATGGCATCCATTGGAGATAGACCATCAATGCTCTTATAGTATCAACGCTTGCATCGCTGGGTGTTGGACACAACAGGAGCTGGGAGACCGCCTTGTCTAAGAGAGCGATTATTTCAAAGTACCTAGGATGCATTGAGTTGTTGTACCAGAAGCGGCAGCTTACAGACAAGATGGCGAGGAACAGAACTGGGCTGGATTGTCTCAGACCCATACCAGTATCGCGAAGACTCTCACTGAGAGCTGGTGCCCATAGATGACAATGGTCAAAGTAGCCGGTTAGGTTAGTCAAGTATACTGACCTCACATCTACCGACTAACCAAACTCACATATTCAAGGCGTATTGTGCTTCCTCAAATGTAAGCACGCCATGAGCTAGAGGGTCATACGGCGAAGAGGAACTCTGCCGATCACCTTCTAGTGCACACAATGATCTCAATGTGGCGATTGGCGATGAAAGCCTCAAACTACACTGAGTTACAGTAGTGACCTCTTGATGTTTGGGTTTCCGGAAACAGTCCTAAAAACTTACGCTACAGGTGTGGCATCCATCGCCCAACCTCGGAAACTACCCCTGCATAGATATTAAAAAAAGTGAAAAATATGGTGTATTATGTAGGGTGTTGCAATTGCAGCCGGGGAACTCCATCCATCTGGCACCCCGCTAGTAAGCCACCGCCAAGTCTGTGAGGGAGTCCGTGCCGCATCACGTGGAAATCCCTTTTCTGGGGCACATGAAGAGCGGATCAACAAGACACCAGCTCTTCACTTCGGTAGCATGTAACGGGATAGAATTGAATATTTAATCGTTCGTAGTAAGTGTCCAATGAAATGAGTGCCAGAGATGCTCATGATCCTCAAGCGATTTTCACAGACCTCACCCAGCTTCTTGAGGTTTTACCACATGACGTCACCCAGTATCAGCCGCGCAAACACATCGACGCATTGAGAATTCAACAAAACGCACATATTGCGATGTGCACTTTCGATTACCCGACGGGTTTGATGTGATTTTAGATAACGAGCTTTCCGACCGACACAAAAATTGCTACATTACTGGAGGAAGCGGAAGCAAGTCTCGACCAAAAACAACATGCCACTATCTCAAAACGACCATCAGACGCGTCTGCTTGTTTCCAGAGCTATTGAGCTTCATGGAAATATTGAAAGAGCGTGTCTGATGTCTGTGGTAGAAGCCTTGGTCGAAGAGGCAGAAAGCAGGAGCGTTCGCCACAGAAATTAATCGATTACATATTTAGGCCAGCGACATCACATTGAACGACCCATCAATTTGTACGTCGAGAATAGATGTAGCATTCTAGAAGGTATATTACTGATTACCTACCATAGGCTAAACAATAGGGTGCGGCCTTCACAAGATCAAATATGGTCTGCAATCCGCGCCATCATGCCCTGCTTCGGGGGCTCCACTGGGATCGTGCTGGAAGAGCCAGTCTTGAAGTCCATGTCCTCGTATTTGATAAACTTGGACTTCTTCCAGAATTTGTAGCCGAAGACGAGCACGAGGAACACCGGAATCGAAAAATACGTCGTGATGAAGCTAGATGTGTCGAACGTGCCCACTATGAAGAAAAAAAAACGATTAGCAATCGAACGCAGTGTGGCATCGATTCTTGGTGACTCACAAAATGCAGTAAATCCTCCGAAGATGAGTACCAGGATGCAAATGGACATTCCATCTAAGGAAAAAAGGTCAGTAATCTCGCTAAAGAGTATGTATATAAGTTTTTTGGGAACTTACAATAGCTCAGGTATGGCTGGAAGGGTGCTTTGTATGCCAAAGTATTACGATCGATGCCCTGGGCTTTCAACCCCTTCTGCCAACGAATGGAAGTGAACAGAATACACGACCACGAAATTATACCACAGATGGCCGTCATGTTGGCAAAGTAACCAAAGACGGTACCAGCCGAACCCTTGGAGCCAGCCATGAAAGAAACAAGAGCAAATACAGCGCCAATGGTGACTGCAACCCAGGGAAGACCATCAGACCGGACCTTGCCAACGAAGCTAGGGGCATAACCCCGGGCGTAGAGACCGTACAGAGCGCGAGATGACACGAAAAGATCAGCACATCCGGCAGACCAAGTACTGGTGAGTAGGACGGCATTGACGATGGAAGGCAAGGCCGGAATCCCAGCGGTTTTGATGGCGATGACGAAGGGGCTCTTAGCAGCAGTAGAGCCCAGATTGAGCGAAGGATCGTAAGGAGACACCAGGACGCCGATTATGAAAGCGCTGCAGAGGTAGAAAACGACCAGGCGGATCCAAACACCCTTGATGGCACTGGGAACGGCCTTGCGCGGATTAGCCGTCTCTGCAGCACCAATGGCCGTGATCTCGGATCCAATAAAGGCAAACGCGGCGCTGATGAGCACACTGAAGAAACCGAGGAATCGTCCTTTGGGCCCAGGGATGTCGTTCAATTGCATGAAGCCGCCTGTTTCGTCCCAGTATTTGAAGCCAATCGCCTGGTGATTTGGTCCACCACCGGCAGAGATGATGATACCAACAATAATCAAGCCGACGATAGTGACGACCTTGAGGGAACAAAACCAGAATTCCATCTCGCCGTATACCCTAGTGCCTGCAAAGTTGATAGCATACACAATGATCAGAAACAGGCCGATCCAGAGTGCATTGTTACAGACTGCGGAAGTGCATGTAGAATCGGGTTGGCTAGCGGGAGTCCAGTACGAGACGAGCACAGCAGCGGCCGAGATCTCGGCTGCGAGGACGATGATGTAGTTATACCAGAAAAGCCAGCCCATAGCGAAACCCAGCTCATGCGACACGAAACGATCGGCCAACGCAAATTGGCCTCCAGCCATGGGGAACTCGGCAATCATCTCACCCAGCGCCGCCATGACAGCGAAAAGGAGCGTTGCCATGATGCAGTACGAGATCAAGAGGCCAGCTGGGCCGCCGTTCTGTAGGTTTCTAGCGGTTCCGAGAAACAGACCGGTGCCAATAACGCCTCCGACTGCTATCATCTGCCTGCGAAGACGAATTAGAAAGTGATCAGGGTTTCGCTATTTAATGGTCTTACAAATGACGGGGCCTGAGACCACGCTTCTAAAAAATCCGGACAAACTCACGTTAGCGAAAATTCTTCAAAAACGGGTGAAAACGAAAAGGCCTGATAATGAGTAGTACGTCTGCCGTCACGATCTTGAATACATATACGAGCATCTTTCTCGGATTTTGCGAAGTAACTTGGACTTCGTCTCTCCTGGACTTACCATTGTATGGTCGGCGACTTCGCCCTCAGGCGCGTAACCAGGTGACTGGCTTGACGCGCTAACATCCTCCGCGCTTTTCTCCATTTTATTTACTGATGTCGTCGAGTGTTGAATTGGAAAGTCGATGGTGGGCCTTGTGAGGACGCTAAAATACAATTGTCGAGTTCACTTTATTTTCCCGTGAACATGGAATGGGTGATGTTTACGGAGATATTGGTGGTTCGAGAAGAGGATTTATACGCCAAGGGAAAAAAAACCGAGCAAAACACAAACGCTGAAAAAGATCCATCAGTCAGTCGATGGCCACGGACGACGCTGAGTATTTGAGGATCGGGATCAAGGTCTGAACTATACTATTATGAGATGGAGAGATAAAACATGCTGATAGAGAGCTATCCCCGCGACCATGGTACGCCAGCTTGGCCCGTCACGGCACACGGCATCACTCGAGACTGCTCTCCAAGGTCGCTGCACGATTCTGCTTCGCAAATCAGACTCTACTGCTCTATCAGTTGAGATTTATTCATCATCCGTCAGCCCGAATAAACGTTCTTTGAGTCGCAGATAACGGAAGCGGCTCATCGGCGGTCGAGCCGCGCTTTGTAACAACCGACTTCTTCCACGACACCACACACTTCCCGATCTACTTTTTCCTGTCACTCTTGTCCAACATCCAAGATATCGCCGGATGTATTACTGTAGCCTTCTATTCGACCATTTCACCAACGCTGGAACAAGTAGTCTAGATAACAAAATAAGAAGAAGAAAATGCCAAAAACATTACAGCCTGGTCTCTATGGGCCTTTGCCAACATTTTTCGGCGAAGACCAAGAAATCGATCATGTCAGCTATGAGAAGCATTTGCTGAGTAAGTGATACAACAGCCGTAGAAAGTCGTTGTGTGAATCATGTTGATCAATTCTCTTTTTTTTTCCCCTACAGATCTCGCGACAAAGGGAATCGGCATGCTGGTCATCATCTGTTGCATGTTTTGACGTTGCTCGACTGACGGTGAGGGGAACAAAAAAGTGCCAGTCTGCGCGGGCTCGCTTGGAGAGGCGGTGCATCTTGTAAGTGGTTGTTGGCGGCACTGCAATATATCAAAGCACTGTTGACGGAATCATCTATTCCCTAGGATTCGGCGGAAAGAGTTGAGCTCATCAAATTCATCAGAAGAACTCTTGATGGAGCAGGTTTAATAGACACGCCAATCGTAGCTGGTGTGTGGGTGGCTCAAGCACTAGAGAGACTATTGCACTTGCTCGAGCAGCAGCACAGGCTGGAGCGTAAGTCACCATCGAAGCCCTACTAAATTCTGTCTTTTGCTGATTTTGCTTGCGCTGGAGTGATGCTGGACTTGTAATCCTACCCGCATATTATGCGGCGAGTTTGAGCACAGATCAGGAGCAGATTGTCCAGTACTACGTGGACATATGCAATGCTTCGCCAGTGCGTTAACTTGCTTTGGTGTAGATATTGATTCGGCCACTTTTGCTCACAGCACCAGATTCCTCTATTTTTGTACAACTTTCCCGCCAATTCAGCAGGCTTAGACATGTCTTCAGCCACCATAGAAGCAGTCATGCGCCAAACATCCAACCTCTGCGGAGTCAGATTGACGTAGGCAAGCACCTTTCTAGCATCAAGTGGGATCGAAGGCTCAGGGTATCACAGATGTGGAGGCAGCGTCGCCAAGTTAGTTCGTCTTTCGGCAGCGATCAAGGCGACCTCATCGATCAACGCACTACGACCATATCCGTTCCTGCTACTCGATGGACTCATCGCGGATCTCACGCCGTGGATGCAGTGCGGTGGCCATGGTACGGTCAGCGGGATTCCCAATTTCGCGCCCGCGGCATCGACGAGGTTCTGGTCGTTTCTCAACAAACCCACTTTGACAGAGCAAGAGAAGGACGAAGCGGCTCGTATCCAGGCTATCCTATCCAATGCCGATGTAGCTGCCGTGCCCGCAGGTGTGCGTGGAATGAGTAAGTGGCTACACAGATAAACATTAGAAACATTCCTTGACACATGGACAGAGTACGTTCTCAATAAACTTCGCGGGTGTACGGCGTAGCACCAAGGAGGTCGCTTCTGCCGCTAAAGAGTGAAGAGGGAGAGGCTTTGATCGATGCAATTCGGAGAAATGCTAGATCTGGAGAGGGAATACTCGCATGCGTGAGAAAGGGGGCAGTCTTCAAATTAAACAATATAAGGAGTGTTGTAGACTCTCCGATAAGGTCTTCCTCCCAAATGCAATCTGCTCATTCACATCTACTTTGACTTGCATCCGAATTTCGATGAAACAACATCTTTGCACTGAAATACGTCTGTATCCACCGCTTAGCATCAAACCACAAAGCACCAATCCAAAAAAAAAAATTAAAATTATGATGGCAAAAAAGAGGCTTCATGTCTAAAGATGAGGTTTAAAGTATGTACGTACGTAGGCGACAGTATTTATTCCACCAAGGATCTATTATTCAGCGTCTAATCTTTTTCGCCAGCTACAAGTTTCAATCATATCGCAGACTGTATATACAGATGAAAAGATGTGAGATTTGCCAGCAATTAATAGTTTGTTTTGCGTCTTATCCACAAACAATTATTATGTAATAGTCGTGATACGTGACTATGTATGTATGTATGTATGTGATAATATATTTAATCAGCGGAGGGGAAAGAGAACCCTCCCCTCCCCGCCAGCTCCCCCACGTACGTAGCTAGCTAGCTATCTAGCGCCTTGGCATTACCACCCATCTACTTGTACATCTACATCTATCATAATTAGATCTATTTGTGTGCTAGATCATTGATTGGCTCGACCCAACGACCACTCTCGCTCGCTCCATCCTTTTCTCCATCTTGCTCACAATTTTCACCCTCACTATTATCCCAGCGACCCTGAATCTACCCACCATGGCAGAAGAAGAAAAAGAAAAAGAAAAAGAAAAAGAAAAACAAGAACAAGAAGAAGAAGAAGAAGAAGAAGAAGAAGAAGAAGAACAGCCCCGCGGTGAAACCTACGAAGCGCAGCACGTCCACGCCGTGTACGAAGAAATCGCCTCTCATTTCTCCTCAACCCGGTACAAGGTATGTATGTGCGGTGCACCGTTTTCTTTTTTATTTCTTTCTTTCTATCTTTTCTTTTCTCTCTCGCCTGATATCTCTTGTAAACCCAACAAATTATGTGAAACACGGAAACAAAACTACGCATGCATGTACTAACGCGACTTCTTCTTCGGTGGAAAAAAGCCCTGGCCTATCGTAGAGAGCTTCTTGCAAGGGCAGCCGGACGGGGCCGTGGGCGCTGACGTCGGGTGTGGAAATGGGAAGTACTTGGGGGTGAACCGGGGGGTTTTCATCGTGGGTTCTGATCGGTATGTGTATTTTTTTTTCTTGTGGGCGATGATACCGTGCCATGTGTGCCAGAGCATGTGGCTGTACACAATTGGTCTCAAGTCCCTTTTTTTTTCTCCCTTCGTCAGACTGCAAACCTATTCCCAGTTTTCCCAGCCAGCCATCCGAGTAATCAGTCATTCATTTCCACCAAACCGCTTCTTTTTCGTCATTTTCATTTCTGCACCGGGCTCGTCTCGTCTCTGTTAGTAATATCCTATCCACACACACAGATCTTCAAACCTAGCCCAGATCGCCAAATCGCACCAGCCGCACACGGCAATCGTAGCCGACACGCTCTCGCTCCCGCACCCTGCCCACGTCTTCGACTTCGCCATCTGCATAGCAGTGATCCACCATCTGTCCACGCCATCGCGGAGGATAGAAGCCGTGCGTTGCGTCCTGCAACTGCTCCGCCCGGCATCGTCAAAGGATGGGTCTAGTGGTGGTGACGACGGTGGTGGCAGAGCACTGATCTATGTGTGGGCGCTAGAGCAGAAGGATAGTAGGAGGGGGTGGGATGAGGGACATGAGCAGGATGTCATGGTGCCGTGGGTGCTGAAAGGTGGTGGGAAGGGGAAGAAGGAGAAGGGGAAGGGAAAGGAAAAGGAAAAGGGGAAGAGAAGGAAGATGGGGGAGGAAAAAGAGGTTGGGGAGGAGACTGTGGCACCTGTGCAGGAAGAGAAGACGTTTTTGCGATACTATCATCTGTACAAGAAGGGCGAGTTGGAGAGCGACATTGAGCAAGCGGGCGGGGTGGTAATCGATTCCGGGTATGAGAAGGATAATTGGTGGGCGATTGCAACGTTAAAGAGTAGCGAGTGATGGAGATGGGTGAATATGGAGTTTCTAGATACCCTACGAAAGAAATGCCGAGTGTCGAGATATAATGCAATTCTTGGTTTATAGCTTCTTTGTACCCCCAGACGGAGCATAAGCTGCTTCAGTCGTCTTTTAACGCCCGCCCATGGTGGTATATCCAGACTCTATCCCTGTGTACGCCGAATGTCGACGTGCTCTACTCATCATTTACAACGACAACGGAGCGTGACTGCTCGCCTCCGCATTCACAACGATAACAGAGCATGACTGCTCTCCGTCAATGGAAACAGCTGCCAGTAAAATCCCACGGCACCGGCAACAAGCACAATGTAGTACGCCACAGTCCATGCAATGCCTCTTGATTCATACTGAGGGGAATCGCCGTCGTCTCTTTTGTCAGCATCCGGAGGTCCAATTGGGACACCAGCTTCCACTCCAACGCGGCCATAGAACCGAGGGAGGCCCATCCAATTGCAGAATGCATGTGCCAGTATGATGGTGAGCAGATTGCCCGTACGAAGGTATACGAAGGCGGCGAAGAAGCCGAAGAGAGAGGTATATGTGAACTGGAACACAGTACGAAGCACTGCCATGAGGAGTGGCGTGCGCGCGTGGGTCAACTGGAACTCGTAGAGATGGTGGACGTGGGCAATGCCAAAGTATAGCGGAGTGAGGAAGACGATCTGCTTTGCTGAGAATTTGGCGAGCACATGAAGCGGGATTATGAGCGCTCGCCAGATGAGCTCTTCACTGACGGGACCCTGAGGACGGTGAGTTTCAATCCAGCTTTTCGTTGGGCGACTAGACGTACCACGACGAAATTCCTGTACCCCATCCAACTAGTCAGGACTTGGTATATCCCTCTACCTCTTATCCAATCTGTCCAGCCATTCTCTACTATGCCATACTCGAACAAGGGTCCTGCGAATAGGATGGCGACAAGTGACATACTCTTCGCAGTGTCGACCAGCGAGATGGGCCAGAATCCAAGCAGGCTGGCGATATCCTGAAGCGGCAGGCCGCCATGTTGATGCAGTACGTAAGTGGTCAAGACAAGACTCAGGATACTCGAGAGCGTCACGGCTCGTACTCGTGCACGTATACAGGAGGGCGCATCGCGGGTCAACTGCGGTGAGGGTCTCGTTGCAGACGAAAGGTAGAATGGTACGACGTAGATGAAGGTAAAGAGGACCTGCAGAACCAGCGTCAGTCTGGCGTTGAATTTGCTTCAATAGACGTTGGTGGATAGGTAGAGGAGGGGCATGCATGTTAGTGGATAGACAGAGGGGCATATGAGTGGAACGCACCGAGAATAGAGCGGCTGTGGTAGGAGCGAAGGCGGGCGCTTTGGGGGCTGACCACATGTTAGCCATGGCGAAGGAGGAGGAAGAAGATTCACGAGTGTTGCGGATTTTAGCATGCAGAGGGTGGAGTGGGTCGTGGGTGGTCGGTGGTGGTTGTGGTGGGTCGCGCGGGCGCGTCTGTCTGCGAGGGAAAAAAAGGGCAAGCGCAGACCAATGGATTCGTGGCTTACTGCAGTCGACGTGTTATTCATATACCCTTTGTACAAGTTCCTCAGAGCGCTGAAACTTGCGGGTCAGGCTTTGGTTGGCGGCGGGATTGTAGTACACGTCGTGAAGCGCGTGGAGTGACCTTGACAATAATAGTAAAGGTGATAAGGGCAGCAAGGGCGGTTTGTTTATAGTTGGGGCCCCGCGTTGTTCTATTAGCAGTTGTTCTACATATGTACAGACATTACTTATTTACTACATACAAGGGTAATAGCAGTCGACCAATCAATCAATCAATCAATCAATCAATCAATCAGTCAATCCATCAATCCATCAATCCATCAACCAATCCATTCATCTCAGGTCACGTGGACCAGTCACGTGGACCAGTCACGTGGACCGGATCATCTCCTCGCACCGCCGCTACGAACTACATACAGGACTGTATTACCCCAGCAACCGATCAATTCACCGCCAGCACCACTACATACACAGTAGGTATAAAGATACCACGACCATCAACCCGCAAAGTCCTCCCGTTCGGGCCAAGGGCATAGTGGGTACAAGTACGCCCTGGTCGAAACGAGGTCTAACACCCTTATCCCTGCGTCCGTCCAAGGCCGCGCTACCCAGGCCGCACAAACGTCACTGGCTCAATTCTGAAGCGCCTTGAGATTAATTCCTCATTTCGTACCTTAGGCCCTCCCCCACCCAATCCTCCACACATTGCGATAAAAGACTCCCACATCTCTCGAGCTGGGCTGAGGTGCTCCAATCGACCAAAAAAACCCCCCCCCCCCCGACAAGGAGCAAGATCGCTGACCTGGGGGTCCGAGGGGCAAGGGTCCTTGAAAAGGTCAACAGCAAGTAAAAAGAGTCCAGCACACGGCCACTGAAAACTGACTCTGTGCTGCACAAAACGAGGTCATAATCTTCGACGTCGTCCTTGGGCGCACGGTATCTATCTATTGCACGCACCCGCAGATGCGACCTGCAGCTGCATTTACGGCTTACACCTCTTTGGGTCACTTCGCCTAGGTACATACTTGGTTCCTGCAGACCGCTCGACCGCTCTCTTGGCCAGTTTTAACTCACGTCGCCCACTCTTTTCCTCTTCCTCGTCCGAATCTCAAACCCTTTAATGCCTTTGTGCTCCATTTGTCACTCTTTTGACGTGTTTGTATAGCACTTCTTGTCACTCTTTTTTGAACACACTACTACACAATTTATATCTTTCTTTCTACTATTCTTTCCTTAACTGCGCATCTTTCCTTAATGTACTGGCTCATAATTCCGGAACGCGCCTACGAACAAACGTCTTTTGACTTCTCTCTCCCATACTTTTTTTTTCAGACACAGTATGGCCTCCAGCCCGCCCGCAAGCCCACGACTACGCAACCACCGCGCATCCACTTCCACTTCCACATCCGCTTCCGCTTCCGCTTCCACATCCACCACATCTCCCCATACCTCGAGAGTCGTTTCTCCTCTCCAGAATTTCCCAAAGTTCTCTCCCCCGTCGAGAAGGAGAAATACGTCTCCTGGCCGCAGACCTCTTCATGACCGTTCCAATTCGCAGACGAATCAACACCCAGGACCTACCATCCGCATAGTCGAGGACCCTGGCCTTGACGCAACACATGTCTATTCAAAAACTCCCTTCCCCAGTCATGGTTCCCAGATCCTGCCTCCTCGCAAGAAGCCGGGGTACGTGTTCGAGGGCAGGGGTCGTGGTGTTTCGGATCTCAGTCCTGTCGCCAATGCGGTCGCAAAAATCGAGGCAGGCCAGTCCCTGGTACCCAAACCCTTGCCTCACCGCAAAGCAGTTAGACATTCGACGTCGACCAGCACATCAGATGCGGACACCATCGTTGCCTCGTCGTCATTCTCACCGTCGTCCACTAGATTCTCCCAAGGTAGTACACCCCCGTCTTCCCCAACGCCAAATTCATGGATCGAGGAAAAGGGATTGGAAATACTTGACGAAGACATCCCCCTCCCACCACCACTACAAAACTATTCAACCATCCGGACCGTCCCTCCTTCATCTTCGTCCGCTGAAGACGCTGACGAAACCCGTGCATTAACACCAAGGGCTTCCGCCGCGTCGCTCGACTCGTCGCTCGCCTCGTCGGCCTCGACCGACACCCTTGGCCATCCCGACGAGCACCGCATTAGTCGCCCCATATCCAAAGTTCCCAACTACGCACTATCAGAATCGTCCCAGACTAGCCAGAAGCAGGCTTCGTCAATTGATCAGGAAGCCCAACGACCCACAACCGACACATCAGCAGGTTCGCTTTCAACCTCGGAATATACCTATACTGCTAGCGACCGTCCGGCATCATCGCCGCAACCGTCTGCAACTATTCATGAAGCACAACACTCTACTCTTACGAGCGGAGTTCGAATCAACTTTCCCATCGTTCGAGCTCCATCGGCCAGTAGCTTATGGGCCCAATCGCAGAACCTCCCCACCATATCATCCCGAATGAACAACCGCGCATCCCAGGTTCATCACTGGAGCTCCCAGCTATCGACAATCCCCTCCGAATCCGACCGCGCTTCTCGGTCGATTGAGCGACGTTCACAATCCTTCGATGGCGCGACGTATTCGCATGATGATCATTCGGGCAATCGGACATACCCTGTGCGGAGGCGGCAGACCATCGAGAGCATTGCCTCCTCGGACAATGCTTCTTCAAACCCGGGTACGGGATCTTCCATCGCAGTACCTCTGCCTCTATTTTCCCCCGTAACACGACCATCGCATGAAGGGAGAGACTCGGACGAGGTTTACGATACAATTTCACCCCTCCAACCGCCGCCCATCAAGAAGCAAAGGTCGGGATTTCTGAGGCGACGCGACAGCGACTCACGGTCGAGCTCCTCAAGGCCCAGTTCTTCTCAATCAGACTTCTCCACCCTTGTCGCGAACACACTTCCGGCCTGGGCAAGGTATGTGTTTCTAGATGGAAATTCGCAAACGCAAAAGACTAATCCTCTCGCAGAGTCTACTATCGCCGCGGCGAACGCGCATCAATCGGTGCGCCCGAATCCACGAGCGATGCATCCGAGGTGCGGTTGAGTACAGCACAGAGTGGTCGGACAAACACGCCCTCTGAAGGCAACTTCCCGTTGAGCATCTACCGACCTCGAAATCGGCCACATGAGCGCATGTCATACCCGGAGACCATATCCACTTCGGGCAACCACCCAGCCGAACAAGAAATATACGTTATTGGATCACCCCGGAGGCCAAGAGGTGATCTCCTCTTCGTTCCTCATCTGCGACTGGATCGACGAAGTCAGGCGCGATTGAGCGCCTGGAAAGCCCCATCGTTTGACGATACTCTTGGGACGATGCTTTTCAGCCGCCAGAACAGGCAAATAGTGCTATTTGTCTTTGGTTTCATTTTCCCCTTTTGTAAGTCACCACATATAGCTTCATGCGCACGATCCTAGCCACATGAACCATACTGACTAGGATTATTAGCATGGATGATTGCCGCTTTCCTCCCATTGCCGCCTAACCCTGACATGACGGAGATATCTCCCAGCCAGCTGGATGTCGAGCGCCAGTTCGACCAGGAAATTGGCCCCGTCGATGACAGATCATATCAGAAAGCCCTATGGTGGCGCAACCTTAATAGGATCATGGCTGCGATTGGGACACTCCTCATTGGAGTCATTGTGAGTCGACCCTCCTCTAACACGGCGTCTTCATGCATTCATGCTGACTATTGTCTCTCAGATTGCACTAGCCATTCTCGCATCACGAATGTAAACCCTCCTCGGATACTCTTGCCTCAATGGCCCCACCACACTATTATCACCTATCTGATTACAACCACCCCACAAACACACTCTCTGAAACGAAGGGATCTCACTCTAATGAACCGACCATTTAACGACAATCTTCATGCCATTTACGTCCTTTAATCACGCATTTCTTACATCTCTCTGTCAAGAATAGTCTCCGTAATGACCCTCCAAATCGCCACGAGGGTCTTCCGTGTCATGTAGACAATTGTACAAATTTTTCTTTTCGTTTTTTTTAGACCATCTACCGGTGGAGTCCACCCATATTGTAAGAACGGCAAGCATAAAGCAAGGCGTTCTGTACAGCATAGCGTAGCGGGCGTTTATTCTTCTTCAGGCGGTATTTCACCACCTTGTACAGCACATACACAGAGCGAGAGGATATGCGCGTGTATCCCTTTGTACGTTTGTACCACTTCCACATGCCGCCTGCGAGAGGCGGTTAGAGAGACAAGGCGTGGCGTGCGCACACCATTTGCACACATGCGCTTAATGTAGTTTCCAGACTGAACTATATCCCTTGTAATTGTAAATAGAGCGGCTCCGAATCTTACACGAGCACGCCAAATAAAACATGTTACCTTCCAACGTTCTTCGTGTGGTGTTCAGGTTCTGCCTCAAGTGTCAGAACTAACAACGAGGATGCGCCTGAGTGTACATGTATGATTACCGGCGAGGCTGAGGCTGGCACTCGTGTGTGATGAGGCGTCGAGGCTCCACAATGGGAACGTGCACCACCCCTAGCCCCTTGTTGCCCGTGCTGCGTGCAAGGCTGGTAGAGGATACAGCATTCATCCTGGAATCACGTACATATATACCCTTTTGCTGACCGAGATGAGAGTGAATGAGTTTCATGCAGTGATTGCCGACATCCAGTTGATTTTGTCCGGGTGGTTGGGAAGTTTATGAAGAACCCGCACTTCCACGACCACGGTTCACAACTCGTCGACATGACTGAACTTGCGAACCAGTCATGATCTTTCCGTCGGCAATTCACACGGAGGTGCCGAGTGGACCTCAGGCGAAGCAGCGATACATAGTCAGGATGAGTCGAAGTTCTGCGCGTGCTTGGCGCAGGCTAGGCTCGAAATGGGGCTCGGTCGGCCTTCATTGAAAAGCTCCCCGCTTCGCACAAGATTTTGCAACACAGCAAACAGTAGTTCTCTCCATCACCACCACCCACCACCACGAGCAGCACATAGCTACTCGGCTCCATATTCCCTCTTCCCTCCCAAATAACCACTTTCGACCCAAAAATCACCCCATCATGGCTGTCCGCGCCCAATTCGAGAATTCCAACGAGTGAGTGAGCTTTTGCCCCACTAATATTATACGGCTCAGGCACCAGCATCATGTTCGGATCTACTTGCTAACGGCTTTGGCCTTGTCAGAGTCGGTGTCTTCGCAACACTCACCAATGCGTATGCGATCGTTGCAGTCGGAGCTTCTGAGAACTTCTACAGGTATGGCCTACGACGGCGCACAACAGTACCTCAACCTCGTCTTTGATATGTCGCCAACCATTGCGTGATAGTGTTTTCGAAGCAGAACTCCAGGACGTCATACCCATTTGCCATGCCACAATTGCAGGAACTAGAATAGTAGGCCGATTGACTGCTGGGTAAGTGTTATCCGACATGTTTGTGACGACCAAAAAAGACTGACCAACGCCACAGCAACAAAAAAGGCCTCCTCGTCCCCACCACCACAACCGACCAAGAACTCCAGCATCTGCGGAACTCGATACCAGACGCAGTCAAGATCCAGCGGATAGAAGAGCGATTGTCCGCGCTCGGAAACGTCATATGTTGCAACGACCACGTCGCGCTTGTACATCCGGACATTGAGCGAGAAACAGAAGAGATAATAGCAGACGTGCTCGGCGTCGAGGTGTTTCGACAGACAATCGCAGACAACGTCCTGACAGGCTCGTACATGGCACTCAGCAACCAGGGCGGCATCGTGCACCCAAAGACGTCGATTCAGGACCAGGACGAGCTATCGAGTCTGCTGCAGGTGCCTCTTGTAGCCGGCAGTGTGAATCGGGGTAGTGCGGTCGTGGGCGCGGGAATGGTCGTCAATGACTGGATGGCCGTGACCGGTCTCGATACCACGGCTACCGAGCTGTCAGTTGTCGAGTCTGTCTTCAGGCTAGGTGAGGGCAACGGGCCCAGTGCTATTAATACTACCCACAAGGACGCCATGGTTGAATCTTTCTACTAAATAAGATTGGTATTTCTGTCTTCTGCGTTCTGAATGCGGGGGACAGAGAGTGCTCGGCGCACGGCGTGTGGGGAAAAGAGCTAGGAAAATGGTATTTCGTAGCCATGGGCTCTTTCTGGTATAGAAAATGAATGATACCATGTGACTTGAAACTTTCCCTCGATCATGAAAAAAAAAACTGAATATATCAAATGCGATTGCCTTTGCTCCAGTCCTGGAGTGCTCGAATTCATCCGAGCAGGAACGAAAACGTATTATGATGGTGAAAATCATTAAATGAGTTTTTCCGGAAAGACTCTATACCCTCGGTATTTACTAATATGGACTGCAGCTAAAATCGGGATGATGTGACGTATCACGACAACCGTATCCATCCATCCCGCATTCTGATAGGGCTGAAGGCGGTGAGGCAGATCGTCGGTTTTGGCGCACGTGCTTCAACCTTCAACTTCGTGCCTGGCGCATTCAACTTTTGCGCCGTCACCACTCACACCTTTCCACCCACAAACAACGACCCACAAACCACACCTACACCCTCTTGATCCACCCTTCGCCCATACTGCCTCACTTCAAGGCAGTTCAGCTGCTGCATGCCCACATCCATACATACTCACCTCTGCCTCTTTCTCTTTCTCTTTCTCTTTCTCCACCAGCAATCATGTCGACCTCCCAGCCCTCCAACGCGCTGGCTAAGCGATCCGCTTCCACAGCACTAATGCCACCGCCCCCAGCACCAAAACGCATCAAGCGCCCGACTATCGTTCTGGACGAAGACACATACACTTCCGCGATCAACCACATCATCCGCCGCGACTTCTTCCCGGGCCTGGCAGAAACAGATGCTCAGGCGGAGTACCTCAATGCTTTAGAAAGCAAAGATAAAACGTGGATTCGAGAAGCGGGGAAGAAACTTACGCAGGTTATGACGCCGTTACCAGCGGGACAGAGAAGGAAGGCTAAGAGTGGGATTGGAGGTGGGAGTGTGTACGGAGGCATGACACCTCTAGGACGCGGTATGAGCGAGACGCCCAAAGTATGGGGTTCAGATACACCCGTCAGTGTCGCAGGAACAGAAGTCACAGAAGATGAAGATGCAGAAAAGAAGCCCGAAGTGGATTTAAATCTCAGTCTCGGCGCCTTCCAATCAAAGTACACATCCGAGGACACCGAGTCCTTCAGCCAGATTATCGACCTGCAGAATCTCAAGCGATACGAGAAGAATGCATGGGCCCGCACCGGGAACCGCTACGCATCCAAGCAACGCCTCGCACAGCAGAAACTCATCGCCTCGAACCCCTCCACCACAGAAATCACAACACTCACGACCCGCCCGTCGCAGGATCTAGATCTGAGGCCCGCAGCACCAACAATGCATAAACACACACCTTTCAACACGCTCATGTTCGCCCCGGATAGCGTAGAAGACTGGACGCAGACACGCGCCCAGCGTTCAGAACTCGCCAGTCTGGCCCCGCCGAAAGCGGTCCTGCATCACAATACCCGGCTCCCTGATATTTCCAACATGCCCGCTCGCCCACCATCGCCGACAATGTCAGCAGTCCGCGACGCAATAGCAGGACGGCCGCGTCTCTCGGCCAGCGAGGGGGGATACACGGGCTCGGAAACACCGCGCGTGAATGGCTATGCTTTTGTCGAGGCCACGGCGCCGGACTCGGACTCGTCGGACGAGGAAGACGCGCCCACAGACTTGCTCGAGCGCTTCGGCGCAAAGGCGAGTACGGGCAACCCGTTCACCATCAACGAGAGCCAACGACGCGAACGACTGCACCATAAAATGGTCGAACGCATAGCGGAGAAGAAGAGCGGCCGCGAGCCATCCTCCTCTTCTTCTTCTTCTTCTTTTTCTTCCCCTTCTTTTCCCATTACTTCCACTTCCACTTCCAATACCAATACCCGAGGCATCTTCAACCCAACCGATACTCCCAAATTCCTCTCGGCTCCTACACCGCAGCGACTGGGCATGACGCCTGGTTTCGGCGGCGCTGCAAGTGCAGGTGCAGGTGCAGGTGGGCGGAAGGCGGGCAATTTGACGCCTGCCGCGCAGAGACTCTTCGACAGAGTTGGTGGTGGGTCCACCACGCCCAAGAATGCTGGTAATGGCGGTTTCGGCCCCAGGAGTAGTAGTAGTAGTAGTAGTAGTAGTACGTTGGCGAGCACGTGGACGCCTACGCCCAAAGTGAAGAGGAGGACTTGAGTCGTAATCGGTGGTGATTGATATGTGGACACGCAATGTGGGGAGATGGATGGATGGATGGATGGATGGATGGATGGATGGATGGATGGATGGATGGATGGGCTGCCGAAGTGCTCGAGTAGGTCGTCTTTGATCCCACAATGGTGGTGGCGGTGGTGGTGGTAGTGATAGCTGGGGGTAGATGGATGGATGTAACTCGAACCCCTGGATATGAATAGATATTTATAAACAACGCCAACATGTATCGCTTTGGTATGGTATCACTTTGGCACTAATTATATATATATATATTTACTTCGAGTACCATACTTCTACTAACAACCACGTAAGTCCTCACGGCAATACTACAACAAACACATCATACCATATCACATCACATACAAAACCCAGCACATCAAACTCAAAGGACAAAAAAAACACTCTATTTCGATTTCCCAACCCCTTCCCCTTCCCCTTCCCCTCCCCTACTCATGTATATACAAACATTACTGCCGGCCTCCCCGCCATTTCCATCTCCATCCCCATCTTCATCCAATCAATCAGTCCAATTCCCATTCCCGTAACCAGGTGGCTATTACTATCCACTCCTCTCCACTCCTCTCCACCCCCCTTTTTCTCGCCATGTAGCGTAGCGGGAAGGAAGATGGGAAAGTAGAAGATCTTGGAGGAGGAGGAGGCGGAGGAGGAGGAGGAGGAGCGGATTAACAACTGGAGAGAGAAAAGAAGAAAGGATTGAACATGGAAGAATAAAAGTTGGAAGCAGGGGACTCGGTAAAGATACTAGGAAAAGAAAAAAAAGTAAGAAAGAAAAATAACACCATGCATCCGCTCGCAATGCTTATGCAAATCGCAATTCAATTCAAAAAAAAAACTCGACGCCATGCTATGATTTGATGTTCGGGTTCCAAAGCAAAAAAGAAAAGCTTCCCTTTGTTCCTTCCTGCGGCTTCTGATGCTTTGCAAAACTTCCCACCAACCTCTGTCAAAATTCCACCACCACAACGTGATGTGAAGCAACTAAACCAAACGACGAATCAACGCAATGGTGAAATGGGGCAACTTGTGATAAGCGAACCGAACCGGGAATAGGGGGAAAGTGAAAAGATAGAGTACAATAACAGTCCAAAAAACCTGCCTCCGAGGGGATCAAGCGCTCGAGAGATGAAAGGGCTTCCGAAGAAGAGAGAAAAGCTGGCAGGCAGGAGGTGGTCTTATTAAGAGCGCCGACGTGTACCCGTGTTGTTGTTATTGCTGTCTGGTCCCTGATAGGTTCGGAATTGGGTGCCTGGAGCATGGTAAGACCTATACTGCCTACGCGGTCGGCTCTGCGCATCCTGGGGACGATCAGAAACTCCATCTCGCGGCATGCCGGCAATGCGCTCACCATATTGTGGATTCGGTGGCATCGACGTGGTGGGAGAGTACGACGGTGCCGGTGCCGTCTGATTCATGTAGCCCATCGGGGGCTGTGAATGAGGTGGCGGGGCGGGAGAATAATGAGGCTGTGAGTACGGCGGTTGAGAATGTGTCGGCTGCATGTGTGGTGAATGTGCTTGTGTCGGCTGCGGGTGAGGTGCCTGTGAATGGGTCGGATGTGGGTGAGGGGCTTGCGAATAAGGAGACATGGAGTGTGGTTGAGAAGACAACGGCTGTGAATGAGGCGCCTGTGAGTGAGGAGGTTGAGATTGGGAGTGTGGATGCGGAGGAGCCATGCTCGCTGGCAAGATGGGTTGACCGCCATACTGATGCATCTTCAGAGGTCCAGGTGCATACGGCTGAGACATTGACTGCGACGGAGGTGGTGGTGGAGCTTGGAAACTTCCAGGTGGAGGCACGTAGCTCTGGTAGGTGGGTGTTCCATTGTAAGGTCCAGAGTACGGCGCCGGCGGCGGTGGTTGTGCAGAATGGTTCTGGCCAGGCCGATGCGGATCTGGGTAGTGTGGGAGAGGAGGGTGAGGACCTGGTTGTTGTGGGTTTGGGTAATGAGGGCCTGGATGATGGGTACCAGGACGATGAGGCTCCGCATGAGGTGGTTGAGATGAGGGTGTATATTTCGCTGCTGGTGGTGGGGGTGGTGGGGCTGGGTAAGTAGCCCCCCTAGGTGGAGCTGGATCATAATGAGCGAACCGGAAGTTTATAGGAGCCGAGGGCGGAGGGCCTGGAGGCTTCGCTGGTAGAGATGAGTTGATGGGCGGTAAGTGATGCGCATTTGGCGGTGGATATGGACTCTGATGTACTGGCGGTGTGGGACCAGACCTGTTGTAGTCAGGAGCACGGGCTTGGGCCGGACTTGCACCATATTGCGCAGGCGACGGTGCTTGTGATGTGCTCGCATGTCTGCTCTGATGTGGATTTGGATAGCGAGAATTCTGACCCTGAGCGTTTTGTCGAAGGGGCGGCGGATAAGCATGGCTGGTGCGAGGTGATTGCTCGTACGAAGGTGGTCCACCAATGGAGGGCCTTCGAGATTCTTGGCCTGCCGTATTCGAGCTACCATGAGGACTGATTGGTCTCGATAGAGGCGGTGCTGTCATATAAGAGCGATCACCACCATCGCGGTGAGCGCTAGATCCATCGTGCCGATCTCCATTATTCAAAGCTTCGGCTTCTGTCCTTGCCCTGTATTTGGGGTACTCTGGAGGCGCTGTCCCTTCCTTTGCAGACTTCTTTACCAACATTTCTCTGATTCTAGCAATCGGATGATCGGTCCTTTTAGTCCAATACGGGTCTCGCGGTGGCGATGCGCTCTTTCGGGGAGGTGCCCTCTCTTCCTCGAGACCTGACATGGGCTGATCCTGAACATGCTGTTCTTGATTCCGAGGTACGGTGTCTTCTTGGGGGTCCGAAACTGAAGGCTGCTGATAAGAAGGCGGTCGATTGCGACCAAGACTTGCTTGGAGCGAAGGACTGTCGGAACGTGGGTTCTCGTGCATGGGTGGCTTTGATTCTCGTGACCTGGAAAGAGGAACCTCCATGTCGTCGTTCAGTATGTCCATGATTCGATGTGTCGACACCTTTGGGGTTTCCATTTTCGTGACCTCGGCTTCCACGGGTTGAGGTGTCGCCTTTCCATTCGTCTCCCACTGAGGACCGGGTTGGATAGCATCCTCTCGTGGTTGGGTTGGCTTTATTGGACTGCTCTTGGGTGTGTCCATGGACATGGCTGCGGAAGCGGCTGATGGAGGTTCAAGGGGCGTGACTGGTCTGTCAAGTTCAGCCGGTAGTAGTGGTGGAGGAGTCGAAACCGGTGGGGTCTGAGGAGCGTGAGAAACTTCAGGAACTGGAGTCTGCTGTTGTTGCACCTCATTTTTGACCACAGTCTGAGCTGGGATTTCGGCAGAAAGCATTGCGAGCAGATACAAGGCATCGGCCTGTTCATTGGCAATGACCTTGGGTGACTCGGGTGGCGGGGGTATTATCTTCTCAATCTCAGAGGCAGCGTCGACCAATTGAGTGACGTTGTGATGCGCAATTGCTTCGGTACGGTCTGGTCCCGTGTACTTTGCAAAATCTCGGGGAACACCATGAGCCGAATCTTCTCGGTCCTCATTCTCGTTGAATGCCTTGAGTTGCTGTGAGAAATCTTGGCGGAGCATCTCCTTGTCGAGCAAACGTTCGGTCTCAACATAGGCCCTGCTGCGAGAGGTGAACTTGGAGCCCAACCGGTCGGACTCGCCGATTTTTGGAAAGTCGACATAGGTGGGCTCGATGATGTTTTGCTCATCATCGGTAGCGTTGCCATCCTGAGCTTTCATTTCTCGCTCCAGTTGCTTAGCGCGATGGAAGCATTGCAGGAGAAGATCATCCCGCAACTGCTCGAAGCGATTCTGTGTTGGTCAGCATATTGCTAGCGGCAAGCAGCGAATGATGACGATGATGATGATAACAATGATAATGATGATAGTAATAATCAATGAGCAAAAAACTTACGACAAACTGCTCAGTCTGAATGTGAGTCTCGGCTTTGCGCAAGCGTTCGAGCTGTTCGAGTTTGAGACGGCGTTCGGCGGTGACCTGGTCGAGACGACTTTTGCGGTGCTTGTCGAGCATAGCCGTGAGACCGGGGTACTCTGGACATCGTTTGTGGTACTCTGGATCTTTTTCGAGATTATTAGTGGTCCGATTGGACAATTCTTCAAGAAGCTGTTTCTGAACTTTGGCGAGACTGCGATAACTCATCTTGATGTTGAGTTGTCTGCGCAAGTCGACTTCGACGTTGATGTCCGGATGTGGTTGGCGGCGGCGACCAGGGAGGCGTCTGGTGGCCTTTGCCGGGGCATCAACATTGGCGGAGGGGAGAACATTCTGTTGGCTGTTTGGGATATCTGGCATCTGTTCGGGGGTGCCAGGCGGCGTGGACGCGTCGGTCAACTCAGGCGGAGGATCGGCAGGGTCAGCTTCATTGTCGGTGGTCTTGCGCTTCTTGCGACGCGGCTGCTTGTCGGAAATGTCGCTCTCACTGCGAGTGGTGGGAGCGCCATTCGCGCGGCCACTTGCTGTTTTGCTCGAGGCCGAGGAATCAGCCGATGCTCTTCTCTTTTTGCCCGCCGTCTTGGAATCGTTGGAGATGGGGCGAGACATTAGCTCCGAGTCGTTTCCTTTGACTTGTTTGACTTGTTTGACTTGTTTGACTTGAATGATGAGTGAATTCTGATCGACAACGGACGTGGTAGAGTCTGGCGGCGAACCAGAATCTGTCGAGACTCGGCTGCGCTTGGCTGGACGCTCATCTTCGACATCAAACTGCGCGTCGTCGTAGTGCGCAACGTCGTTCAACGAGCTGCGTCGACTGTCATTATTAGAGTTGGTGTCTGGGGGAGATGCAGCAGGGCTGGTGTGATTCGATGCTGCCTTTGCAGCACCGCGAGTGGTCATATGTAATGGTTCGGATGGTTGAAGACGAGAGGTCTTTCCTCCTGCGCCAACACTACCTAGGGTCTTTCTCGCTTGTCGACTAGCTCGTATTGTCGCTGCCAAGGGTAATTAGTTAGCATGGTCCCATGGCCGTCTGCTGTGACTGCGACTGTGACTGTGACTGCGACGACGACGACAACGACGACGACAATGACGGTAGCAGCAATGCCAATAATACAAACAAACATGATGAATCAAATATACGTACGAGGAGTCTTTGCCTGGGGTCGTGGTGCTGCTGCTGGTGCGGCCACCTTTGTCGCTTTGTTCTTGCGCTTGGGCGGCATTGTGCATGCGTGGTCAGGACCTAAACAAGCAATACCTAACATTCGTTAGTCCCCCGTGACCATGGTCGCTTGTCATTGTTCAATCTTGACGACCCACTTGGTGGAGGAGAGAGAGTGATACGTACGGGATCCTCACAGAACAAAGATATTCTGTATGTTTTTGTAGTCAATGTCGAGGTCACTACCTGAAACTGGCGGCCAGTGGCGTTGTCAGTGTTGAACCAAGGGAAACAAAAGTGGTGTGTCCAAGGAAGCAGTGCGGGAGGGGGAGAAGAGGGAGTAGGAAGTAGAAGGAAGATATATACTCGTCGTGCTAGCGCGGACCACAATAATAGCAGGAGATGCGACAAGAGAAGGGTGAGGTGAAGAGGGTATGTATGTATGGTGAAGTGAAAGGCTGGTGCTTACCGTGACAAAAGTCCGCTGCCTCCCCGTGCATGTAGCACCCAAAATGACCGAAGAGGGAGAGGGCAATAAGAGCTGCTGCGATGCAAAGCTAAACGTCACCTTGGCTATTTACTCATCGCCCCGTTTGGTGAGTACAAGACCAAGGAGCAATGAATTCAGCCACGGATGGGGTTGATCGGGGGAGGGAGGGTTTGCTCAAAGGGATTCCGGACTGCCGCTGGCTGCGAGGATGCAAAACACCCATGCAGGAATAGAAAATGCTCCGCTGACTTGTGGCACGGGTGGAATAGGGTTGCAATGCGCGCTGCCAAAAGATGGTCGGGGCCCGTCAACAGAAGGAGGAGAAGAGTGGATAGACGAGGGCAAACTCTTCGACCGTCGCCGAAGGGGGGTTGAGGTTGCGGTCGTGAGAAAGATGCTCACAAAGTGATGGGTGTTGCTGGCGCTCTTAGCCCCGATTCGTTGCGCCACACGTCTTGCCCACCAATCCCATCCCAGCAAGCCGCTAGCAGCCTCTACCATGGTCTTCGAGTATCGAGTATCCATCTGACAGACTGGAATCACATCATCTGGTATCTAGTTGAGTAGGTAGGTATGTAGGTAGGTAGGTAGGTAGGTAGGTAGGTATCTAGGTAGGTAGATAAGTAGGTACGTACCTATACAAAAAAAAAAAAAAGAGGACATGTCCTTTTACCGGGTTACGTCTCTCTCCAATGCTAACGAATCAATAGCCGCAAAAGCAGTGGAACTTGATGCACCGCTTACTCCCAAATCCGCAGCACGACTACATATATATTATTTATTCACCATACAAGATGGAAAGAAAAAGACAGTCACTCTAATCCTCACAACCGCATAACCTTTATACATACCTACCTACCTATATATCTATCTATCTATCTATCTATCTATCTATTTCCCCAGTATTAATCCCAACTTGCAGCTGGGAGAACAAGGCCTGATCAGGCCAGACCAACTAACCAGCTAACCAACCAACCAAAGCCACGGCGCCCACGGCAATAAGTAAAACCAAAATACTTTTGTACATACATTGCAAGTCCCCTCCCCTCCCTCCCCCATGGCCATCCATAAAACCACAAACACGGCGTTCGCAAAACACATACATCTGTACATCTCGTCCCATCTAATATACCTCAGGAGCCTCCCGCTCGCCCACACTGGCACGCATGTACGCAACGCATCGCAACGCATCGCAACGCAACACACGCACGCACGTCGTCGTCCTGCCTGTGCACCTGCTGCTTCATCCATGTTTCGTCGCCGCACGTCATTACCCGCGCCCGCGCCCGACATGTAATGCAAGCCTATGCCTGCTGCAGCGGTAATATGTATAATGAACATACTCGCACCGGTGTGTCGCTGCACCACGGCCCCGTCCCGTGGTGTGTATGTGTGTGTGTGTGTGTGTGTGTGGAGGGGGGGGGGCGTGGGGGCCCTGTCCGGAACAATATGGAAATCATCATAGTACACAGGTACACGAATTGGTCTGCGATTGATGCATCTCTCTCTCTCTCTCTCTCTCTCTCCCTCCCTCTCCATATGTACTGTGTAGTCATCGAATCGAGATGTGTATTACTTTTTCCGTCTGGGGCGGGGGCGGGGGCGGAGGCAGGCGTAAGACTAATACAGTAGAGCAGGGCAGCCCAGCAGAGCAGAGCAGGGCAGAGCAGAGCAGAGCAAGATGAGATGAGATATAGGGGGGTGGATGTATAATATGTATGTCAAAATGCACACTAACGCGCGCGTGCGTATGCGGGGAGGGTAATACAGTATGTACTGTACAGTACTGTACAGTACAGTATGCAGTGAGGTTGATGTCCATGTCCATGTCCATGTCCATGTGTACAGAATATATGTATATACGAGCCCCATTGGCAGCGCTACAGATACATGCATGGTAAACAAATAGTAAATAAATAGTACATAATAGTATTAGTAAATGAACATACATAGATTCAAATGGCCGCCGAGGAGCACGTGCGAGCAGGAGCAGTCTGGTGCGATTGAGCGAGCACATGCAGGAGCGCGAGTGCGAGCGTGAGCACGAGCACAAGCACGAGCACGAAAGCCTACCTATTAATTAGATCCAATTGATATTAATTAGATCCAATTGATATTAATTAGATCCAATTGATATTAATTAGATCCAATTGATATTAATTAGATCCACCGCCCTACTTTCCGCATCGAGTCAATTTGAATTAATGAATAAACAAATATCGAATATCGAATATCGAATATCGAATATTATCAACCGAATATTAAAATGAATATCAAAGTAATAGGAGAGAATATGACTCGAAATCCTTGCATGAACGAATGGAATGAATGATTTCTTATAGTTGTTATTATGTATTTGTTTATTGATTGATTGATTGATTGTCTTGCGAATTGAGAATTGAGAATTGAGAATTGAGAATTGTCAATTGTCAATTGTGATTTTGAATTGTAAACTCTCAGCCCTCGCATTGGCAATTGCTACTGCAGAACCCACCGTGGTGGATTTCTATACACTCTCTGTATGTATGTACACAAAAAAAAAGGCCCCACCCAAATAAACATCTCCAATCCACCCCTAACCCCACCCCTCGCCTCGCCTCGCCTCGTCAGCGCCAGTAGCGTCAAGCTCCGATTAACCACTAATACGACGTCAAGGCTTATAGTAATTTTTACGGTGAACCTGCAAGGAGCCAACCTGGAGGACCCATATAACGAACGAATGAACGCCCCGATTTGCAGAAACGCTCACAAGATCGAGACTTCCAAAGGGAGAAGCTCGCACTGAAGCAAAACGAAGAAGAAGAGGGGCAGAACAGAAGGAAAACTTGCCGTGAAGGCGGAATTGCGGAGTGGCTTGCTCGCATGGAATCAAGGAAGCGAAGTGGTTGTTGTATCGTAGATTGCGTCAACGTTGCATTGTGCCCATGGGCATCATGTCCCTTCTCATGCGCATTTGCCGAATCGTGAAGAAGAAGAAGAAGCCCGCCCGAAAAAAAGGAAACTCAAGGCAACAGCCTTTCTCAATAGCGATCGACATGTCTTGAACTACCTCGCGGCGAGGGTGAGTTGTTCAGGACGAAATCGGGTATTGGAGGAGTGATTGGACGGCTTGGAGGTGAAGGGCTGCGTCGCAGAATGGAGTTGCTGGCGCGTAGACTCTGGAGGCTCTGAGAGTGCATCAATGAACTGGGGCTGTTGGCTCGGCTGCTGTTGGATCGCATGCGACTATAGGGGCGGGCCGGACAGGGAATCATCTGAGTGGCCAAAGGACTCGCCATGATGCTCGTTCCAGACGTCATGGGTGGTGCTGGTGTCGGGCTCTCCGTTCGAAAGAGAGGATGGATATTTGCTTCACTCACGCACGGACTTGGCGGCCGTGAGTGATCGTGCATCATTTTTGGCGGCGGAGCTAGCGCGGGTGACTCTTTCCCGTCAGATATCAGAGGGAAGGGGCCATCCAAAGCACGAGCGGGTGAAGGTGGACGGCTTCCTGGAATGGGTTCCAAAACCGTGCCACGTGATGGTGCCAATCCTGCATCTTTGACAGACTGCAAGGCAGCTTCTCTTGCCGACTGCTTTGCAGCTTCTCGGACAGAAGGGTCGACATCGCTGGTATCCCACGTCTCGAAACCATCGGCTGTTGAAATATTGTCAATGATGCGACCTTCGGGATAAATGCTTCGCGAATCTCGGTTGAGCGAAGAGCGATTGATGAGCTTGGTGCGTGATGTGACAGGCCGTACAACGTGATGGAGCGAGTCTCTCCATGACCTGAGGGATTGAGACGAACGGGCCGAGGATGTAGGAGATGGATGTATGGCGAGTGGGGAGGCCGGTAGAGCGGGTTCTATCATGTACAGGTTGGGGGTTTGGTTCGAGTTTCGAGTCTCTGACATGACCGAATCTCGTGGGCCAGATTCAGGATCTGATGAAGCTGTTGATTCGGCGTTCGGCGTCTTCCACAATGGAGTGCAGTATAGAGCAATTTGACTGAGGCAAGCCAAAATCCAGATTGCCATCTGTGCAGCAAAGATGGCAGTCCAGTTGCCGACTGCTGCTTTGGAGGTGGCCGCCTTCACCTCTCTTGATCTCGACTTGAGGACGATAATCGATATCAGTGATACCATCAACGCAACCGCGGATGGTAGGATGCAGCACGCTGCAAGGATTCGACTTATGCGGGTCGACCGCTGCTCGCTTCCTTCTCTTTTCCAGGCACACTGTATGGCAAATAATCCCACACAAAACAGGGCAATCCAATCCAATGCACTTGCAGCGATTGGAAGCTTTGCGAAGGATACGCGTGCCGTGGACAGTGATGCAGCGTCGAGCATAGAAAAGACAGTATCTGTGGCAGTGGCAGACCATGCCACCACCCCAAGGAGTGAGAGGTAGAATCTGCGTGACATTGTGCAAATCAGGCAAGTAGATTTTTCCGTGGCGAGTGTGAGGCGAGCTTCCAGCATGCAAAAGGGAAATCGTCGTGAGGGTAGAAGGAGTGTTAATAACTTTCCAACGATGAAACGACGGCAGTTCGCCCCGACTGAACAAGGTCTAAGAAGCGGAGAATGCAGACATGGCAAGTGAAAGTATATGTATGTGTTGGTATGTTTGTGAGTAATTACGCGACGCGAGGACAATGCGGTTGAATGGGGAAGAATGGAAGCCCCTCGCTATAAATCGCGGATAGCGAAGTCGACGTCACGAAGAAGACGAGACGAGACGAGACGCGTGTGAGGAATAATATTTCGGATAGGAGGCGAGAGTGGATGGCGTGGAGGCGTGGTGGTGGGCTGTATTGCGTCGTCCCAAAGCAGTAACTGCAGGCACGTTGTGGGTAGGGTGCTGCATCTAGGTATCAACTCGCGTGCTCGTAGGTATATCATGCATGTATTACCATTCATGTTTCTCTGATGCAAGCCAACAGAACTGATTGACTTGAGACCAGACTTGGAGTAGGCAGCAAATGTACGTACCTTTTGATGTAATAAATAGTACCTCTGGCATATACAGCAAATGTTACAAGCCCAGGTGGATGATGATGCCTTGTAACCCGTACATGTGTACGTCGTAGTAATTGCTGGCAGCGAGAGAGAGAGAGAGAGAGAGAGAGACGGGGCCAGACCAGATCAATGTCGTCTAAAATAAACAGCCAAAAATTCCAGGTCGTCGGTTTCCAGAAAGGACAGACAGCTGCACACCAAGGAGGGAGGGGGAGGGAAAAGAAGGACGAAAACGAAGGTATTAGTCGAATGTCAAAAGCGAGTGAAAAGCATATAATGAGGGACAAGAGCAAAAATGGCGCAGAGCATGTGGGCCCAGGCGATGGTTATTAAATTGACAAGAGAGGGAGAGGGCAGCGGCAATAGGACCTTTGTTTGGTGGGCTTGATGAGCCTGCAGAGGCGGGTTGAAGGTGGTGCAGCGCTGACCAGGATGTCATCCATGAGTTCCCCTGCAAAAGCTCGGAAGTGAGATGCACGCTTGCTGACTCGCAGCGTGTTTGAAGTACCTCAGGAGCATTGGCGTTGTGGTACGCATTCACGCATTCACGCATTGTACATGGAGCGAGTGGTCTGGGAGCTGAGTGCCGGCGTTTGCCATGCGGGGGCCTCGAACAGTATTGACAGGGTGACAGGGAGCACAAGGGTTGAACGCTGAGGGCCAAAAAGACGAAATGTTCGGAAATGGGCAAGCAGTGGGCCAATTCAACCCACGGGTAACCGGACGCCCTCCGTAGGCTGACAGGCAAACCTAGCGACGCCGTCATAGCTTCTACACAGTAGTTTGTGTAGAGCTGTCGCGGCCGTGAAATTCTCTCCTATTATTTCTCACGCGTTGTTTATTATGCCTTGTGGGGGGTGGGGCAAAAAAAAAATAACAAAACAAAACAGAAAACAATAATAAACAACAAACACTGCTCGACCCGCAACAATTGCTTGCCCTTGAAGCCAGTTGCAAGTACAGTACATATGTACATACGGGTGGACCGGAGTTTGAGACATGATGTTACCCATTGTAATGGATGCTACCAGATGCTACCAGATGCTACCAGATGCTACCAGATGCTACTTACCGACTATTATTATCGCCTGCAGTGTTCGCATCGCACCACCACAGAGTAATAAATACACGACCGTTGTACAGATACGCCACCACCGGAGCTTGAAACATGCAACACTTACGTCTCTCTCTCTTGGTGCCATGATTGGCGATTCATGAAGCCGAAATACGATGAGAAGAGCAGGACAAGTCGGCAGTCCTTGGGGCTGACGGGGGACGGCCACTGCGGTATTGCACAATATTGCAGAATACAAAATGCCGCCTGGAACCTCAACCAGACTGCCGTTGAGAGGCTATCAACACGAGTGGTGACGTGCTGCGAGCGGGGGAACCCCATGTATGTGTAGATTAATCCTCCATGAGCCGTTGCTAACTAACTTTTCCACCTGTAATCCGGGATATGCTGGACGGACCCGGGCCGGGAGGTATCCATTTGAATTCTGACGTCGGTTCGCATCTCGCTACAAAAGGCAGGTATGTACAATGGTACCTTTGTATGTATCTTTGTATGTACTGTATGCACAGAGGTTGGTTGTCGCTTGTCAAATAATACAAGGGGCAGCAGCAATCAAAGTTGTATGTACTCACGTGATCCTTCGCGCTAGTCTCACCACTCGCGGCAGAACCTCTTATGAGATTCGATTCGTCACTACTAAAACGCCTAGAGGGCTACAAAACTCTTACCAAAGGTAAAAAAATTAGTTGTTATTGCCCTTGGATATAAAAACTACTTTACCTTGCCGTAGATTGCAATAAAATTAGGCACTGTTAGCAGCATAATAAGGAAGCCCCCCTTGTAAAAACGTCCAGTAAAAAACTTCAAGTAAAAACCACTCAACTATTACTCACCTATTCGACTACTCAATTACTCGTACAAAGGGGCAATTATCAATAAATAATTCATCGTTGGTTGATGCATGAATGCACGGCCTTGCACGGCCGTCAACTTTTCAACTATTATTATGTGAGATGGGCACGGGGACATGACGGAATAGGATGGATACATGCACGTGACCTCAACCCCGCCATTCTCGCGCCTTTCCCTTCCTGGCCAGGAAGATTGGTTGTTCCGGCCGGACTGTGAGAGGGCAAGGCGACTGACGCAAGTGTCTCTCTGCCTTGTCTGCCTGCGCGCTGCTTCCATCGTCTTCTCTTCACAGCAAACGCTGCCAAAAGAACATCCGCCGTCCTCCCTCTGCAGCCTGCTCCACGGTTGATGAAAAAAACCCCGCCTGCCCTCTCCAGCTAACACAAAAGCCTCGCTGGCAACACAAGCCACAACCCAATCTCCACCCCATCAATCGCTCCATCACCCACCATCCTCAGCCGATCCCGAAATAGCTATTATAGCAATATCCGTCCACCCATTCATCCGCCAAGATGAAAATCACCTTCAAGGTACTTGCGCACCGCCTCCGCAAATCTACCTTTACCGACACGCCTGCGATTCGCCTCGAATGTGCCAGCATGTGGTGTAGTTGAAACGAACTGGTGCTAACATGTCTTGTAGGACCTGAAGCAGAACAAGTTCGTCATTGACGCAGAGCCCTCGGAGACGATTGGGCAACTCAAGGCCAAGATACAGGCGGAGAAGAGCTGGGAAGTTGCTACTCAAAAGCTCATCTATTCTGGTATGCTCATCTCTATGGCCTGGGACAGTAACGGGACGGTCTGCAGACCCTGCGCCATCTGCCGCCAGCAGTAGATTCACGGCCGATCTGTTATACTCCTCGGGCGCGCCATATTCCAACTTGTACACAATTTCTAAATGTGCCACAGGCAAGATTCTCAAGGATGACGAGACTGTGGAGTCGTACAACATTGAGGAGAAGGGCTTCATCGTTTGCATGATCTCCAAGGTTCATTCATTTGTTTCCCCCCCCCCCCGGATTAGTGGCACTAACAACTGTCACAGCCAAAGGGCACCGCTGCCTCGTCGAGTAAAGCACCATCAACACCTGCTCCCGCCGCTGCCCAAACTCCCGCTGCTCCCGCTGCCCCAGCCCCTTCATCATCCGCTCCTCAGAATGTCCCCGGCACTCCATCCCCCGCCCCAGCGCAATCGTCTGATCCTAGAAGTTTCAACGATCCGTCAGCGTTGACCATGGGCCCCGAGCGTGATGCTGCGATTTCCAATATGGAGAGCATGGGCTTCCCCCGAGCGGATATCGACCGGGCTATGCGTGCCGCCTTCTTCAACCCCGACCGCGCAGTGGAGTACCTCTTGACTGTGAGCATACCATGACACTATTGTCCTTGTCGTTTGCTAAACATGCGGATAGGGCATTCCAGAGAGCGCTCTCAACGAGCAACAGCAGGCCACTCCTCTGCAAGCTCGTGGTCCGACATCCCCACCTTCTGCCGCTGGCGGAAACACAACCGCCCCGACAGCTGCCTCCGGAGGCGATGAGCCGATAAATCTATTCGAGGCCGCCGCACAAGCCGGGCAAGGAGGCCGAGGCGGCGGCAGTGGTGCTCGCGCTGGGGGTGCGACTCCTGCCGCGGCCGCGGCCCTTGGCGGGAATAGTCTGGATTTCCTGCGTAACAACGCACAATTCCAACAGCTGCGGCAGGTGGTACAACTACAGCCGCAGATGCTTGAACCGATCCTACAACAAGTCGGGGCCGGGAACCCTCAGCTAGCGCAACTGATAGCCTCACATCCCGAGCAGTTTCTGCAATTGCTTGCAGAGGATGCTGACGAGGAGGCGCCACTACCTCCCGGTACACAGGCCATTAGCGTCACAGAGGAGGAGCGCGAGGCCATTGAGCGAGTACGTTGATGCAACGGGAACGAGTTTGTGATTATATTGCTAACAGATGCTACTAGTTGTGCCGTCTCGGTTTCGAGCGCGACCTCGTTATCCAGGCCTACTTCGCCTGCGACAAGAATGAGGAGCTCGCCGCAAACTTCCTCTTCGATCAACCCGAGGACATCGACGAGCAGTGATTGCTCTTGGTCCGCGTCGCGAGTTTGCATCATGCGGAAAGTCTTCATGTGCCCCTCTTAGGCCATGCTCCACGACACAGTACGACCTTCTACAATCTTTATCTTCGGACCGGGGCGGCGATGCCTCCATTCCGTCTCTGGACCTCTGATTCGAAGATAACTGTGTGGCGAGCGTTAAGATAGTTTTCCTTTCACTCCCATCTGGTAATGATACCTTCCGTATTCCGTTGGCCTGGCGGGAGAGGATCGAGTCGAGCAGACTGAATTGTAGGTAGCTCGGGCCATTGATACAAGGGCGTTTGAGGAAAAACACGTGAGAATCCAGTGGTATCCACATTTATATATTTGATGCCTTTGACAGATTTGCATGCCATGATTGACAGCTTTTGCTATGCCAGAATTCCTCCACGTGTGGTTTACGTCGTCTAGCCAGTTTCTTCTTTTTTTTGATTTTTCGATCCCAGTTCCCAACCAGGGCTCTCTTTGCTGCTTCCTTTTCTTACACTTCTTCCTTCTCCCACAATTTCTGCAGACTCACTTCCAATGATACAGAGAGGTATAAAGTGGCATGTTGAATGTTTGATTTCCTTACTCTCTCTCTCTCTCTTCTCCATATGAGACAATTCTTCATAGCATAACCCGATCCCAACCCAGCATAAAGAATTTTTATATCCCTTTGTCTTTCTCTATCCCATCCCGACCATGACTTAATCATGATTCACTTTCCAACCACGCTCAATAAAAGTCCCTTCACTCGCCCTCAGTGGTGGAACAACCTCACGTGCTGCTCTATGAACGTGATGCCCAACTTCTCACTCGTCTCAAACACGGCCCCATCATTCTGGCTGCCTGTCGGCGCGGCCAGATACCTCACACCACTTCGCGCAGCCCTGAAGACATTATCAATAAAGGGGAAAAATGCGTCCGAGCTAACCGCCACATCCTTGAGCTTCTCGAGCCACTCTGCACGCTCTTCGGGTGTGAAGGGCGCGGGAACGTGGCCTTGTTCGAAATTGGCTTCGAAGTCGTCGCGCTCGATTCCTGAGCTGGGGACTAGGCCTGAGGTGAGCAGGTCGATGGCGTTTGATTTCGAGGGCCGCTTGGTGCCCTTCTTCCAGGTCAGTGAGAGGGTGCGTGGATGGAAACGGAGCCACCAGTTGTCGGCTTTGTCGCCGGCGAGGCGGGTACAGTGGATTCGTGCTTGAATTGTTCTTAGCCCATGTTTCAAAGGGAGTGTGAGTTGGGCATTGGCTTACATTGTTGTCCAGCTCCAAGACCGATGACTTGGCCATTGAGAGCATAGCACACACTGTTCGACTGTGTGTACTTGAGCGCAATAGTCGCCACTGTGAGATCCCTCAAAGCAGATTCCGGGAGCGGACTTGAGTTCTTGGGGACGATGACTGTGTTGAATGTGTCGGCAGGTGAGATCTTCGCGTCGTTGCGGTGTTGTCGCAGGCTGATGCCGAAAACGGTTCGTGTCTCCTCTCCCGAGGGGATGTAGTCGGGGTCCATTTCAAGGACGAGGTATTTTCCTCCCTTCTTCTTCTTGAGGATCTCGAGGGCCTCGGGGGTGTATTTTGGTGCGATGACGCCATCGGAGACTTCGCGGCTGATAATCTTTGCTGTGGGAACCTTTTTTCGAGTTGTAAGTAGATGTATCAACAAATGTATGTAGTGATTCTCAACTTACGTCAACTTCGTGCGAAAGGGCAACCATGTCCCCGAAGCTTGACATGCGGTCCGCTCCACGTGCGCGAGCATAGGCCTGTGCTAGTCCAGAGGTCTCGATGCCCTCGATATCATCTACCATGTACACCTTCCTCTCATCCTCACTGAGCGGCACTCCGATAGCAGCACCCGCGGGTGAGACGTGCTGTGTCTATGTCAGCCTCAATTGGCAATTGCAAAAAGTCAAATGTACACACCTTGAAGCTTGCAGCAGCCGGCGCATTGAGCTCTTTGCTGAGTTCCTGAACCAGGGGCCACGCATTCAGTGCATCGAGAAGATTGATGTATCCAGGTGCACCGCACAGGACCTTGAAGGGCAGCTTGTCTTGTTGCACAAAGACGGTAGCGGGTTTCTGGTGAGGATTCGCGCCATATCTCAGCGGCAATTGCTGCTGTCCCTCACCCGAGTACTTCTTGCGGAAGAAGTCTGAAATAGCACTATCATACGCCGCAGTCTGCTCAAACGCTTTGAGCGCATACGTCTGCCTGCTCTTCTCCGAAACCTCGCCATCCTTCAACTCGGTAAGGAAGTCATGGTAGTCCTTTGGATCACTGATGATGGTAACCCTGGCATGGTTCTTCGCTGCCGCACGTAGAAGCGTCACGCCTCCGATATCAATCTCCTCGACAGCCTCGGGAATGGTCACATTGATGCGTGCCACCGTCTCCGAGAAGGGGTATAAGTTGCAGATGACGAAGTCAATCTTGTCGATACTGTTGGCCGACAGATCCGAATCGTCTGAATCGAGGTTGCGTGCCAGTATTCCTCCATGGACAGCCGGGTGCAGTGTCTTGACGCGGCCGCCGAGCATCTCGGGCGCTTTTGTGATGGCGGATACATCTTCGATGGGGAACCCAGCTTGTCGGATCATTTTGGCTGTGCCGCCCGAGGCGAGGAGTCGCACGCCGCAGTCATGGAGACCTTTTGCGAGGTCGAGGAGACCAGTCTTGTCGTATACGGACAGAATGGCTGGATGAGCAGTGTTAATGAATGACAGCCCTCAACAAAAGAAGATGTCAAGATAGACATACCAGTCTTTTGGCTGCCCATTGTGACGATGAATTCAAAAGGGGGAGAATATGGAAGAAAAGGGTATATGTGAAAAAAGCAGAGGCGAAGAAAAGAAGTGATATCGGGCGCGTGAGCAATTGGCGTCTTGGTGGTGGTGGTCAAAAAGTTTCTGCCCCACTTGACGTCGGGTACCTTTTACCCCTCGATCCGATTTCGGCGAGGCTGCCCTGGGGCAATTAAATTTATTGTTTGGCAAACAAACCCCGCATCTTTGTGGAGCGGACATGAAGTAATAATCAATTATTACATACACTACGGGCTCCAAGATTGTCAAGCAGAAAGCTCGATTTACCGAGTAAGATCACTACATAATTAAGTAATCATTGCAGGGTGCAGGTCTGCTACAAGGGATATCGTCTAACAATATACATATACATATACATATGGTATCATCTGATCCAATCATATCGAGTAGCTCTTGCACCATTAAACCTCGGCCTGATGAAATGAGTTCTGACTTACTCACATCTCATCAACCTCATAAGATGTATATCTCCTACTAATCAATACATTTGAACAACGAGAATTTTCACGTTTCGGTCATAGACCAAAACAAAACATGGAGGAGACAGGCACCGAAGATCTAATCTCACACCTCAAAACCGTCCTCGTCGAATTAAACACCAACCCCTATCCCGAAGTCGCATGTCCACCCAACCTCCCCCGACGAGCATCCGTCGCCCTGATCCTCCGCGTCCAACCAAACTACGCCCACTATCCCACGCTCCCTACGCATCTCCCGCTCCCCAAACTCGCCCCAAACCGACGCAGATCCTCGGTAGCATCACATTCGTCCACGCACAAAGTTTGTTTCAAAGACATTCTCGATGCCTTCTTCGAGCAGGATTGGGTCAAGCATGGGGATCCCGAGATGCTCTTCATAAAACGAGCGGCACGCGTGGGCGATAAATGGAACGGACATGTTGCGCTACCGGGTGGCAAGAGGGATCCAGAGGATGAGGATGATCAGGTCACGGCCGTGAGGGAGGCGTTGGAGGAGGTGGGCATTGATCTTTCGTACGCACATGCGATAGCCGTGGGCAATCTGCCGCAGAGGATAGTAACGACGTCGTGGGGGAAAGTACCGTGAGTATAACTAAATAAGTTCCCTTGCTCTCACCACCCCCCAATCAATTGCGCTATACTAGATGACGGGACAAAGTGCAAAGCTCATACGAGATTTACTGATTTGATTTAATAATTGGAACAAACAGACTCATGGTCCTCTGTCCTTACGTCTACCTCCTCACCTCGCCCGACCCACCCGCGCAACGGCTCCAACCCACCGAAGTAGCCTCCACACATTGGGTCTCCCTCCGCGCACTGCAATCCCCACACCTCCGCACTTATGAATATGCCGACGTCTCAGCGCGCCTGGCCAAGTCGGAAATGGGCATAAAGCGCTGGTTCCTGCAAGCCATGCTCAGCAAGATGATGTTTGCCGCCATCCGTCTCGTACCGTCCACGAGCACGTACTGCAGTTCGATACCGGGCTTCCTACCGCCCGACGAGCCCCAGCCGACGTCGTGGTCGTCGTCGTTTGCCAAGCTGAAGGACAAGGTGAGACTGGCTCTGGATCTGCACGACGAGAGCGCCCCGAGCACCATTCGACACCCGCCGTTGCTGCTCTGGGGCCTGACGCTGGGCGTCATCAGCGACTTCCTCGAGCACATACCCCCGCACAACGCCCTCGAACTGTGGACATATCCCACGTTTACAAACTACGATGTGCGCTTCACCATGTGGGCGCTCTCGTACCGGTTTCGGAAAGAAAAGGCCGAGGAGATGAGTTGGGCAATATTACCTTCTACCACTAATCATAATACCACCACCACCACCACACCTGTAGTAGCAGAAGAAGAAGAAGAAGAAGAAGAAGAACTACCCACCCAGGTCGAAGAAGCCGAACCCGAATCCGAATCCGAACACCACGAGCCAGGCGAGGTAGGTATCGCTGGACTAGGCGTAGGCAGGAATTGGGGGCGCACAGGTCGTGCGAAGCTCGTGGCGAGGGGCTCTGCGGTGAATTCCATGCTAGAGGGCTATTACCCCATTGTGAGAAAGGCCGTGGCGGTAACCTTGGTAGGGCGCATAACCATGGTTTCGCTTTTAGCAGTCTATGTGTGGAATAAGTATGGAGATAGATTAACGAGGTAGTCTGAGACTCTGAGCAGGGAAATTGGTTAATTAATTAATTATTACAAGACATGCAAACCAGGTCGAACCTGCAACCACAACGACAGCCACGTGGTTGATTTCAGCCACAACCACACCTTTGTTTACAAAATCGGACCAAAGTCAAAGTCACATCCACAACAATGCATATCGATATTCCGCACCGCAAGTGTATGAAAGTAAACTTTTTATACAAAAAAAAGCGTTCACAGACGCGTAATATCTTGTGTCATATACATCATAACCGAATGTACTGTACCCGCCTGGCAGTAGTAAGTATCCCCCCAGTCCATATTTGCGCGAGAAAAAAAAGACATGCAACAAAAATCCACATCTAGCGGATATTCAAGTCCGTCTTGTTGGACAACGCCATCAAATGCACCCAGGCCATGTGTCGAGAAAAGGAAAATCGGAGCAAAGCGTTGCAATGTTTTAAAAGCCGTTGAATCCTAGCATCATACCAGCACCCGCGGCCGCGGCGCCGCTCAACCAGGGGTTTCCGGTGATCATGGGCATGGCGCCGCCCTTGGATGCGGTAGATCCGCCCTGTGCGCCCGAAGGATCGATGGAAGGAGCAGCGACTCTGCCACCGCCGCTGGCAACAGCAATGGTGGACACAGCGTTGGCGACGCCAGAGGCATTCGGCACTCCATTGGCACCGGTGGCGATCTCAGTAACCTTTGATGATGTAGCGTTGAAGTTGGTTTGTGCGAGGGCGATTTGGTTGTTGGTGAGATCGTAGACGACGTATGCCGACCGCAGGAAGGTGTCGCCGAGGACGGAGACGGAGTCACCAGCAGGTCCAATGCCTAGAATGCAGGTTGGTGTTCCGCGCGAATATCCAGCAACAATGACTAGCTCATTCAGTGGCACAGAGATTGTGGGGCCGGAAAAGGTGAATTCGAGCGAGCCCGATTCGTTGGCTAGGTCGCAATTCACGAATGCTGCTCCTTGGGTGGAGTCATACTGGGCATTGTAGGTGGTGTATAGAGATGTGGCGACGTTGTCGGGGAGGTACATGAGCGAGGATCCAGAGTCGAGGAGGACGGCCACGGTCTCATTTTTGAAGATGGAGCCTTGGTTGCCGTTGCTACCCATGCCAGTGAGGGCAATGATGAATTCGGCATATACTCCCGACTCGGGAATAATGGGCAGCTTGCTGAGCGTGCCAGTGTATTTCTCGGTGTCGACACCGCCGAACAAGATGCTGCCAGTGGATGCATCGAGATCGTTCAGCCATAAGGAATAAGCGTTGGTGTTGATGTCGCCGTTGTCGGCAAGCAGTTGTGGAAGATTTGCATATGCTTTGCCTCCAGCGCGATTGACCTGGACTTCGTTGACCGTGTATCCAATACCGAGAATGCCCTCGGCGGAGGTAGAGGTGTAGCCGATGCCGAACTGCAGTCCATCGATGGTCTTGCCACCGAAATTGAAAGTGTCTTTTGCATAGTCTCCCGACGCTCCAGAGCCGTCTACGTAGGAGATGTTGAAGTCGCTGTTGACGAATTCATACGTCGACGAAGAATTGGCGTCGTAGGTGCCTGACTCTACGCACTGTTTGCCGCGCTGTTTGCACAGTGCAGAAGAGGCAGCATTTGCCCATAGATCACTACTACCGGTGTCGATGTGTAGACGAAGGGATTGCGCTGGGGTTCCCAAACTGGCGTTGGCAAAATACAAGGTTTCGAGATTGTCCAAAGTTTGCTGGACCGTCTTCTGTCGGCGGCGCAACCGGTCGCGTGCAACAGGGTTCACGACAGATCGTCGCTGGATGTCGAGGCCCAATACTCTTGGGTTCTATTCGACAGACAAGTTAACATCTGAAGTTGGGCAAAAAAGCCAAGGCCGAAGGATTCGGGAACGAGGATACATATGTAGATGGTGGGGAAGATTAGATGGCAGCCAAGATTTTCGCTTACGTACCTCTCTTTGGACCAAATGAAAAGCGGCTGTAGACGATATGAGCTGTGCGACGAGCGCCACAGTTGAGTACTTCATGATTGCGTGGTTTGTGAGCGATGAATATTATAACAGGAAACCGCTGAATATAAGCAGCGTTTGGGGTTGATGTTGATTAGACGCAACAAGCAAAAGACGAGAAAAAAAGGGCCTTCTCTGATGGTTCGACAGTCCAAAAAGGTAGTTGGGGTGTTCCAAGTTCCAAGCCGGGGGTTGAACAATACTCTGTAGTCTTGGTAATTTGATGCTGGGGGGTGGGGGGAGGGAAGGGGGGGAGGCAAGCGCAGGTTATAGGTTCCAGACAAAATGGACCGGACTGGGCCTTCGGGGAAAGAGATGCTTGTATGTAAGAGGAGGTGAATGTCGGATTAAGAACGGACCAGGAGAAGGGAATTTCACCCAAGGCTCTTACAAAGGTATTAATAAAGCAGAGCAAGGAGGCGTGGGGATGATGGATGACGCGTAAGGAAGTAGCGTTTCAACACCACCACACACTTGACGGATGAAGCGGAAGAACCGAGCTTTTTTTCCTTTCTACTAATACATACACGCACACCTTAGAGGTCCACGCTAACCAGTGAGCAGGCTTTTTTACATAAAGAGACCAGTACTGAGACATTTGGCCTTCAATATGTCATAGTTTTTTTCTTTCGCCCCCATCCTTCTGACGTCTGGTTGGACACATCGGCCAACAAGAAGTCAAGATTGCCGCTGGCTTGCGCAGCTGGAGTGGCGGTGCTTGAAGTAGCACATATTTTGTTACAAGGGCTACCCCCCTCCCACCCGTGAAAGAGGCCTGTCTCGAGCGCGTGTGGCCATTTTTTTAAACCTCTGCGCTATTCCTATTTTGAACCAGTGCAACCGCCTGCATGATTAATGCCCACCATGAGCGGCTCTCGACGAGGCTGTACTGTATATGTGGCGGCCGGCTGCCATGACGGCTTGCAAGATTTGAATACGATAAAACTCGCCTTCAAAGCTCTATTTCCTGCTAGTCGTAATAATAGCCCGAGGTAAGTCTTGAGAGAAACCGCTGACCGCTGAACCACTGAGAAGCGCAACTGCAACTGCAACTGCAACTGCAACTGCAACTGCAAGCGCCGCGTACGTACGTCAGTTCCAAGCCTCTCCGTGTCGTGTGCCCTTTGTACTGTACATACATATCCCGAATCAACGCCGCCCGCCTATACAACACCCACATACCTACCTTGTATCGTGTAGGTACTAGTACCTTTGTAATACCCTCTGTATTACATACTGTACATAGTTCGGCGAGACCTGGCCAAGATTTCCCGAAAAAAATGCCCCAGGCCGCCACCAAGTCTTGTTGATACCTTTGTAAGTTTGTATTTTGAGTGCTGACTCTGAAGCAAATTAGCCTGAAACTGCGGTGAGACGAGCCAGATTTAGACGGCCCTTCACCAACAAGACCTGGGCAGGTCTTGCGCCGGCATATAATTAGGTATCAAGTATTACTGTGTAGAACAATCTACATCGAAAACGTCAACCTCACGTTTGTGGCTTGATACCTTTGTAGCCCTTCAATGTTGTATTTAAACTTTGCATCTGTAAAATAATGTGGCTGACTTGCACGCGTACATACATTTGTGGAACTTATTACTGTCTACACTAATAAATACCCGTCGATAGAAATAAAAAAAGATAAAGCTCCTAATTAATTACATAGTATAAGTAAGCATTTGCTCACATCAGCCTCTCGTGTCCCACATTCCAGCCATGTCAATCCAACGTGTACATACGTGTCGGTTCCCGCTAGTTGACAACAGGACTAGCCTTGCCCGCTCGTGAAAGCGTGCCTGCGCGCGTTTCGCGTCCTCCGTCCGTCCGACCCCACGACAAATTCTCAACCGTCAGCATGGCGAAAGCAGAGTCCTCCAAAGCAGCCTCTCGCAATGGCGTCAAACCGAATCCCAACGCTGCCGGAGGTGCAAACTACGAGCTGCCATGGTATGTGTCTCTCTTTGCGCTTTGCACACTCCACGCTGCATACTGCACACTGCACACTGCACACTGCACACTGCACACTGCACACTGCACACTGCACACTGCACACTGCACACTGCATCTCGACTGACACCTAGCCCCCAGGGTTGAAAAATACCGCCCAGTCTTTCTCGACGATGTAGTAGGCAACTCCGAGACCATCGAGCGTCTCAAGATCATCGCAAAGGATGGCAACATGCCTCACGTCATCATCTCAGGCATGCCCGGAATCGGAAAGACGACCTCGATCCTCTGTCTCGCGCGACAGATGCTGGGCGACGCATACAAGGAAGCCGTTCTCGAGCTCAATGCCTCGGATGAGCGTGGTATCGACGTAGTTCGGAACCGGATCAAGGGCTTTGCGCAAAAAAAGGTTACACTACCGCCGGGCAGACAGAAGCTGGTCATCTTGGATGAGGCCGACAGCATGACGAGCGGGGCACAACAGGCGCTGAGGAGGACCATGGAGATTTACAGCGCCACGACGCGATTTGCATTTGCGTGCAATCAGTCCAACAAGATCATCGAGCCGCTTCAGTCGCGTTGCGCCATCTTGCGCTACGCCCGCCTCACAGACGCCGAAATCGTCCGCCGCATCATGCAGGTCTGCGAGGCCGAAGACGTGCAATACTCCGATGATGGACTAGCTGCCCTTGTCTTCTCTGCCGAGGGAGATATGCGTCAGGCCATCAACAACTTGCAATCGACACACGCTGGATTTGGCTTCGTGAATGGAGATAACGTTTTCAAGGTGGTGGATAGCCCGCATCCCATCAAGGTCCAGGCTATGATCAAGGCCTGCCATGAGTGCAAGGTGGACGATGCCTTGATAGCCCTGAAAGAGCTGTGGGATCTGGGATACTCGTGTCACGATATCATCAGCACCATGTTCAGGGTTACCAAGACGATTGATACGCTGAGCGAGCATGCCAAGCTGGAGTTTATCAAGGTAAAAGGATACCTTCCTGAGATGACCAAGATCACGTCACTAACTCGTTGCACAGGAAATCGGTTTCACCCACATGCGCATCCTCGAAGGCGTACAGACCCTCCTCCAGCTCTCGGGCTGTGTCGCTCGACTCTCCAAGATCAACATGAAACCCAATCTCTTCGTGATGCCGGTCAAATAGGAACTGCAGCGAGGATTTGATTTGCATTTAGCACGGTGTCTGGCGTTCAATGCGCACCAAAGCAGGAGCAGCATACTAGGAAAATGAAGAAGAACTACATTTGTTTGCACCATTTTCCGCCGAGACAATGGGACATGATATCATAGGAAAGCCGAATACTCCCCGGGTAGTTATTAGAAAATTTTACAACTTCACAATCTTTACGGGGTCGTCTACCTCCATATGTCCAATCTCTTTGCACCAAAGGTGGTGGTGCCTCGCTAACAACGCTCTCCCTACGGCCCTCTCTCTCACCCCGTGCCTTCAACCCTCTTTCTCCCCATGGATCAAAATAGGTCAAAGGCCACCGTTAATTAGCACACCTCTTATCAGCCTTCTTGTCCGCCCTCGCCCTCGCCCTCTCCAACTCCTCATCGCGCATATCCCAAAATTACGTTTTTGCTTATCCTTCCCCCGTAAGCATCCCATAGATATCGAAAGGATTCAACCCATCGTGAGACTATATTCCCGATACGACGAATGCGAGACAGGGACAAGGCATCATTTAGTTACACACACACACACACACGAGGGCACCGCATAGGGCTGTATTTGCCACGGGATCTGTCATCGTTACGCGAAAGGATAACTTGGCTCGGACATGGATACGAAGACACGCTTGGAAGATTATTACATATTAGCATTCAAGAAGCGATGAAGAAGTTAGCTGTCGTGGCAGTGCACTGAGAGACGCCACTGGAAGTGGAGGACGTGCTCGTGAAGTGACCATGACGCTAAGCCGCCTCTGGCGTTCGGCGATCTTACTAGCGTGCGGACACCTGCCAATTTACGTGTTCGACCGACCACGGCAGACCACACGAGGCTAAGACCACATCGCACGCAGCCCATCGTCAGCCCTTTGTATAGTGAATCAGTCTGGCGCACGTGTTTCATGAGTGTGGCCGGAAATGGTGATCCAGGCTTGGGTGCCGCAGAGAATGTGTCTAGGCAAAAGCGATCTGACTCTAGTGTGATGGATGGCTCCTCAAGTTCCAAAGTCACGGGTAGTATATTCCCATGTCTGCAAAGCTTCGACAATGCTGATATGTCTTTCAGTTGAGTACCACGACCCGTCAGGACTCTTCCCGCTGGTACAGGAACAGCTAACCTCTCGTCTACCCCTCCGGAATCTTCACTGGAAATCGCCCACTCGACCCCTGAGATCAATCGATTCCCTTCATGTGGACCTTGTACCAAGCAAGGACTCTTTACATATCTCTGGTGTCACATCTCCAGGACTAGCACCGCCAGAGGGCACCCAACAGACCTCCACGAGTTCGGAAACCAACCGAGCGCCCTCAAAGGAAAGACGACATCAGATTCCTGGACTTCGGCAAACTCCATATCTGAAGCTCTATCTACTCCGATGTGATGATTCCGACACGTACAAGTCAGGTGCGCGAAAGCAACTCAGAGAGTGGGTCAAAGCTCATACCCCGCCATCTCAAAGTAGCTCTTCGTCGAGCACGCAAGAGAACCACGATGCCTTTGAGTGGATGATCATCCACGTTGTGATTCCGGATACGCCTGCTGCGAGCCAGCCTCGAGGAACAGCAGCTGCCAGTGCAGCGACAGGTGAAAAAGAGAAGACCACTGGGACTTCACGTTGGACACGCGGGACGACTACTATCCTGGAGAAGATCCGTGCCGACTTCAACATCTCTTCGAAATCTGCGCCAGACCGAGTTGCTCAGATAAGACTGGACAAGGGAGTGGTTCCGCCGCATATGCTACCTGCCGTGGTACCGTCCATCGCGAGCCCACCCATCAGTGAGAGTCCGCAGGAACAGGAGAGGGTATGGAATGACGTTATAGTCAAGTGCAAAATTCTCATCTTGCTCTCGTTCGACCTCCGAGTTAGCCAGTACGAAGAAGACATCAGAGAGAAGGACTCGCAACGTGCCCTTCCTGGGTGGAACTTTTGCACCTTCTTCATCCTCAAAGAAGGGCTTGCAAGGGGCTTTGAAAGCGTCGGCTTGGTCGAGGATGCTCTTCTTGGATACGACGAGCTTTCCATCGGACTCGATTCCATCCTTCGTGATCAAGCAAACGACGGTAGTCAAGGACAGGGTGGTGTCATACTCAACTATTCCGAAGATATCTACCAACAGGCCTCGGCGATTTTGAAGAGATCACAGCAAGATGATGGGGGCCGCAAACAGCCCCAGACACACATGCACGATGAAAAGCCGATCAATTCCCAGAAGAAAGACTACCGAGGTCTAATTCTCTCCAACAACATCTCCGTGTTTGACTTCCGAAGCTACATCTTTGGGCGTCAGATGTCGTTACTTTTGCGGTTAGGCAACTCTCAATCGTCAAGGTCGGATCTCGCAGCAAAACTGCAGCCTAGACCAGGTGCTAGTGTGATAAAGCGTTCCATGGATGATAGCAGCGTGGGAACAAAGTCGGGCGTTCCTGCACTTGACTCTGAAGATCTTCTTTCGCTGTCCGAACTCTGCATTCGAGCTCTCAACTTCATCACCTTCGCGGGGCGACTACTGAGGGACGATTTGATGAACGGGTAAGAATTTGTTCCATCTCTACAAGTCTAGAGTAATATCTAACACAATCTTAGTGCGAAAGCGCACAAAGTCGAATTTCCCGAACGCCTGGTGGACAACTTGGTTCGATCTTGGACCTTTGCCTCACTCGAACAAATCTTGAACGAAACAGTTACAATATCCCTTCCATTCACTGTATTTCTGAAGAATACAGCTACCGGATCGTCAGGAAAGATGCTGTCATACGGCAAGCATGTCGAGGAGCAGAAGGTCAGCATGGCTGAGCCGAAGACCATGATCCATCCATCACGGTCATCATCCCTGAACCCCACAGGTGGTCGATCCGTTTCCGCAGACCCACCATATGCCCAACCTGTCGGGCAGGTCGTTTTTGAGAATGGACAATATCAAGATCGCCCGGCCCCAAACCAGGAAAGCACTCTTCCTGGGATGAAGTCGGGACAGCAAGACCTGGCCGGCACACGGGCTCAGCTCCTTATTGTACAGCGGCGTACTCTAGAGCACGTTGGTAAATCGCTAGGCTGGTCGATCGGCTGGGCTGCTGTTCTACCAACGCTTACACAGAAAGAGGAGCTTAGTGATGTGGATCTCGATGCAAAGAGCGACTCTGAGGATGAAGAGGACGAGGTTGTCAAGGCAGTTCCAAAGCCGACTTCTTCTACTGCCGGTATCTCAGCAGCAGCAATTGTCAACGCTGTGTCGTCTATCGACGAATTTCGCCGATACTACGAGGTATTTCAAGCTCTGTTATGGCTTCGGACGACGCTGACTAGCTGTTTAGACTCTGAGTGATCTTATCGTTAAGCACTATACAGCTGCGGGTCAGGTAAAATCTTGCGAAAGTGTTCTAGGTGACCTCGCTGCTCTTCGATTGTATGTTTACTCTTACCACATGCAGATATTGTTACTATTCTAACCATTCATAGTGAACTTGGCGATGTGGGGGCCGCAGCGGCGTATTTTGGAGAGATGGCCTCCCTTTTTGCGGAAAGCAGATGGAACAATGTCGAAACCACCATGTTAAAAATGTACGCCCAATGTTTGAAGAAGCTCAATCGCAAAGACGAGTACGTTCGAACACTGCTCAGTATTCTGGCGAAGTCGGCTGGAAGCAGGATAGCAAACCGAGCCTCTTCAAAAGGATCCGGCGCAGTGAAAGCATCGAGTCTACCAAAGGATTGGCTTGATGATGATAACGTAGACACTACCAGTGTGCTTACAGACCTGGTCGACTTCTCCGAGCAATTGACGTATAACGTCACTGCGCCCATGATGACATACTTTGGCGACATTGTTGTTGAGCCCTATGTACGGCATTTTGACGACAAAGATGGCTTTCAGTTGCGACTTCAATTCAGACATGTTTTAGAAGATGAGGTAGATCTTCGAACGGCCAAGGTTCGATTGGTTAGTGCAGTACCAGGACAAGCGAAGGAAATCTGGTTAGAGAGTTCAGATGATGTTCGACTGCAGAAAGGTGTCTGTCGCATATGGCTCAGTTCAAATGTGGGTGTTCTCTCCCACCAACAGAAACCTTGACTTAGCTAATCTACCCAGATCAATACCACTGGCCCATATACGGTCGACAAGGTGGTTCTTGAGGCAAAGCGAATAGTCTTTGTACAAGAAATCAGTACAAGGCCAGAAGAAGCCACACCTCTCGGCATCTCTAACCCGGTATCAGCAGCAACACTCAAGGCTGCCAAGAAATCACGGGTTATGTGCTATCCTCGCATCGAAGCTTTCCAAGCCCGACTATACTTATCGCACTTGATTCATATCGACAAGCCACGGCATATCGAGATTGAATGCACCACCGGCTCTCTCGAGGTACAGCGAACTGAAATCCGGCTGAAATCCGCGACAGCTGGTTTAAGGTTGCATACTGCGAAGACCATCGTAGCTTCTGGTCAAGTAACTATCAAGGACAGGCCCAGTCCAGGAATGATTGAGACTGGGAACATAGCTCCGGACACTATTACTACGCTCAAAATACCCTACGACCTAGAGTCGATGCTTCCGGATCTTACAATCAAACTAGAAGTGGAATATTTCACGGACAGTGGCCAGTTCCAGTTCTACTCATCCTTCACTGTTCCCATCGAGCTTCCACTCGACGTCAACGTACACGATCACTTCAAGAACGAATCACTCTACTCGAAGTTCAACATCAAGACTGCCAACCAGGTGCCGCTGGAGATTTTGGATGTCGAGTTGGACAGTTCGGAAGAGTTTGAGGTTTTTGGACCAAGGAAACCAAATGGTTCAGTTCATGTTTTCCCCAAACAGCCCGTGTCAACCACATATAAAATTACGAAGAAGCCAATCGAGGCGTCTAAGCGTAGGTTGAGTCACACTTCAATCGGAAATCTTGCACTGTCGGTCGAATACCGATGCCTGGACGAGGATGTCCTGGACCGAGCACGACACTATTTTACATCTGCTGTCGAAGATAGCCCAGTATCTCGGCTTGCTCACCTTCTTGTCGCAACCTTTGTCGATCGCCTGCAACACCGGGTTCTCCCGCACCAGTTTGAGAGGATTGCTCTTCTCGACAAGATCGACATGGGCTTATTTGAAGACATGGGTTGGGTGGAATGCATCGACAGTTTGTCACCCAAACTTCGTGATGAGACGCGCAACTGGCTCAAGAAGTGGCATGAGGTAAGCCACATCTTCTGTTGGCATTTCGCGACCTAGCTGACCATATTCTAGGAGCACAAGTCCATCGATCTCGCTTTGACATCCGACACCGAGTCTCTTCCTTCTGGCACCGCCCCGCCATCACCTTACCCACCCCGACACATTGTCATCACGGTATCCATCCCACAAACACACATTCTCCACACTACATCGCTCACTCTTCTATCACCATCCCGCGCCTCATCTCACTCAACAACAATAGCTGTCGCAGGCCAACCCCTCATGACAGAACTCAGCATCCGCCACACGCGCCAGTGGGGTTCCCCTAGCACGCTTACCGACCTTGCCAACATCTCCTCCCCGGCCTCCCCGATAGAATTCGTCTACACCATTGAAGCCAGCCCTGACACATGGCTTGTCGCCGGCCAACGCCGAGCGCACTTCACCGCACGCGAAGACGAAGAACACAAATACCAGATTATGTTGATACCGTTGAAACCGGGCAACGCTTTGCTTCCGAACATCGAGATTAGAGCCAAGATAGCGCCAAAGGAAGATGCAAAGGGGCAAGGAAGGGGCGAACAGGAGGAAGATGGTTTGAATTGCGAGACTGATTATTTGAGCTATGGGGAGTGCGTGCATGTCATTTCGGATGTGACGAGTAGTACCATAGGGATTGGGGAGATGGGTGGTCCGAGAAGTGCTGTTTGGATGCAGAGTACGGGGAGATAGATAGGGGGGGGGGGAGGTCTGAGATGGGCAAATTACTACAAGGGCTGGGCTGGCAGATACGATGGGGGGGATGGATGTACACATGGCCAATTGCATCCTTTGTAAACCATTCGAAACACATCAACCCTTCTGTAGAGTAAGCTCATGTCTCAAGATGTGAATGAAGGACAATCAATGACGAATGTGTGATTTATGGCTCATGTGCTTTTTCTAAAACGACGTGACGTGACTTGACTGTTGTGGATTGTGGTACATACATGTGAACCCACATGCAAGACACCACCATATGTATGATGTCGTTCGTACTTCTGAGAGAAAGAGTGTAACCAAGCTAATTACTGCGTAAAAACAATAAACAACACGAACTTGTTCGGTTGATCATTTCACCCTCTAATAATACCTCCGATGCAGAGGCTAGCTAGACTATCGAATTTGATGCATACCATTGTATCAACAAACGATAGGGCAATACTGTACTGTACTGTACTGTACTCAGTAGTACACAGCTGAACTGGTTCCATGCGCGTACGCTACGGAAATTATTCGCTGCCGATTTCCATGCGGCTAAAGGATAGCGCGAACGGATACAAGCAATCACGTCGCCAAAGACATGGCGCACGGGTCATCGCGCCTGCAGTAGCGCCAACCACGTCAGGTCGCGTTGGCGCTCCTTTACCCATTCCCCGTATTCACCTTTGTTTCCCCACACACAAACATCAACATACCAGCACAGCAACGTGTGTTACGTCCAATTGTGCTGCCCGTCTGACCCCTCCGCCCCTGCACGCCCGCTCCTGCTGCTGGGCGCGCGGTTCCCTGGGCTTTGGCACATAAAAGGCTGGCATCCTCCCCCGTGCTGCAAGATGGCGACTCCTACGCCGCGAACTACCTCCCGCTTCCTCGAGGCCACTATGAATTCGCGATCCAGTATCCACCCGCCGCCGGATTCCATGTGGCAGGATCTGGGCATCGAACAGCTGATTGACCAGTATAATGAGGAGAATGATGCTCCGCCGGGCTCGAGGCACGATTCCGCTATAGAGGCACAGTCTACTAGCTCGGCGTCCGCCTCGATACAGGCACCGTCTTCGTCTGCTTCTGAGGGCACTTTTGGTCGATTCTCCCGCGCAGTCTCATCCCTGTGGCATGGTTCTGCCCTGTCGGCCCTGGGCAAGAGGAAGGCTGGAGCTGATAGTGCGAGCACACCTGCGCCCGCTCCTCTGGATGACCGGAGAGAACAAGCTCGATTGGCGTACGAGGAGGCAAAAGAGCGAGGACTTCTACCCACCCCAAAGGTGTTTGTGCGACCGGTCGCGAGGGCGCGGAGAAAGTCTGGTATGTTATTCCCGTCAATATATTTGCCCATTCTATGGTTATTGGACAGGCCACCAGATCTGGGACCTCCGCCAGAAGGATCATCGATGGAGCTTTGTAAAACCCTGTTATACGTGTTTGCCAGACATACCTTTACGCTGTCTGCATAAAGTTTCTTGACCTTGTACTAATAATTAGTCAGCTGGCTCACCAATAGCACAACAGTCGACGCCACAGTCGACACCACACTCGACACCACACTCTTACCTGATAACCCCGACCCGTATACTCCAAAAGTCAGCCTCGAAAAGGGACCTCAACAAGCAAAAGAAACTCACAAAGCGCGTCTCCAACCTTGAGCACAAGCTCTCGGAAGCCCGGCGCGAACTCGGTCTCGCCCTAGCCCTGAAAGACAAGGAAAACGCTGCCAGACAAGACAAATCCACACCCGTTTCTCCCGACCGCCCTCTCACACCGAACAAGACGCATTTCCTGTCCGAGATTGGAGTCAATTCGCACGTGCTCGCCGAACCCTCTCCGGCAAACACCAACAAGATCACTAAAAGGCGCAAGGCGACCGAGGAGACATCGGTCCCCATCTACGGGGATAGTGAGAACGAGAACGAGAACGAGAGCGAGCGCGAGTGGAAGAAGAAGATCTTCAGCCCACTCACTCCCAAGCGCACCTATACGCGCCTCGTCAAGAAGAGGTCCCAGGTCAATCTCCCCAGCAGCAACAGCAGCACCACCACCACCGAGGAAGAAGTCATCAGGGTAGCTCCCGACGGCAAATCCGTTCCCCCCATCCCCTCGATACCCGCAGGAATCGACGGCAAGCGTGTCACAATCAGGGACGATGGATTCGGCGGCTTCTCGCACGAAATCTTCTAAATGCCCTGCTTCTATTGGTTTCTTGCATGGAGTTTTTTTTCTTGCATAGCGTTGTCGTAATATTGGTAGACCCCCTCTTTGAGTGGTCAACAAACAAACTGCATGTAGCGAGCGAGCGAGCGAGCGAGTCCACTGTTTCACTCTTCTGGATTCGACATGTTTTTTTGGTGCTCCAGGGCAAAAGACGCATGAGACTGACTGCATTCACACGACAACGACATTCACGACGGCATACGGTAACTTCTCTCTCTCTCTCTCTCTCATCTTTTCATGTTTTAACTTTTTTCCCTTTCAAGTTCCTTGTTCGAGACATGATGACATGGTCGATGTGATTGATTAATGCTAAGAACAATGAACGAGTCAGAATCAATCCGATGGAGATACCATTGCTCATTCCTTGTCTGTGTATGTGTGTGTGTGTGTGTGTGTGTTGTGAAGACCCAGCAGCCCCTTTGCCGTCTTATTTTGCCGTAAAACTCCGTTGCTCGAAGATGCTGTATGCATGGTGTATAATCCCCCGTTAGTTTGAAAGGAAACCTGGTGCCCATTTACTTCTCATTTTGCTCTCCGTGTGTGCCATGTGCGGGCTGGCTTGTTTAATTCTCGTTGGGAAGAGCTTCGCTGACGCTTCCGTCGCGCGGGATGTAGTGCACGCCAGCCTGTTCGGCAGCTACAACGGCGTCTTCGGGCAGCTATTCAACGTTAGTCCTCCATGCTGGTAATGCTTTTCCCCCTTCGTCTTTCCCATAAAACTTACAATGCCCTCGACCTGAACGGCATACACGCCAGGAACGTAGCCTTCCAGCCTCTGATACCGTGCGACCCAGCTTCGACTCGTATTGCTCACAGTCATGAGTCCCTCGAAGACCTGACTCGTACAGTCCTGGATGGCATCGCTGTTGCCCGTGAGCTCGAGGAACGCGTCGCAGTTGGGACATCCCGACTGCAAAAACTGCGTGTAGGTGCGTACGACGGAGCACACCATGCAAGCGCGCATGTGCCGCGCCTGCGACGTGGGGATGAAGTTGCCGTTGGACATTTCGACTTGGCCCTGGGTGTCGTTGAGATTGTTGTTGAGATCGGGGGTGCTGAGGGTATTACTGGAGTTGTTGGGAAGGCGTGATTCGAAGACGGCGACGGGGTAGTTCGAGGATGTTGCTGCAGGAGCTTGAGATTGAGCTCGAGAATGGGCCGATGTCTGCAGACTCAGACTCAGACTCGGACTCGGACTCGGACTGAGAAGGCGGGATGGGTCTACGAGGTTGGATTGCTCGTTGAGTGAAGCTGCGGGCGGGGCGCGAGGACCAGCAGTTGGCCGACTTGGAGTAGAGTTGCTGAGTAGCTCGTTTTCAGGCTGGACGATGGACTCTCGGACGGAAACAGATGGAACGGTGCGGTGGTTGTCTTTGTCTTGGGGGAAGAGTGTTTGTCTTGGGTGGAGATGAGTATTTAACAGTATTAGTCCAGCTGTCGAAGCTACAGACGAACTATGATCTTGGCGGTCTCGGGAACGGTGCTGCGGTGTGATTGGCTGGCCACGTTCAACCTGGCAATTCTTGTCTTTGTTCTTGTCCTTGTCCTTGTTCTGGTTTTGGTTTTGGTTTTGGTTTTGGTTCTTGTTCACGTTCTCGTTCATCTCGTCATCAGTCTCGCCCTTGGCATCCTGCAGGCTGTCGACAACACTGTCGCTGTCGATGTCGCTGTTGCTGTCCGAGCTGAGCGATGGTGTATAATACTTGCTCTTGGCCTTCTTAGGCACGGCCACTCCGCGACGTCCCATGTTAGCTCAGATAGTCCTAGCGGAAGATTCTGCCCGGGCGGGGACGGATGTAGGGGTATTGGCGATGCTGGTTGGTTGCGTGTGCCTGGCGGTGGACGGCGGGGCGGAGACGAGGCAGTAAGTTAGTCGAGCGGAGGAAAACCAACTTTTTGGCCTTTCCAAAGTCGTGTGTCTGCTGCCTCCAAACCTCCAGTTCAACTTGCCCTCTTCCACCCTTAACCAAAGCACCGTCAACAGTCAACAGTCAACAGTCAACAGTCAACAGTCACCCAATCACCCAATCACCCAGTCGCAGTTTGCTTTCCCTTGCTCCGTTTGCCGTCGCGACCGTTTGGCCCTTGCGCCTTCTTGAACCGCGACCCCACCATACTCACGACGACAAATATGGGGAATCCACCAGCAGACGCCATCGAGCTCAAGAACAAGGGCAATGAGGCCTTTAAGAAACAGGACTGGGCTGGAGCCGTCGCCTTTTACACCCAGGCCATTGATAAGTTCGACCAGGAGCCCTCGTTCTACACCAATCGCGCTCAAGTTCGTAGCCTCCCTCCCCCCCCCCCCCCCCCCCCCCCCCCCCCCCCCCCCCCGGCCTGTTGCTTGCCTGCTCGCCTGCACGCGACCGTGTGTTGACGGCATTTTATAGGCAAATATCAAGCTCGAATCGTATGGCTTAGCTATCATCGACGCGGATAAGGCGATTGAGATTGATCCAAATAATGTAAAGGTAGGTCCGTACTGATGCGCTGTCACGCGGCAACCCTACTGCCTCCTCCCACGTCCCGAAGAGAAAGAACAGCTCGGGGAGGGTGAATCGAGGTCCATGGCAAGACGATCAAATGTCCTCTGCTCCATGCCTGTATACCCCCGCAGTATCTTCACCGACTTGTCTCTTTCCTCTTCGGAGATGGCGGCCTGCACATACATCCCCCCCGCTAACTCGTCCCCATAGGCATACTACCGCCGCGCTTCTGCCAACACCGCCATCCTGCACCACCGTGAAGCCCTCCGCGACTGGAAGCTCGTCGTCAAAAAGGCCCCCAACGATGCCACCGCCAAGCTGCGCATGGCCGAGACGGACAAGGTCGTCAAGCGGGACGCCTTTCTGAAAGCCATCGAGGTCGAGGATGCACCGTCGGCGGCTGAGGGATTGGACTTGGAGCACATGGCCGTGGACCCCTCATACGATGGTGCTAAGCTAGAGAAGGAGATGACGCTGGAGTTCATCGAGGATATGATTCAAAGATTCAAGGACGGGAAAAAGCTCGCACGCAAGTATGTGTTCCAAATCATCATCTCCGTCATGGATTTGGTGAAGAAGGAACCGACCATGGTGGAAGTCGATGTCGAGGAGGGTCACCAGATCACAGTTTGTGGTGACACGCATGGTATATTTCTCCAATGTCTATCCTCGCTCATGTTGTGCTAACAAGGTCCAGGCCAATTCTTCGATCTCATGAACATCTTCAAACTTGCTGGCAACCCCTCTGAGAAGAATTCCTTCTTGTTCAATGGCGACTTTGTTGATCGAGGATCGTGGTCTTGCGAGATCGCCCTTACTCTCTATGCCTACAAGATGCTTTACCCTACCAAGTTCTTCCTCAACCGCGGCAACCACGAGACAGACGACATGAACAGGATGTACGGATTTGAGGGTGAATGCCGAGCCAAATACAACGATCGGGTCTTCAAGCTGTTTTCCGAATCTTTCTCTGCTCTGCCTTTAGCAACACTTATCGGCGGCAAGTACTTCGTTCTTCATGGTGGTCTTTTCTCCGACGACAAAGTCAGCCTGGATGATGTCAGGAAATTGGATCGTTTCAAGCAGAGGCAACCGGGCCAAGCTGGTCTCATGATGGAGATGCTCTGGACCGATCCTCAGACAGAACCTGGACGTGGACCCAGCAAGCGTGGCGTTGGTCTTCAATTCGGCCCGGACATTACGAAACGATTCTGCGAGGACAACAAATTGGAAGCCATCATTCGATCACACGAGGTCCGCATGGAGGGTTACGAAGTCGAACATGGCGGCCGCTGTATCACAGTCTTTTCCGCGCCTAATTACTGCGACAGCACCAACAACAAGGGTGCATTCATCAAGATCGGACCCGACTACAAGCTCAACTTCACCAAATTCGATGCCGTACCACATCCCAACATCAAGCCCATGGCATACGCATCAAACGGCATTCAAGGCATGATATAGACGGCAACTCGGCAATAGAAAATACGGTACATTCTGTTCGCTTGGTTGTAGCGACGCATACTTCGGTGTTATTTGGCGCAAAAGCATATTGGTACTCCTTCCAAATCTGGTGGTCTCCTTTTGCTTCCAAGGAAGACCGCCGGTTGGATGATGGGTACGTTCGGATGATGGGATGGATGATGGATGGAGTATGTCGTTCTGGATGTGGACCCGGATCTGGTCGTGTATTATTATTTTTCGTTTCTTTTGCGGTTTCAGTCTTGGTCAAAGCTCGGCGTGGGGTGGGTGTATAGATAGATCTGCTACGTTTTGTGCTTGTGCATATGATACGACGGAATCAATGGATCGCTTTTAGGCTGTATGTTAGACGGTAGATAGGCAATAAACACTCAGCTTCACCAACCCGTTCAGAGGCTCAAGTGGACGGAAATATCCAACTTGCATTTACCATGCATATGTAATAATCCATCTGAACCTCCAAAGGCAAGGATCCCCCGCTCGCTCGACCCACATGCCCTACCCCACGTATTATATGTACAAAGGTATGTACATGTAGGAAAAGCCGCTAGTCCCGTAACCACAACAAACAAGGGTCACGAATCCTGAATTCCTGTTGCGCCCAAGACGTATTACTTCACCCCGCCTTCATTTCACTGCCCTCCTCCCTCCATACCATCCTGGATCCAAATCACCATGTGATACCCGTATTCTGTAAACGAACATGTCAACATATCAACACATCTTCTCCACAAATGCCGTCCTCAACGTCTGGCGCAACCTGCGTAATACCCGGGCGGGCGATCCCAACGACCTACTGCTTACGCTGCAGTACCAGCCTGACGAGGGGCGAACAAGACAGTTTGGTGGGAAGGGAAAGGGAAAAGGAAAGGGAAATACAAGTGGGAGTAATGAGGTGGAGAGGACGGATGTAGTAGATGAGGTTGTTGGCGGTGGTGGTGGTGGTGGTGGAAGGAGTATAGGGTTCGTGGTGCCGTGGCGAAGTATGCAGGCACAGAAGAGGGAACTTAGGGAGAAGGAGAAGGTGTTGGCGGAGGCGCTGGTCGTGTTGGCAGGGGAGGTCGCTTTTACAGGTATGTATACCTATGTATACAGTCACTGGGCAAGTAGGACATGTTGTCAAGAGGATTTGCGCTCGGGGGAGGGGGGACGAGTTGGACTGCACAAGACAAGCATAAACACATAGGATACATGTTGATTCAACATCTTAGATCTCTCGCCAACCCTCCAGTCCTCCCTCTCTACCAACCCGCTCATCCAAACTCGACACATTTGCGCAGGCCTGTCCCGTCAAATCTCCGCCCTCGAACTGCAAATGGCCGACAACGCACCCTTTTACGCAAAGAAGAACCTCTACACGGGCGGCGAAATCGCCCGCAAGTTCTTGCCCCCGATAGAGAAGCTCTTCGAGCAAAGACCAGTGCCGCAGCGGATGATCTTCGAGCTGCTCATGGAACTGAAAGATGTGGTTTTCATGGCCATGGAGTACTGCGATGAGGAGACGGGCGAGTGGGAGGCCGAGGGGTGGAACACGTTTGAGGTTCTGGACGGGGTGGGCGTGAGGAGTTTGGTCGAGTTGAGTAGTAGTAGTAGTAGTAGTAGTAGTAGGGAGGAGCAAGGGGACGACGAGGAATCACTGCCCCACACGAACGGGATGACTACGACGACGACGAAGACGACGACGACGATAAATGGAGGGAGGAGATTTCTCAAAAGAAATCCGTCTACACTCTTCTCACAACCACAATCTCAATCTCAACTACTACTACCCTCCTCCTCCTCCTCCTCCACCCACGCCTCGCTACTACAACAACAACACCACCACCACCCACCCCACTGGCCCCTCACAACACCCACCCCAGACCTCCTGCACCTCCTCGAATCCCTCGAAACAACCTCGACCGCCCTATCCCACCTAACGCCCCCGATCCCAGACTTCCTCGCCGCCACCACGCTAACACTGCGCCGCATGCTCGACCGCCGCACCCTGCACGACTTCTCCGTCGCGAAGAAGAAGAGGACGGCCCGGTGCGCAGAGTACGCCCGGTGCATGAAATGGGCGGGCGTGGGGTGGAGAGAGCGCGGCGGATGCAGGAGGGGTTGCAAGAACGACGACGATGAGGGTGTGGAAGCGTTGCCGAGTTGGCATCGTGGGAGTCGGTGGTTTGTTTGATGGCGAGGCGAGGCGGGAGTGCGGGTTTATTGATTGATTGATTGGTTGATTGGCGTTTGGAGGATAGAGGGCGCGGGCGTTGAAGGCCTCTCTCGTGGAATGGAATGGAATGGAACAGTACCATGAATCGGATTCGGACTCGGGTTGGCGTTTGGTGCTCGTCGTGAGTGAGTGAGTGAGTGTCTATGTATAGTATAGTATAGTATAGTATAGTATAGTATAGCATAGTACATGGATAATATCTCGCCACGTTTCCTTTCCTTTCCTTTCCTTTCCTTTCCTTTCCTTCCTTTCTCCTCCCCTGTTGATGAGATAAATCAACCACGCACGCACGGCGTATGGGCTCGTATCATTTCGCCCTGGATTTCGTATTTTGATTTAGATTTAGATTTCTAATTTCTAATTTTAACTATAATACCCTAGGCGCCGTTTCACTACACTACACTGCACTACACTATTACATATATACATATATACAGTAACCAATCTATCCATCTATCCCCTCTCCTTCCTTCCTATCCCATGTATCAAGGGGGTTGGGGGGGGGGGGGGAAATAAAGCGTTTCATTGAAGAACGGCATTATTCGCATGTCTGTCTGTGTATGTATGTATATATGTATGTATATATGTTTATGTGACTATTGATTAAGACTTGGAGTGAAGATCCATACAGCATTGAGAGAGAGGAAGAGAGGAAGAGAGAGACAGACAGACAGGCAGACAGACAGGCAGGCAGACAGACAGACAGACAGACAGACAAGAGATTATACATACATATACATATGGAGAGCATAACATGTCATGTCATATCATATCATATCATGCAATACAGCAGCGGACATTGGGTTATGAAATCCGGATATAATTCCATCCACCATGTATAGATTTATTTATCTCCAAAAAGCCCCCCCCCCCCCACCGTTGCGCCATGGCACTTTTCTCGTTTATCTGATTGATTGGTTGATTGGTTGGTTGATTGATTGATTGATTGCATACATGCATCTATCGTGTCGTGTCGTGTCGTATCGTATCGTGAAGAGGAAGCCGTCAGTCAGCCAGCCAGCCAGTCGTGAGGTGATGAGTAACTAACTAACTGACTAACTAAATAACTAAATAACGCCGGTGCAAGCATGCAACCAACGCTCAAACGCCATGGTAAACTAAATAACACCGGGCAAAAAAAAAGGCCCCTCCTGTTCCCCCCTCCCCATGTATGTATATGTATGCATCATATCATATGGACAAGGACGCGGCGACGGCGAGGGCAACGACGAGCGCAGACAGGACGTCGACGAGCCTGCCCACGACGACGCTGCTGGCGCCGCCCTGCATGAGGTTCAGGCTACGGACGGCGCCCGGGAAACTGCACGTCAGTCGGTCGTCGTCCTTGCGCCCATACGTCAACCGCATGGCGGGCTCATTGGGACAGCTGAAGCCGAGCTGTGCGGGACAGCTGCGCACGATGTCGAAGCAGAGGTAGTCGCACGGCAGCAGTTCCTTGTATGGGCCGGGCTGGATGAGGGTGTCGATCATGGGGTTGCGGGACTGGTTGTACGCGAGGCGGTCGCGCCTGGTCATGTTGAATTCGCGCGTCATGTTCCCCCCGTACGCAAATGTGCCGTTGGGGAACGGGGCGCCGATGTTGCGTTCCTGGAGGAAATCGTCCGTGGCGTTGAAGCTTTCGCAGCGCGGCATGAGGACCGAGCATAGCCACGTCTTGTAGTCGTGGCGGCAGTCGTCGCAGTTGCGCGCGAGTGAGTACTGAGCGTCGCCCGTCGTGTTGCAGGCGACTTGGTCGAGCGAGTTGGTGAAGTTGGTCCAGTATGCGCGGGCCGGGTCGTCGTAGAGGGATATTAGACCGGCGAGGTCGTTTTTGTACTTGGCCGACGAGGGGACGGCGTAGGCGACGTCGGTGCAGAAGGGGAGGTCGAAGATCACTTGGCAGGAGTCGTCTGGGGGAAGGGGGAATGATATGTTAGTATGTTTTCCGACAGGCGGCGAAGAGTGGGATTGGGAAAAGGGGGGAAAGACATACCAGGCTTGGTTATCCAACTGAACTGCCTCCAAACGATTCCTCCCGCTGGCACAACGCCCACATGTGGGACATCTAACCCTTCCGCTGTCCCATTGACGACTAGGAACGCACTATAAGCTGTTCCCGCTTCCAGTCCTTTGATGTGGAATTGGCCCTTTGCAAAAGCGTTCCCTGCGAACCTGGTCGTCAACTTGTTGGCAACAGTAATGTTGGTATTCTGATCCATCACCTGCTGCAAAGCACAGAACGAGCGCTCCATGCCCGTCATGGGTCCCCAACTATCGTTCTTTTGTGTGTACATGGTAAACGGAAAAGGATCTATATTCGACCACTTGTCTACTTCGGTGCTCTGGTTGGTACTCGTAATGTTTGGCGTAATGAACAATGCAGAATCACTGTCCGTGTCCACCATGAACAGAAATGTGTTGTTGCTGTAGCTGTGATACTGTCCATCGACACTAGCAACGACTTCAAAGTCCCAGCTCCCCTGCCAGCCTTTGGTCAATTCTGGCGCCCCAACACCAATGTAAATGTTCGAGCTTGCGTTCAAACTGAAATTTGCATAACCACCTTCGAATTCGATTTGCGTCACGCCGTTTGTGCTGTTTGGGCCGGGGTTTTGGTTGCGAGTCGAGATGTACAGGCTGAGCTGGGGGGGAGGGGAAGTGTCGGTCCAAATAAAGCCTTCTTTCAGCGAGGCTGTCTTACACGTGTTGGCTGATATCCAGACCGTTTGTCCGGATTGTCTCTTCTTCAATGGCTTTCCGTCCACGTCTTCTCGTCCCTCATCATCCACGCCTTCCTCATCCTCGTCCTCGAGCACTTCCTCCAGATTCCTCTCGGAGAGATTGTCCCCCACATGTGGATCCAGATCCCCTCCTCGTCTTATCTTCAACTGACTCTTCTCGAAAACAAAGCTCTTCAAGGCCCCTGGTGCAATATCCGCGACCCCCTTCCCGTTATTAGTCAACTTGATCACCGGTTCCGTCTGCCTCCCGATCAGACTGCGATCAAAGTATGCGAAATCCGGTGCATAGCCCGTCTCCTCTAGCCCTTCTTCTTCTTCCAACATCCCCCTCCGTACCACCTCTTCTTTCGATATGGCTTGTCCAAGAACTTGTTCCTGGCTCCCATATTTCGTCTCTAGTGTCGGCGCCTCGTCCAGCGGTGGTATCGCCTGTCCAAACTGACTGTGTGCCCCGTCTCCTCCTGCCGGTTCTAGTTCGGATGCGTAGACAAAGTACTTGGGCTGGAACTCGATCCATATCACCACCAGTATACACGTCGCGATAACCGAGACGAGGAGCCTCGATTGGAGGGGCGTGAGCTTCGGGAGCTGCATTGTGATATCCCTCTCTCTCTCTCCTCTTATCTTCTTCTTCCAGCCTCTCTTTATGTCTCCGCGCGTCAGCGCCGGGATGCGCCGAGATCGTTACGGGCCTGCCAGTATATATATTTGCGAATTCGAGGGCACAGAGGGAGTGCGAATGGTAGATGGAAGTCGGAAGTGTGGCGTGGGTGGTAGAGCAAACGAGTGTGGCATGTGGTGTGGGTTCCTATGAGATGCGGGAGTGCTGAGGGAACGCCGCTGCTTGGGAAATGTCAAATGCCAAGACTCCAGATGCATGCATGTGTCTCAGCTTCGAGGGGCACGTTTAGGACGGCATCTTGGTCCGATCTTTTTCTCTCAAAAGGCGCAATATGAAGAAGATTTAGCTCAATTAATATTTTGGTGAGAATTGTGCCGTCCGTTGATGCTTTCTTTCTCTAGATGACTTTCCAAGCATATTCTCTAGACGATTTTCCAAGCATATAATATGCCACTCAATCTATTCGAGAACCTCGAAACTCGGGTGCCCGAACCAACACGCCAAATTCCCAAGAATCCTCAAATTCCACAGATTTCTCATGACAGCTTTGACAGACAAGGCCACAACAGCCCACCCATAATCCGTAATCGTGGGTCCGACTGTCTTCCACCACTATCACATCACTACACATCACATCACATCACATCACCGCTCCAGAACAGGAGCAGCACAAACACAAGCAAGAGCACAAGACCGAATACACCCGTTGTTACTTGCACGGGAAACATCATCTATATCGACCACAATCCAAGGATGCTAAATACTGTACAACCACACACATATGCACCAGCAATCACCCGGCCTGTCATCGAACTGATGATCAACCACCATGTGTGCCCTTGTGGCATGGTTCCTGTCTTCTACAAGTGTGTGTGACACGACATGATGTGTGGAATCCAATATGTCGAAGCCGAATATACAGATACATACAGCCACTAAATGAGAGCAGGTCGAAGCCGAATATACAGATACAGACAACCACTAAATGAGAGCAAGTCTATGCTGATAATGATGGTGAAAAAAAAAGTTATGGAAATTATTAAAGGTGGACTACAATTTTGCCTTGACCTTGCCGGTGGCTTCGGCGGCGAGAGCTTCCTCGTAGAGATCGTCGATGTGGGATCTGAACTTCTTTGCGGCCTGAGGGCGCTTGAGTTTGAGTCTGTTCGTGCGTCAGTATCGTCCATTCTTATATCAGTCAGAGAGGCAGGGTAAGCTTACGTAGGTGTCAAGAGTTCATTCTCGATGGTGAAGGGATCGAGGAACAACCTCACCGCCTTGACTCTCTCATAGCTGTTGAACTTGCTCTTCTTCCCAATGCGGTCCAAGTCCTTCAGAATCGCCTTCTCGACCTTCTTGCTCTTCATCGCCTGTTGCAGCTTAGCCGTATCCTGAGCAGTGATAGGCTCGCCAAGGATCTTGCTCGCAAAAGCAGGGAAGGCATCCGGAGCGACACCAAAGAGACCAACAAGGCAGCTCTGGTGTGAGTCGCCGTGGACATAGGCCGTCGCCATCCATCCGCAGTTGGCAAGGTACACGTTCTCGATGCGCTCGGGGGAGATGTACTCGCCCTGTGCGAGCTTGAGAACGTTCTTCCTGCGATCGATGATCTTGAAGCGGCCCAAGGCGTCTACTGTCGCGATATCACCCGTGTGGAACCAGCCGTCGCTGTCGATCGCTTTGGCAGTCTCCTCGGGATTGTTGTAGTATTCCTTAAACATGGTCGTAGCTCGCATGAGCAGTTCTCCCCGCGGTTGAGGTTGATCAGTGGTGAGATACTCCATATCGGGAACATCAACAAGACACATCTCGGCAGTCGGAACGACACCGCCGCAGTTCCCGGACGAGAAATCGCTCGGCGACTGCACAAGCCCAATGGCGTATGTCTCGGTCAGCCCATAGCCCTGAGTGAAGTTGTTCGAAAAGCAGATACGGAGGAACTGGTGCAAGGTAGGATCGATGGGTGCAGATCCGCTGACCATGGTCTTGACCCTGTCGAGACCAACCCCCGCCGCCACCTTCTTTGACCAGATCCGATCGTAGAGCATGTGCGTGTTGGTCGGGTTCTCTTTGTCGTTGATCGCAGCGAGCTTCTTGCCAACTACATGACGCGATAAAGCACCCTTGACACCTCCTTGCTCAACGGTGCCTTCTTTGATCTTGGAACCGAATTTATTGTAGAGCCTAGGAACTCCAGCAAACAATGTGGGTCGAAGCATCTGCAGGTCCTCGACCAACTCTGCAATATTTCCATGGAAATACCCGATTGCGGCACCTCCCGCAAGGGCTCCGTGTTCTCCTAATCGCTGGTAGATGTGCGCCAAGGGAAGGAAAGAGCAATGTAATTCTTGCGGGCCCGATCCGAGCAGAATCAAAGTTGAGGTTGTCGCGGCTTGAGCGTTCCTGTGCGAGAGGACGACTCCCTTTGGATTTCCAGTAGTGCCAGAGGTGTAATTTATCGTGACAGTATCATCCGGTCGAGGTGGGGTGTATGGGAGTGGTTGACGTTCACCCAAGGCCTCCACATCCCCCATATAATGGATCGTGACGCCAATCTCGGCTGCTAAAGCGTTCAAGAGCTCGCCCTTGGACTCACCCGGAAGCTCGCCTGTGGTGAGAGGGTCCATGACCACAATAGTCTTGAGGGTTGGACATCGCGGTTTCAGCTTCAAAAGGGTAGCGACATGGTTCAGACCCGTGACAACGCAAGCCAGGGTCGAGTGGTTGATGATGTATTCTGTGGCATCCGGGCCTAATGTGTCGTATATCGAGACCGAGAATAGTCCCTGGGACATGCACGCCAAATCTTCCACATGTCAGCATTCATCTCGTTCCATCCCATGGTACTCCATACCGGTTATCTGCCACTCGGGCCTGTTCTGGCACCATAGTCCTACACCATATGCAGACCCTGTGATACCAGCTTGCCTGTGAAGATGCACCAGTCCAGCACCAAAGTTCTTCCGCCGTGTCTGAACAGTCTCATAGTCCTGCCACACGTATTGTCCAAATGTCTTCGTTACGGTATCGTAGGGGCGGTTGCCTAGGCATTTGTTCTTGGGATATTTTGTAGCTATACGGGTCAACCAATGTCAGAACAGGCTTCCAGCATATGCTATAATGTCTGGTAGCACGTACCTGCCGCTTCGAAAGCTTCATGTGCTGTTGTGATCTGCCCATGTCCTGTCAGCTCCTTGATTCTCCCGAGCTCCCACGTGGAAGAAATCTTCTCAAGGCCACACATACCGCAGGATCCAACGTCTCCAATAAAGGCCCATCGACGAACCTCCAGTGTCGATAGATGGCGCTCTTGCCTTCCGATTGTGATCCAGGAATGGGTAAACTGTAGGGCGAGCCCTTTGGCGGCAATTCCTTGAGTTCTTCTGCGCGCTGCAGTTGAAGATCTTGCTGCCCCCACATGGTTCCGGGCCCCTATGGTTGTCGGACGCTTCCGCACGGGGGTGATGGTAGGGTTCAAGAGGGAGGAGATGTAGACGTTTCAATGACGGCGTGGCTGTGACGGTGGTACAGGAGCGGCGGTACCCGGATTATGTACAAGAAGACGCGAAGAAGAAGGCGAGGATGGGTTTGACGATGCTGTTCCATATTTCAAGGTCAGTCCCGATGGCGATGCAGGTGAGTATTGTGAGGATCGGTGAAGCCGAGGCTTGCATGTCTTACCTCTCCGCGTGTGGCTTGCTCAAGCGCCACCAATTCGTATTGCGGTATTGCGGTATTACACAGCTTGAAATTCTGATTTCTGAAGCTTTAATGATGAACTCGAACAAAGATGATGTTGAGATTCTTCAGAAAGACTTTGTGGGGATGAGAGACAGAGGGGAAAGTTGTCGGCCAAAGGACAGAGAATGACCTGGGCCAGCATCGCGTGCCTCGTGCCTCGGTACATACATCAATCAGACTAGGCACAAATGAAAACTGGGCCAAGAAGGCTAAAAGAAAGATGCGCTGCTGTTTCGAGCATCGGGTCTCCGAGGGCTAGCCCTATTTGCACGTTCGATTATGTATCTACATATGTATGTACATGTACAGTAGATCTATTATCCTTTGTACATTATCTTTCATCCTTTGAACGCGTCCTTGCTAGCGTTGTGGTACTTGGCGTCTTTATCATGGTTGCACGAACATGTTCTTGTTGGCAACGCAGAGAGGAATTCATACCTAATAACTAATCACCCTCCTATCTTAAATATAAACTTACACCGCCATATTATAATTATAATCCATATCAGAACTAAAAAAGATGCACATCACAAGCCAAAACTTGCAACCTTTCCGCTTTCACATGTGTCCCCGGATTTTTGGGCGCCCGAGCACGAGCACGCGCACGCGCACGCGGAAGCGAGACTAGCGCGATTTTAAAACTGCACTAGAAGCAAGAATTCGCCGAGGCTACAGTTTTGGGGAGCCTATCAGCGTCTTCACATTTCAACCCTTGACAAGATGTAGTTTGATAGGCGACCAGATGATAATAATTAATTACATGTGGAAATGTTTGTCAAGTTTTGATATTGATGATTATGATGATGATGATGATGATGATGATGAAAAGTCTCACCATGTTACAGATGAGGCTTTTCATATTAGAATATGTAGGTATTGGTATATGTTATCGCCCCTCTATCACCACCATCCAAGTACCGGTAAACGGATGGCCATATCAAACACAACTTCGGTATTGGTTGATTCGTCACCAACAACTAGTTCAGCAGCTTTCTCACGTAGAGCCGGAAAGAGAAGCAGCCCCCTCGGCCTTCCCTGTCTCCTCCGCGTTCGTCGTCTCACCCTTCTCTTCTGGCTTGGTGGCCGACTTCTCAAACGACTGCACAAAGTCTGCAATGATGTCGTCAATGTGCTCGGTGCCGACGGAGATACGGATGAGGTCCTGAAAGTCAAGAGTTAGTATCGGGATTCTTGGTAGGAGATATCAGAGCTACATACTTCTGTCACACCCGAGTTCAGCTTCTCCTCGTCATTGAGCTGCTCATGGGTCGTGCTCCAGGGATGGATGGCAAGAGTCTTGGAGTCGCCGACGCTGGAAGACACCGTGTTAGCACTAACCTCAACATGCAGATCCAGTACATCTTACTTGGCCAAGTTGGAGATCAGCTTGAAGTTGTCCACGATTTGGCTTCCCGCAGCACCTCCACCCTTGACACCAAAAGACAGAACACCTCCAAAGCCTCTAGGAAGATACTTCTTCGCCAGTTCGTGTGATGAGTGGCTCTCGAGGCCCGGATAAGACACCCAAGCCACATTCTTATTGCTCTCCAACCACTTGGCCAGCTTCAGGGCGTTGTATGCGTGTCGCTCACCCCTCAGACTCAGTGTCTCAATGCCCAGAAGGAGCTGTTGTGCAGCAAAAGGATTCAGCGCCGCACCCACATCTCGCAGAATCTCGACGCGCGCACGAATTATGAATGAGATAGGACCAAACGTATCCCAGAACTTGAGGCCGTGGTAGCCCTCCGACGGGTCGTTGAACTGAGGGAACCGCTTCGCGTTCTTGCCCCAGTCGAATTTTCCGCTGTCGACAATGACTCCACCGATTGTGGTTCCGTGACCTCCGATCCATTTGGTGGCCGAGTGCACAACGATATCCACACCGTGGTCAATAGGTCGAACAAAGTAGCCGCCTGCGCCAAAGGTGTTGTCTACAACGACCGGTACTCCAGCCTCATGTGCCACGGCGACAATCTTCTCAAAGTCGGGGATGTTGTACTTTGGGTTGCCGATGCTCTCGATGTAGATGGCCTTGGTCTTGTCGTCGATGGCCTTCTTGAAGTCTTCTGCATTGTCGCCGTTGATGAACTTGGTGGTTATACCGAGGCGCGGGAGCAGGACTTTGAGCTGGTTGTATGTGCCTCCGTAGCTAATGCCATTAGGTCATATTCGAACATTCAGATCTTGGAATGGGTATCGTCACATACAGATTCGAGGTCGAGACAATGTTATCACCAGCATGCGCGAGGGCTGTGATGGCGATGAATTGGGCAGCCTGACCAGAGGATGTAGCAAGAGCAGCTACACCTCCCTCAAGTGCTGCAATTCGCTTCTCGAAAACGTCGACTGTGGGCTGATTTGACATGATCCGTCAGCCAGATGCTCACCGCAAGCCCTTATGGGTTGAATACTCACGTTCCCGATGCGACTGTAAATGTTGCCGAACTCCTTGAGCCCGAATAGCCTCGCGCCATGAGCAGAGTCATTGAATGTGTACGACTGCAATCATCAGCTCCCACGCCCTACTACATTGCCCCCTGATCTTCTGAACATACCGTAGTGGCATAGATGGGCACCGCGCGCGAATTGGTCGCCGAGTCCGGAGTGTGACCTGTTGAGCTCGCATCAGCAACCACTCTTGAGCTCTGAGCGTGGATAGAGCTCACCAGCGTGCAATTGCAGCGTCTCAAAGTTCTTGGAGAGTTCCTCGGCCATTGTGAAGAATGTGTATGATGTTGTGGAAGATGTGAGAAGTGGAATTGAAGGTTGGTGTACACGGTGGAACAACAAAAGACTGCAACCAAAGCTCGGCGCGTGGGCGTACGGATTGTGCAAGACACGGAACCCGTCACGTCATAAAACACTAAGAGCGGTAGTTGGAGATCCTTGGTCACGTCTGGTGTATGTGAGACTGTCAAGACTCGGACTCAAAAGTATGAAGCAGAAGTACCTCTTCTTTCCATTCCACATTTATCTCCTTTCATTATACACACAATCTTCACCATTCCACCTCGCCGACCAACGAGCTGAGTTCTCACTCTGATATTCCAGACCTTTCATATGCGCAAACCTTGGCCCCTCAGGTCCCCAAAGTCAGTCATGGTCACGGGCGCGAGCTAGACGTGGGCTGGTATCAATAAGAGGGGTAGCAATTGCGTGCTTTGGGCGTGGAGGTGGTTTGCTTGCCCCGCACCAGCACTAATTAATTCATTAGCTGGCGCCATCCCACTTTCAGTCTTTCACAGCCAACGACACGTGCTGATGACTATACGTCATTGCTAATCTCAAGCTACAGTAATTATCTACTTTGAAGTTTGTACAATGTTATTTGAGCAGGGAAGTCTAGTGTGTCTTTATTCACCGTCACGTTTCTTACTTACGGACATGTCCTGCAATCCTGCAATGGTTGAGACGGGCTATTGGGACAAGTGCAGCCTTCTAGAAGGACACAATATGTGCTAGGCTTTCTCACTTGGTGGTCTTTGGTATTGATAGTTCTAACTCCCGATTTGTCGGTGATTTGCGAGAGTGGCATGCTTGCATAAATATACGAGTATTTACGTACATATAGTACTCACACACTTGCTAATATCACCGGAAAAGAACAAAAGAAAACAAGAAAACAAGAAAACAAGAAAACAAGAAAACAAGAAAACAAGAAAACAAGTCTGGACAGAATTCTTCATTCACCAGTCGTAGTATTCTTATTTTAATAACCACGGAGAGATCGAAATAATCAACGATGAACTAGTTGAACTAATTGTATGCAACGATCAAGTATAGTCAACCAGGCTAACCATCACAACATCCAATGCCTGGAATGAAGAGCGAGAAGTGGCACCTATGCTCAGCTTCTTACCTTGACGCATTCACTACACTAATCCTGCTAGATAGCCGTGTAAGCGAAGAAGAGTAGAGTAGAGTAGGCTAGCGGGGTAAGACGACCACGAACAACCTTCGTACATCTACTCTCCCTTCTTACCTGTTTACGTTTCAATTAATGACAAGATACAAGACCTTGCACACGGGTATTCAACCGTCTGGGCCCACGAGCACTGGCATTGAAAATGTCACGTGCCCCTTGCTACCTATGTATTGTTGCGCTCCGCCGGTGCATTGTTAATTCTCTACATCTGGCTCGAGGAGGTACGTAGTCCTGAAGACATGCAACCGTACACATATACATGTTCCAGAAAAAGAAAAGAAAATCGCCAAGTACGCATCGTGACTGCGCTGCAACATGTGCGGGTCCACCAGACGCTATAATAATCGCGATATATATATATATATATATATCTATCGTGTTAATGAAATACGACTTCTAGATCAACAGCGCAAACGGTGTACGTACACACGACATACTCGTGCTGTTTATCACCGGTAGACCTCGTGGGCGAAAACGCGACCGATCTCCAAGAGAGAACATTTGTTTGTATAGGTAGAAGTAATGTTTCCCTCTCGAAACATGCAGCTCAAAGACTTTTCGATCTACAGTATGTACACACACACACAAGGCCGGCAATCTTGTCTTCCCTCATCTATGCATAAATACATACATACAGTTCACACACACGGACACTAGTAATAAGCGAAACAAGCTTTCCTTGCCGTAGCAGCAGCAGCAGCATCACCGGCGGCGCCGTTCGAGGGGACGTGACGCGCACCACTCGAACAAGACGAGACATGGTGCCACAGTTACCCAGGTAGGTATGCAACTCCAATTTCCCCCACAAAAAAATAAAAATAAAAATAAAAATAAAAATAAACCCACACTCACGCGCACACTCACGCACGACTCATTTGCTATCTGTTAAGATCATTGACGTATGTATTATATGCTCATTAAACTACATGTGTGAACACGTGGGCGAATCTTTTCATAACCCGCCCGCAACATGCGGCCCGAACGAAATAAAGAACAAAAACAATCCATACGCGCCTATTGTGGAAATGCAAAGATGCTTTTTGCGATTACCAGTGTTGACCTGTCGAGGAAGTACATATAGACTGCATCGTAGTATAGAGTACAGTACTCTTATTTCCAGCCCCCCCCCCGCCCCCTGTACGAGTAAATAAGCCGGGCAACAAGCAGCGCATTCCCTTCCTCTCTGTAGTTAGTAGAAAAGGCATATATTGCCGTCACAGCGAAGTCCTTGCTAACATGACTACAGTACATACATTACTATATGTATCCGTCCCTGATATATATGTACATGGCTATATGATACTACGCGCTCCAACAGATACTACATACCCCTGACCCGATTCGCCCAAACTTAGGAACCGAATACTACCCTCCCCATAATTATCTATTACCGTACAGTGTGTGCAGTACCCACACATATGTTACCACTGTACTGTGTAGGGAAACATTTCCTACAAACCCACACTGCCATGCCACCGCCCACACCAATACATGTACCACATCAACATTAACCATTCGTTCATTCATTCATTCATTCATTCATTCATCCCCAGCAGCAGTCCCTTAAACCCGGCCCACGAATCAGAATCAGCAAACCCCCGTCACCACACTATTCATACATACACAGTACATACATAAATCTGCGTCACGCGGATAATACTAATACATGCCTTAGCTACCTACCTACCGACCCAGAATGAATTTCCTACGGTTCAACTAGCACGCGGAAACTAGCAACAGCATTAGCGCCCAGCCCGAGCCCGAGCCCGAGCCCGAGCCCCAGCACCACGGGGTCACATCACACATCACACACATGCCTTCACATGCCATCACACATGCCTACATGCCTACATGCCTACATACATTACATACATTACATATGTACGCACAGTAATGTACAGCGGCACAACGGCTACAAGGGTCAAGTAAGTAAGTAACTAACTAACTAAGTGAACAAGTAAGTGGGGAGGGAGGGAGGGAGGGAGCGAGCGAGCGAGCGTGCGTGCGTGCCCTTGTTTCGAAGCCGAAGCCGAGCCACAGCGTTGGTAAATTAGTTACATACCTACCTGTACCTACAAGGTATACGAGACGAGACGAGACAGGACATATATATGTATACATACATACGAGTAATAATAGTATTATGTATGTACTGTGTCAGTATACATACAAGAGCCCCCTAGCTAGCCAAGGCTTGGCACAATTTGTGCACTTTGCTTTGTTACGCTTGGCGGGGCTCGGGCGCTTGGCGGGGCTCCCTTCTTCAAAGCGGTTATACATACATACGTCGTATGTAATTATGATAATTAATTACCTATTACCGGAACTGGTCAAGCAAGGTGTGGCGAGCCAGCCAGGGTTTTGGAATAATATGTACTCTGTAATTATGTGGGTTGGGTTAGGTTCGGTTGGGTTGACTGATGGATTGACTGATGATGGATGGATGGATTGACTGACTGACTGACTGACTGACTGACTGACTTGATACATAATTGCAGATTTTCTTCTTCCTCCTTTCTTTTCACGATTATCGTCATTATCATTATTATTACCATCGTCATTATCATTATCATCATCATCATCATCATCATCATCATCATCATATTAAGGAGTAAGTAGTTAACTATTATCATGTACAGTACAGTACAGTACAGTACAATACAGTACATACAGTAAGTAATGTATGTATGTATGTGTACATAGAGAGGAAACCCCTTCTTTCTTCGCCATCGCCATGTATTAATTAGTAGGTGTGAGAGAGATACATGGAGGGAGAAGAAGAAGAAGAAGAAGAAGAAGAAGAAAAAAGAAAGGTGTCGTGCGACAACACGATACCCTTTTTACTTTTTTTTCTTTCTTTCTTTTCTATTCTTTTTTCTTTCTATTCTTTTAATTAATTACATACATACATACATACATACATACATACATACATACATACACACACATACCTAGAGGCTAGTGCGCATACATACATATAATTAATTAATATATCTCGGTTCGCAGCCGCAACCCGCAACCCGCAAGCTGCAAGCCCACAAGCCGCCGCAAGCCCACAAGCCGCAGCCCGCAAACAAGCACGGCATGTGGACTGGGTAGCTGGCTGGGCAGCTGGTCATCACACACGCCGAGCGTCTCCGTGCTCAGTGCTCTCTCTCGGCGCTGCTCCACCAGCAGCAGCACCAACACCACCACAACACGGACCAAAAACTGACTCACCCACTGACTGCCGAGCACTAGTTGGTTATTATTACTACATACGACGACGACGCGTCCCGTTCACGTCTGCAACATCACAATCACCCCACCATGGACTGCCGTGTCTCGGTGCCTTCCACAGATTTGCTCTGCAATCAGTGTAGACCGTCCTGAGTGGGGACCGTCCTGAGTGGGGACCGTCTTGCACTCCGTGGACCGTCTTCGGCGTGGACCGTCTTCGGCGTGGACCGTCTTCGGCGTGGACCGTCTTCAGTGTCTTGCAATCAGTGAACCGTCTTCGGTGTGAACTAACCAGAGGAAAAACCTCGCATTATTTTTCATTTTGCATCTAATAGCTCAAGTAGATAAAGTCGCGTCTTAAATGCATGGCAATCTTTCCGCCTATCCATCCATTGGTCGGGCATGCGCAAAATGTGAACCATCCTGGCTAGTAGGTCAGGTTTCCATTGCACTCGCCCGGGTAATCAGATCCAAATTCTTCGCTCTCTAACCCTTGCCCCTTTCTCGTTTTCCGCGACTCAACAAACCCATCAAGATCTAGCTTGCGGGCAATAGGTCTCCAACTTGCCAACCCTCTCCGTGATATCGATCCGCATATAGAAATGAAATGCCCCCGAGTGTTCATCCGAGCCAAAGAAAGTAGATTACGGACCAAGCAAATAGAAAGCTGAGAGAGGATAGGACACTGGTCCTACTAGTGAATAGAAAAGAAAAGTGCCGTAAAGGCTGTGCTGCGCTCACTCTTGCTATGTGTGCCCCAAAGGGGTGATCTGTGTATCCAGACCCCAGGAATAAGACCCCATTCGCGTGTTTGATCAGCGTACATGTACAAAAAAAAGGACATAGAAGGATATAGGGAATATAATAAGGTAAAAGAAAATAGCGGTAGTGGTTCCGCTAGGAACTGTGTTGTGTGTGTTCGTCGACATGAAGAAAAGGTATAGGGTCCAGGGTACATCCTTGGCATGGAGACCTCTGACTTGATAAGCAGCGCCGCAAGCAAAAACAGCAATACAAAAAAACATATAGCTCGCTATAACAAGCGTCATACGTTACCAGTGGTATAAGAATATCCGAGACATCAGAACCGCGCCAACACCGGGGCTCAAGGAAATACGTGGGTAGAGTACTGCCATCAAGAATCATGCAACCGCCTTTTAAACTCCGAGCTCAGGAACACGACGCTGACGGTGGGTGCCATCCGCCCGACGGTAGCTCATGGCCGATCGATCCATTGGTTCTTCGATGTCAGCATCATCGTAGCCGCCATCATAACCGTAATTAGGATTGGAAGGATTTGGCCTTGCTCCTTGCTGAAGACGTTCAGTCACGTGAGTGGTATCAAAAGTGCTCGAGAAGGATCGTTTCTGGCCGAGGGAAGAAGACTGAGGTTGAGACTGAAATCTGGGAAGGGGGGCGCGTGTTGGATCCATATAGCCGTGATGTTGGGAACCTTCCGAGGCAGCAGACATGGGGGCAGACAACGTGTTTGGTGGCGATTGATACGAAGGTGAGACGGGTTCCAATGATTTATCGGCCGCGATCGGGGGTTGCAGAGTCTTTAGGGGCGCCAGGGAGTGGCCGTTGGGCATGTGCAGAGGGCTTGGGCCTGAGACGGAAGAATTGCGACTTGGTGTTTGCAATGGCTGAATCTGTTGACTCATCTGCTGTGGTCGGTTGTACTGGTCCATTGGACTGTACGGAGGAACCATTTGACTAGGACCGGGATACTGCTGTGGTGCTTGATGAACCGATGGTCGACGGTATTCGGTTGTTGGCGGGGCATAGTCAACAGGAGGTTCTTGACGAATGGGGGCAGGTTGTTCATAGTGCGATTGTTGGTAGTTTTGACTACCCATATATCCATAAGGCTGTGCCATGTGCATTCCCGACTGGCTTTGATACCCATTGTGGGTTTGATGAGGCTGGTGCGAGTAGGGAGTTTGGGGAGGTTGCATTAGAGGAGTGGCCGGTTGAGGAGGAGCGTATTGATTCTGGTACTGGCCCTGGTTGGAAGCATACTGAGGCATTTGAGAATATCCAGTAGGTTGTGGTGGAGCCATCTGTTGGTAGCCGTTGCTGGATTGATACGGTTGAGCCATTTCTTCCATGCTGGAACGACGAGGGGGTGCGAATGAAGTGTTACTGGCATTGGACACTGAGCGCGGGCGATCACTGCCGTCGAGGGCTGGGTTAGGCGTTGGCATTCCGGGCTGTTGAGCATAATTATCCGGCGTGGCAGTGCGTCGACCCTGATCGTAGGCATTTTCCTCGTCATAGTCGTCCCAGTCCTTGGAAGACTTGTTTTCACGGCGCCTCATGCGGACATCGCGGCGGATACGAACACGGCAACCTTGCTCGGCGACCATGCGACTCAGAGCGGTGCTCTCAGACAGGCCAGGGAACTTCTTCGCCGAGAAGACGATAAAGGGAGAAGACTTTACCTCGAGACGGTGGGAGACGTGGGCATCGACACCAGCGTGCGCGTGAGCTCCCATGGTAGAGCGATCCTCGGGGTCCATGTCCTTGGGATCCTTCAATTCCTCGTAGAGAGCGAACGAGAGACGGTATTTTCCCTCGTGGCGGACTGATAAGTCGGGGAAAATGAAGTAACCGGCGGGGCTAGGGCGGTCCAAGTAGGCCATGCCTGCAACCGGAGTTCCAGTGAGGACGGGGAAGCTGGGTGCAGCGTTGGGCGTACGTCCCGGGGCGATGGTGCGCGCATTCTCGAGCGTCGCGAAGAGGAAGAAGCTGGCATTGTAGCTGAAGGTAATCTCCTGGTCACCTTCCCAGACACGGAGCTCGACAATTGGGGGCGGGTCGACAGGACGGCGGTCGGCAGACGATTTGGCGCCTGATCCACATGCGCGAGCACGCTCTGGTTGCTGAATTACTTGCAAGCAATACCGGATGTCGCGACCATCCTTGGTGCGACGCGTAGAGGTGCTCTTTGTCTCGTTGGAGACTTGGACGAGGGAAGCCATTGTGGGTGGGTGGGTGGTGGTGGTGTCTGGGTTGCCGTATTAGCAAGGCGTGCTATATTGCAGGCAAGAGAGTCGTGTCCGTCGGGCGCACTGGGTAAAACGAGGCCTGGCGCACACAGTGATAGGATGAAAAGAAGTTGTCTCCTCTCGTGACTGGTGCCGGTTTTCGGAGAGAGAGAAAAGACGGATCGAGAGGGCTCTTGAGTGGGAGAAGAGACGGTATGCTACCTACGGGCTACCGATCGGGCGTGTTTTCGGCACTATTGCACCTCGAGGGAACAACCTGGCTAGAATGAAACTCACAATTACGTCGTAACCACTCAACTGGATATAACGAGAGGATTGAAGCACGCGGTCAGGGCGGGGTGTTCGATGTACGGCGGACAGGTTCTGGTAATGATGGATGAGGGTGTTTGGCGCCGAGTGAATCGTTACAACTGCGGTGTTGCGTTGTGGGGTGAGGTTGACGCGCGGGGAGGGGAGGGGGGGGATCTCGAGGCGTAGGCGGCGGCGGTGCAGATACAAAGCGAGTGGACTGAAGGTGATTGATGCAGGCGAAAGCAGAGGTCAGTCGTTTGGGGGCGTCGCTGCTCCGCGCTCTTCTCGCTGTCTGTTCCTCGGACAGGTTTGGTTCGTGGTCGGAGAAGAGAGAGAGA